>JAVJIX010000099.1:550000-950000 GCA_036785185.1 Paratrypauchen microcephalus | reverse complement strand
CTCTGATAACTTGTATCATTATAAAGTGACAGTTCTTTCTCCTGAGTATAACAGTAGATGTCTTAATCCACCTCCACTGAGTCACTGACCCCATAAGGAAAGAGCCAAGGCTAGAATCCATGCTATGTTACATCTGTGAGGCCAGCGCGCAAAACCAATTCGTCCAGAGTTCAATGGGGCTGGTTGGGCACTTACACATTTGATGGTGTGTTGCATAAAGGGTCAGGGTCAGTGAGTGGACATTTGTTGTGCTTGGACAAAAAAAGAAAAGAGCTCTGCTAGCCTGCAGGAGGGACAGTACCTTTCCAAGTACTTCTCTCTCTTGCATAAAAGTGTAAATAAACAAAAATATGTTCGATCTGTGGGTGGACAACGCACTCTGCTATTCAAATTGCACAACATGTTTTTACACTGGGAACTGTCAGTGCTGGGGTGGTCAGATCACACAAACATCAACACAAAAAAGTCCATAACAAGTAGGAGATGTTGACTTCCAACCTTGAAAAGGGCATGGTAGTACTGAAAGACCCCTGTAGCAATCGCAGATCCAGGGCTAAAAGTGGTTTCTGGTCAGAGGGGGCAGTAAAAGCAGAGGAGAGAGAAAGAATAGTAGTTCACAAAGGGTCAGCCATCGTAATGTTCGGCCAAAGCTCTTTGACTGTAGCCTTCAGGGAGTTGACCTACAAGACTGGATGATGTGTGAACTCATGTCCATGTTGTGTTGCTTAACTGTGAGCTTGTTAAAAGTTAAAAACACGAGAGTAAGACGGGCTAAAATAACAACCAAAAATGTGGAGAAACAGAAAATATTTATGATCTTTTCAGTTTGCATAGAATCACTCTATAAGTCTAGTGTGTGATTTGTACAGTCTTAAAACATAAAAAAGATCTAGTTTATTTTGAAGGGAAAATAATCTATTTTGAAGTCCAAAGTTTTTCCTCATTTACCTTATGCATTTAGAACGTCCTAATTATTCAGTTTTCCACAACTTCCAGAGACGAGCAGGGCCAGCCCTACCCAATAAGCAACTGTTTAGGGCTCCAAGGTCACCAGGGGGCCCCCAAGAGTTCCTAAAACAGGGGCCTTCAACGTTCTTCAACTGATGGAGAGCTGGAGCAGGTACCTCGTACTATATATACGTATATGGCATACAGTTGTTGTTTTTTTATATTAAATTGGGCCTAGTGTTGTGTATTAATATAGCTACTCTGTTATTGTACATTCAATACTAGGGGGTATTCCATTGAAATCACTTAACAAGTCTAGGCTTATCCTAAAATCCTGAGCTGAATCTCCATCTCAGTTTAACCCTCGTTCCATGACAGAAATAAGCCTGAGTCTGACCAAAGCTAATTCAGGCCTGAAGTTTAAGCTGCACATAGTACGCACTCCCGGTGACTCAATGGAGCAACAATATCACGGAAAGTGGGCTCAAAATTGACTTTTGAAATATGGCGCTATATGGCGTCCTTGGCCCATACTTTAAAAGCTTGGGCTGACAATGGTATTAACACCTAGTATGTTGTACTGTGTACTTCCTGATTTTTATTTTTTTTATATATATTTTTTTTTACAGGAAAACACTATTTAATTAGATGCAGACAATACACAGCAGAATTATTTTTACTTCATGAGCTGCTTATACACATGTTAGTACTGGGGCAAGATTAAATACATTGGAAAGAAATTAGGTACAGGGTTCAGATCAGGTATATAGATCTTGGCTTTATTGTTTTATTATTGCAAAAAACAAAAGGGCAATCCTGATGTAGACTTTTGTTTGGTCTTTTTCTAGTCCTGGTTTAGTCCTGTTCCAGGTTGAGTCCTTGTTCAGTCCCAATTTTCATTTAGTGTTTGCAAGAGTGAACACAACCGTATAACTATGCTTTATTTTTATTCCTTCATTTTTATATAGCTCCCTTTAAGGTCTATTCCTATAAACTTTACACGCCGAATCTGTCCACTCATAAGAAAGGCCCCGTGTGAACTACACAAATATTTCTGCTTTATATTGTGTGAATTGCTGTGATCACACTTTTGCAGAATCCTGAAGTGAATGATAATTGGTTGGATAATGATAGAACACACTGTAGTCCACAGGGTCCTGCGCCAAAGGGACCCCTTAGTTGTGCATATTTTATAAAGAACCACATTTTTATTCAAAATTAAATTTACATAGCCCAAACATGTAATTGTAAATTCTTTCGTTAAGTTATACATTCCCACTATAAATACCTTGTATTACCATATATTGCATTTCTCCCTTAAAAGCGCTGTACCTAATTTTTACTGTATTAAAAATGTGAAAAACAGAATTATTATTTGCAGTGGTCCAAAGTTACCCCTCACTTGTCTTTTCACAACATTTAGATACCAGAGTGGAGTTTTGCCATAACAGTAATGCTAACAACTACCATGCTAAAACTGAGCACTTTCTGAAGAAAGCGCTTTATAATTAGATGCAGACACTACACAGCAGACTTACTGTAACCTCAAAAGGAGCTTATATAATATACTGTATCTGTACTGGGGCAAAATACATTTTGTTTGGTTCTTTTCTTGTCCTAGTTTAGTCCAGTTCCATGTTCAGTCCAAGTTTAGATCCAATTTTCAAGGGCGGAGCTTTGCCATCACTGTGCTGCTGATAACAACTAGCATGCTAACCGTGCACTAAATACTTTATAATTAGATGCACACAGCAGAATTATTTTGACCTCAAGAGCTGCTTGTACAATACCTGTAATAGGGAAAGACGCATTTTGCTCAAATACATGGGAAAAAATCAAGTACAAGTACAAGTTAAATTTTTATTTCCAAATTTGTTAACTTGCCTATCAAAATATATAAATAAAAATCATTTGAAGCTGATTCAAAAGACATTATTTATTACACTTTATTATTTATTACACTTTTTGTGTCCCGCCTCTCTCCTCAGCGATACAAGAACATAAACAGAATAAAAAATGCAGATACAATCACAGTAGTCACAAACACATATGACATAATACTGTGGAATGGTAAACATTGAGGTCTTTTTTTGCTTGGAAATACATTACGGGGGGGTGAAATGGAAAATAGAGAAATATATTACTGACAAACTGAGGCGGCAGACTATGTGAGAGGGGAGAGTGTTTTTATAAGTACATATCATCGTCCATCCATCCATCCATCCATCCATTTTCTTCCGCTTATCCGGGGCCGGGTCGTGGGGGCAACAGTCTAAGCAGGGACTCCCAGACTTCCTTCACCCCGGACACTTCCTCCAGCTCCTCCGGGGGACCCCAAGGCGTTCCCAGGCCAACCGGGAGACATAGTCCCTCCAGCGTGCCCTGGGTCTTCCCCGGGGCCTCCTCCCGGTGGGACATGCCCGGAACACCTCCCAAGGGAGGCGACCAGGAGGCATCCGGAACAGATGCCCGAGCCACCTGAGTTGGCTCCTCTCAACATGGAGAAGCAGCGGCTCTACTTCGAGCTCCTCACCCTATCTCTAAGGGTGCACCCTATCTCTAAGGGTGCGCCCAGCCACTCTGCGGAGGAAACTCATTTCTGCCGCTTGTATCTGCGATCTCGTCCTTTCGGTCATTACCCAGAGCTCATGACCATAGGTGAGGGTAGGAATGTAGATTGGTAAATTGAGAGCTTCACCTTTTGGCTCAGCTCCCTCTTCACCACAACGGTCCGGTACAACGACCGCATCACTGCCGACGCTGCACCGATCCGCCTGTCAATCTCACGCTCCATCCTCCCCTCACTTGTGAACAAGACCCCGAGATACTTGACTTTGTTGTCGTGTCATCTGACCTCCAGCCGCATGTCTTGGACACTCGGGTGAAGAGAGGGGCAGAGCTGTCAACTGATCACCACTTGGTTGTGAGTTGGGTCCGCTGGCGAGGGTGGAAGCTGGAAAAACCTGGCAGGCCCAAGCGTGCAGTGAAGGTCTGTTGGGAACGTCTGGCAGACCCTCTGTCAGGGGTACCTTCAACTCACACCTCCGGGAGAGCTTCACCCGGATTCCGGGGGAGGCTCGGGACTTAGAGTCCGAATGGGCTCTGTTCTTGGCCTCTATTGTTGATGCGGCCGCCTGTAGCTGTGGTCGTAAAATCTGTGGTGCCTGTCGTGGCGGCAATCCCCGAACCCGGTGGTGGACACCGGAAGTAAGGGATGCCGTCAGGCTGAAGAAGGAGTCTTATCGGGCCTTGTTGGCTCATGGGACTCTGGAGGCAGCCGACGGGTACCGGCGGGCCAAGCGTGTTGCAGCCCGGGCGGTCGCAGAGGCAAAAACTCAGGGTTGGGAGGAGTTCGGAGAGGCCATGGAGGAGGACTATCGGGCGGCCTCAAAGAAATTCTGGCAAACTGTCTGGCGCCTCAGGAGGGGGAAGCAGTGCTTCACCAACACTGTTTACAGTGCGGGTGGGGAGCTGTTGACCTCGACTGGGGATGTTATTGGACGGTGGAAGGAATACTTTGAGGATCTCCTCAATCCCGCCATCACATCTTCCGAGGAGGAAGCAGAGACTGGGGACTCGAGGGCGGACTCACTCATCACCCTGGCTGAAGTTACTGAGGTGGTTGGAAAGCTCCTCAGTGGCAGGGTGGATGAGATCCGCCCTGAGTATCTCAAATCTCTGGATGTTGTAGGGCTGTTTTGGCTGACATGTCTCTGCAACATCGCGTGGCGGTCGGGGACAGTACCTCTGGACTGGCAGACCGGGGTCGTGGTCCCTCTGTTTAAGAAGGGGGACCGGGGGATGTGTTCTAACTATCGGGGAATCACACTCCTCAGCCTTCTCGGTAAGGTCTATTCCAGGGTGCTGGAGAGGAGAATTTGACCAATGAACTTCGGATTCAGGAGGAGCAGTGTGGTTTTCGTCCTGGCCGGGAAACACTGGACCAGCTCTATACTCTCCATCGGGTGCTCGAGGGTGCATGGGAGTTTGCCCAACCAGTCCACTTGTGCTTTGTGGATCTGGAGAAGGCATTCGACCGTGTCCCTCGTGGGGTCCTGTGGAGAGTGCTCTGGAAGCACTGTATGACTGGAGCAGAAGCTGTGTTCGCATTGCCGGTAGTAAGTCGGACCTGTTCCCGGTGCATGTTGGACTCCGCCAGGGCTGCCCTTTGTCACCGGTTCTGTTCATTATATTTATGGACAGAATTTCTAGACGCAGTCAGGGGCCGGAGGGGATCCAGTTTGGGAACCACAGGATCTTATCTCTGCTGTTTGCAGATGATGTTGTCCTGATGGCTTCATTGAACCGGGACCTCCAATGTGCACTGGGGCAGTTTGCAGCCAAGTGTGAAGCGGCTGGGATGAGGATCAGCTCTTCCAAATCCGAGGCCATGGTTCTCGACCGGAAAAAGGTGGCTTACCCTCTCCGGGTGGGTGGGGAGTCCTTGCCTCAAGTGGAGGAGTTCAAGTACATATCATCGTGACGTAGCCAATCTATGTTGTTCTTTTCTATCATGTGCTGTGACCTTGGAGTGTCCAGTGCAAGAAATCCATAACCAAAACACAGGAGCCCTGCTATTCTAGATCCCCAGGAGAACTAATTAAACCAGGGAAGAATGCACATAATCAATACACTTTAGAACTCAGATGAACGGACAATTATTCCGAGAACTGGTTCTGCTAAGTCCTCAGCTTCATGTCACCAAGCCAGGCTGTTGAGACTCTCCAGTCCTACCTCCTGGCACGTAGATGATTGCGGACTGAGCCGCCTGTTTCGTACAGTTCCACAAGCATATTCGTGATAGTATCCAGGCGTCATTTGGGTATCCACAGATTGGAGATGGTACAGTTCCTCAATCTGTGTCTCCTTATGATGTAGACATTTCCTGGTTTTCAACGGCTCTACTGTGGTGTAAAATGACAGCCAACAGCTCAGGGGCTTTTTGTTCGCTGCCGGCATTCTAATTCTCCGATGGATCAGAAAACATTTCCCAGGCCAATTCAGATGTCCTGCCATCAAAAATCCAAATAGTAAATAGTTCCGATCGGCTCTCCCAAACCCACGTTTCTTCGTGAAAAAAGCCAATTGCGTTGGGACCAGCTTGAATTCCATAATTTAGAATTTGAAAATCTACTCCAACAGGAGAAATATGGACAAAAACAAGAGAAAAGCATGCAGACACAGAGCAGTAGATAAGGGAGCAAGAAAACAAGCAGCCGCCTTCCAGCAAGGACTGCATTCAAAATAAATGTAAAAATTCAATAGAGATTCTACCAAAAATGTACACTTCATTATAAGCCCTCCTGTTTGCTGATTGTTCAACAGTTTGGAGTTTCTTTTGAGAGGAATTGTGCCCGACAGCGATAATAAAAGAGGCTCACAGTAATTGCTCTGCTTTAAAAGACCAGTGAAATGTGCCTGTTGGACCAGCTGCATACGGGCACTTACGGTGCACCACTCACCACTCACGGTAAGAATTAATATTATTCAGGGTATTCTTTTGCCGTAAAAACACACATATAATTGAATAAATGCAAGATAGATAACTTTTAATGCCATACTGTGGAACATTTCAGGCAAAGCAATAGCATCTCTTGCAGCAGACCCATCATCAGAAAAGTTACATGGTCCAGCTTTAAGTTGTCATATATTGCAGATGATGTTGTTTATGGTTAATATTTATGGGCCTGTCAACATGAAAAGGAAAAACTAAATAAATAAAAACATTTCATTTCTCCAGCACAAAAAAATGAGGTGAAATAATTTGAAATAGCTCTTCAAAAAGTGGTTGCATTACACAGTAAACTTATATAGTCCCCTGCCCTCTGACTGAAATTATGACAACATCAAACTCCATATTGTGAACCCAACCTATTGTAAGGCCATTAAAGCAGAGCCTTCCTTTGGGGATGTTTAAAATAATGTTCTCTCAAGGACACTGGCAAAGCAGCATTTTAAAACCCAAGTCGTGAGGGTGCAGGGAATTGGGGAGTGCCGGGTTTGTGGCCCAGCTGTTTACAGAGCTCTGCAGAGGCTGTAAATTGTGAAGAGGGTTTGGGGGCTGTCTCAAGAACCCATCACATTACAGACTGTCTATAGTTATTTCCCACTACAGAGAAATGCAGGACTCAAGGGTCCCCAATCAGTGTTGGTATAGCAACTTCATTGTCTATACTGGATGAACACTTGCACTGGGGGCCTAGCAGCTAGCTTTATTAAAGCCCCTATTACACCAAATGGATTCTTGTGAGCTTTAAGCCATGTTATAATGCTGTTACATCATCAAAAACATACCTGAAGATGTGTTTTGTTTCATTCGTGCATGTTTGAGTAATCCTGCTTTATTTCTGCCTACATCTCCAAAGCTCAGAGTGCTCTGTTCCACCTTGTGGTGTCATGTTATAGTTTTCAAGTTAAAGCTACCTTTAGTTCAACAGAGATTGGCAATTCCAGAGCTGAAATGATCCGAATGATTCTAGTGAAGGCGTGTGGAGTTTAAAAATACAGTGGAGCACTTTCTGTATTACCACAGGACATGACAATTGGAGTGTTTTGTGTTTGAAAGAAGAATTCAGCCTAAATATGCAGGATTGAATGCCACAAAACACAACTCCAAGCATGTTGGAGATCATTAAACAACATTATAACAACATAGCATAATATGGGCCTTTTAAATTTTTAACTGTTCATTTCTTAAGCCTTCACAGTATGGTTTGGGTCAAATTTGACCAAGAATTCCCTCATAGTAAGTGTCTATATGTGAAGAATCCCTTAGTCGTCCAGGTAGAATCCATGATAAAAGGAGAATTTCAATTTGTCAACTGGACAAAGTTTGTTTGGTCGAAAACGTTTCGCCGCTCATCCGAGAGGCTTTGTCAGTTCTGGTTCGAGTGCTGGTTAGACACTGCTTATATCTAGCTGCAGGGAGGAGCTCACTACCCTGAATTCTTCTGAAACTATCTCAACTAATTTGTATTGCGATTCTCTCTTTTGTATTTCGAATTTCTCTGGCGTCTAGTTTAGCATACCTATTCAACCCTAACGACTGTCCCCACACCTCTGGCCCTGACCTGTCTGCCCTATTGTTTCTTTTGTCTGTTTTGACTTTGGTTTGAGAATGGAATTATAAATGGGAGACAAATTATGTCTGACTCCCCCATTTCTGTTTAAAGGATTCTCTTTTTTGGCAAAAGTTGCCTCTTTAACTCCCCTCTCAAACCAGTCCTTTTCCCTGGCTAAGATTTGAACCTCACTGTCCTCAAAAGAATGGCCCGTGGCTTCTAAGTGAAGATGTACGGCAGATGACGGTCCACTCTGGCACGCCCGCCTGTGTTGGTACATCCTCTTGTGAAGTGGCTGTTTTGTTGTTTCTCCAATGTAGCGCTCACTGCAGTCTTCACTACACTGAATGGAGTAGACCACATTGCTTTGTTTGTGGCTCGGTGTTTTGTCCTTTGGGTGGACAGCAGCGGAAACTGCCATTAGAAACAACAAGCTCACAGAGACAGAAGCTGGAGACCTTAGACTGAAATTAACAGCTGCACTGAGCAATGCTAAACTTCCACCCTCAAACGTAAAACCAGAGGAAAGGAAGGCCATCATTGCTCTAGAGAGGGACCAGAGCATCCACATCCTGCCTGCGGACAAAGGGAGATGCACGGTGATCTTGGACTCAGCTGATTATGAGGCTAAGGTGAACAGCCTACTCAGTGACACGACAACATACGAAGTACTGAAACAGGACCCCACCAATGGGTACAAAAAGAAGATAATTGATTGCTTGCAGAAGTTGAGGAAAGAAGAAGTCATTGATCGACAACTGTATTACAGACTGTACCCTGGTGACGCTATCCCGTGCATCTATGGCCTCCCTAAGATTCACAAACAAGGAGTACCACTCAGACCCATTGTGTGTAGTGTTGACTCCATCACATACAATGTGGCCAAACACCTAAAAACCATCTTGGCTCCATTGGTGGGTAACACGGAGCACCACATTGAGAACACAGTCGAATTTGTAAACAAAGTTAAGTTTCTCCAGTTTGGTCAGGATGAGACAATGGTTTCCTTTGATGTAACCTCTCTTTTCACTTGTATCCCCACAGCTGTAGCGGTTGAAGCAGCGAGAAGGAGTTTACTACAGGATTCCAAGCTAGAAGAGAGAACCAAACTTTCACCCAACCAAATCTGCCAACTGCTGGAAATTTGTCTGAATACCACCTATTTCCAGTTCAGAGGGAACTTCTACAGGCAAATCCATGGCTGTGCAATGGGCTCACCGGTCTCCCCTATCATGGCTAATTTATACATGGAACAATTTGAACAGAGTGCTTTGGCCTCATATCCAGGCACTCCGCCCACACATTGGTTTCGCTATGTTGATGATAATTTTTCAAAAATCAAAATTCAAGATTTGGAACCTTTTACTGCACATATCAATTATGTAATTGAAAATCAATTCTGACAGTTAGGGTGACCATTCGTTCGGATTTCGTCCGGACAGTCCGGTTTTAGAGCTGTCTGTCGGACCCTCGTCGGCCACCGTTGCATAAATCGTCATAAATCCCCACCCATTATTTACACTTGCTACTCTGCGATGTTCGCCGTTTCCCAATTCAGCGAATGCACTGAGTGTGGTCTCAGTCTGCAGTCGAGGCGGTGCATACTCGCTGAGCCCTGAGTGCAGTCCGGGGATCACATGGGCATCTGCGAAATGGAACAGGTCCCGCCTCAGCTCAATGAGCCGGGTGGTCTGCTCCTTGTTAACAAAAATATTATTCTATTGCGACTAATAATACTTGGAATTGGGACATGGCCAATGTTCCCCCTAATTTTTAATGTGTCTGAGCAAACACACTAACTCCCTGAGCGCTCCTTGGATCCCTGTGCGCGACATCCGAAATGCGCGCCCCCCCTCCCACCGCGCGGCTCGCACTTTGCAGATATTTAAAAAATGACCCCGCGGCTGAATAAAAAGCGGAGATCCGCTAAAAGCTCTTTCATCCCTGATTTACAGTAAACGTTGGACATGGCTATATCCATGTTGCAATATCCAGCATTACAACAGCCCCCCCCCCCCCCCCCAAAGGGAAAAAAAAAAACAAGGTGTCCTCACTTTAGGGCCTTTGTCCTCCTTTTTGGACACAAGTGTCCTCCTTTCCTGTTTCATGCCGGTGGTCACCCTACTGACAGTGCCTCGCTGAGCGGCGCGGGGAGGAGGGAGCGGGGCGAGGAGGAAGGGGGGGAGTTTTTTTCGCCAAAAACACGCGGTGCCTGCATAAACTGAGCCACACAGACAGATTTTCTGGGCACAAAAAAAAAACAAAAAACAAAATCAGCGTGAGAAATGACATGTGTGGCGTGTGACCGTGTGAACACGTCGAATTGCGTGTGTCACACTCTCAATGCGTGAGGCTTGAGAGCCCTGTAAGTTTGTTTTGTTATTATCTGGTTGGTGTCTTATATGAAACCGCGACATTGCGCAATTTATTAGACAGACTGCCATTAGCACAGCGTAATTTTGGTGGCATTTTGTTTAGTGTTTTTAAATCACCTTTTTATTTTTGACAATATCTGTAAACTTAGTTTCCTACTCTTTGTGGATGCATACTTGATGGTTTCAAAATGCTCCTGAAATAAAGTGCTGCTTGACTTGATGTATGGGACGTCACTGAAGGCCTAAGGTTGAAATGCACAGCCCGCCACTGTATTTGAGTATTTTGCCGACTATAGGATAAATTGTTTATTTGGGCCCATTAGAATATTGTGACTGTTAAACATTTTGTGTGTTGAGGTTTACCCTTGAGATGTTCATCTAAATGCTTGAAAGCACTTTTTTTCATTAGATGTAATATAGTTCATATTTACTTAACTAACTTTGTTGTGGTCATTGAGTGTCATGTTTGTTTGAGGTTAACCCTTTAAACACAAGACATATAGTACAAAAGTAGTTCATTTAAAAGTTTACTCACATTATACTAATAAGAATCATTTAATGTGTACTGTGCATTTTAATAGCCATAATACTGTACTAAAAGGTGTAACCACACTAGTATAAATGTGTAATAGGTTAGTCTCTCTCACATAACATAATAATAGGCAGGGAAATCTACTGGCACATCAGCCCCACCAAGTTTTTTTTCCACCAGCCGCCACTGAATTCTGCCATGATGTCAGTCACCAAAATGGCAGCTCAGGTACCTTTACTGTATACCCCACCCACTCCCCTCCCACCATCACCCTCCCAACCTAAGTTCAAATTTGTTATTATTTTGTTACATTGCAGGTGCAGGTCTTGTGTCTGTTTCAAGGCACCCTCTGACCTCTGGATGACTTCTGTTCCTTATGTGCATCATATGCCACCACTGTCCCATAAAAAATACACACAAACCTGACCTGTACAGTTTCACAGTTTCAGTATCCCCTAAAATTTTGATTTTCCTTCATTTGACCTGCACTGATGGATCTGGAATCCATCTTAGTAGAGAAGGGACAAAATTGACCCAAACCAGCCTCAGTGTCCACAAATGTGTAACACCTGTACAAAAGTATAACATTTTAAAATATTTTCATTTTTGTGTATTTTGGCAAAATTTGGGAAAAATCATCAAATTTCAGGATAAAAGAATGATGCTTTTTTTTTATTTGTACAACTGCTGAATGTCAATACGGGTTAAATTTGAGTAGGTAAGGGTTAAGGCACAGTGCCTATAGTATATAAGTAATCGTATTTTTCCTGCATTTCTCTTTATGTTGTTAATTTCCTTCTTAGTTTTGGAAGGTCAAGAACATTAAACATAAACTCATCCAGATTATGCAAATACAGTAATAGAAAATATGGTTAACTTTCTGGGATGTAAAATGTATAATTTCTCATTTCACCCATGACTTGGTTGTATGCCAATCAAATTATTCAGCTAATCTTCTTCCAGTTTCCATTATAGCATCCATGGCTCTGGGGTTGTCCCGGGAATTACACAGAGACCTTATGCAGGGAATAAGACATGCTCTTAATGGGCCCATTTTACTCTGTTTTCTGATCTATGTTATGTTGTTTCCTCATCAGAAACTACCTGGAGTGGTGTTTTGTTTCATTCACACATGTTTAACACATAAAGTCTGCAGACTTCGGCTGAGTTCTTTTCTCAAACTCCAAACACTCTGTTCCACCTTGTGATGTCAATTTCCCATAATTCACAGGGAATGCAGAACTTTATTATTGATGCAGCAATATTCATTGGAGCATATTTTTTCATACATTTCCTTTCAATCCAGTTTTGTTTTTCTTTCAATAATCAACCATAAAGTTCCGTCATTTTGTGGTAGTTTGCCAAAAATCAAGCACTTTACACTTTTAATGAGACATTTTTATTAAAAAAAAAAAAAATCATCTTCACACATCTCAAATCACTGATGATTACGTGAAAACCTTTTGACCTCTTTTTTCCTTTAATAAAATACATTTAAAGGCGCTGTGCAGTACCTGAACTGGATTTTAGTTCATGTTAAATGTTTTTCAGTGGTCTAAAGTTAACTTAACTTCCTGATAAGTGCCAATGTGTAAGCGGTGGCTGAAGTGGAAGGTTGTTTTTCCATAACAGTAAAGCTAAAAACAACTAGCATGCTAACGTGCACAAAGGACCTCAGTCTCCTCAGGAGGTGGAGGCGACTTTGGCCCTTCTTGTACAGGGCGCCGGCGTTGTGGGACCAGTCCAGTTTATTGTTGAGGTGAACACCCAGGTACTTGAAACTGTCCACAGTCTCTATGTCCTGCCCCTGGATGTTCACCGGTGAGTGAGGTAGTGGTCTCCTCCTGAAGTTGATCACCAGCTCTTTTGTATTACTGGTGTTAAGGCACAGGTGGTTGCGCCCACACCACTCCACAAAGTCACTGATGACTGAGCGGTACTCCAGCTCGTTCCCCTCTGCCACACAGCCCACAATGGCCGAGTCGTCAGAGAACTTCTGGAGATGGCAGCTGTCCGTGTTGTATGTGAAGTCCGAGGTGTAGATGGTGAAGAGGACAAGTGAGAGGACAGTTCCCTGGGGGACCCCAGTGCTGCAGACTACCACCTCTGACTCACAGCCGCGCAGCCGCACGTACTGTGGACGGTCAGTGAGGTAGTCGATGGTTCAGGCAGCGAGATGTCCATCCACTCCCGCGTCCTCCAGCTTCCCCCGCAGCAGCGCCGGCCTGATGGTGTTGAAGGCGCTGGAGAAGTCAAAGAACATGACTCTCACAGCACTCCCGGCAGTCTCTAGATGGGTGAGCGCCCGCTGCAGCAAGTAGATGACGGCGTCCTCTACTCCTACGTTTGGCTTGTAGGCAAACTGCAGTGGGTCCAGGGTGGGGCTCACCACAGAGCGGAGGTGGCTGAGGATCACCCTCGCCATGGTCTTCATGTTGTTTTGGGAACCGGGACCACTCAGGAGGTCTTCCACAGGACGGGGACCCTCTCCAGGCTGAGGCTCAGATTGAACAGGTAGCAGAGAACCTCACAGAGCTGGTCTGCACAGGTTCTCAGCAGCCTGGGGCAGATACCGTCAGGTCCTGCTGATTTCCCCTGTCTGAGTCGCCTTAGCTCCCTCCTCACCTCGTCCGGTGTGATGGAGAGGGGGAAGTGAGGGGACGACTGGGGTGGACTGCAGGGGGTGGTGGTGGTGGGGGGTGGAGGGGGGCTGGCGCTGGGTTGGGTCCGTGTAAAGGGGGAGGGGGGTATGGCCACTGGCCCGGGGAGGTGTGAAGAGGAGCAGGGAGTCGGCAGAGGGGCAGAGGGGGTGGGGGGCACATCAAACCTGTTGAAATAACACTTTAATTCGTCCGCCCAGCGCTGATCACCGTCAGACATGTTCCTCAGTCCTCTCCACACGCCCCGTACGTTGTTTTGGGCCAGGTGCTCCTCCATCCTCCTCCCGTAGTCCTTCTTGGCCCATCGGATCCTCCACTTACATGTGCAATACAATTTCTGCACATGTAAGTGCGAGCTTGAACAGGGCGATGTAATTGTTTCTCATAAGCGGCTATATTCACTCACTTAAAGGTCCCATAGCATGAAATTTTCACTTTCTGAGGTTTTTGAACGTTAATGTGAGCTCCCCTACCCTGTTTAGGCTTCCAACCATGGTTAAAGGTTGCGAAATGTCTAAACTGAGCATCTAAACTGAGTTACAAAAAATCGGAGCTCAAACGGGCGATTTTGAACAAGGCACCTTATTGACGTCAGATCGAAAAAAGAAATGCAAATGCAGTTCCACCCCCGTCTGTCTGTACTCAGCGTCTCTGTAAATCACGCCCAGAGAGTTTGGACTGCGAATGCGCTAGGCAATGCGAAATGTGTTTTTTTATTTGCCTGGAGGCACGTCCGAGTGTTTCTAGGCTCGGACGTCCTTTATCTGAGCCTCTGGACCTTTGAACAGCAGTGGTTTAATTTTATTTTCTTTTATTTACTCTTTCTCATCTTATCTCTGTTTCTCATGCACTGAGTGTTTATTTTGAAGAAGGATTCATTTACAGTATTAGGGAACCATTAAGGAGCCATATAAAAGCATCAAGAAGTACCATGTCATGGGATCTTTAAGCAGCATAAGTTAGTTGTTTCAAATGACTGAAAGACTGAAAAGACTGAAATACAGAAGTGTTCCAAACATAACTTAACCATAACTATCAAACGACAGCTGTAAGTCTGCAAAAATTACGCCACATTTAGACAGTTCATACGGACAGTTTTATTATTCAAAAGAAGCCAATAACAAGTAGTTGGGGCGGTCTCAGACTCAAGATTCACACAAAGGCTAGAAATCGGCATTGGATTAGATTAAGTAGAAAACGTTAAATACTTACTGCTTTTCTTTCAGCTTTTCATTCAGCACATCTGAGCGCACTCACGCACAGCTGGCAATGTTCTGCGCATGCGTAGTACGAACTCTCAAGGATTACGGAATGTTCGGCAGGATCTCTCGACGGGTAGGACGTTTTGTCAGAACACCGGTTCCGCGCAACAAGCTCCTCTGCCTTGTTGTTTAAAGAACGCAGATTCACGGTAATCCATTCAGTAAATACGGTCTCCGGTTCTTGCGTTCGCCCCTGCAGCCTCTTCTCTTTCTCTGTATCTCCGCTGGGACCTCCGGCTTCCCCGCGTGGAGAAGAGACAGACCCCATAGCTCCAGGAGCCGGCGGCGCGCGTATGTGAGCCTGTGCGTGGCTGAAGTACGCCGGCGTAACTCCTGGCACAGATTCATTAAGTGTCCAAAAACACTACAGCTAACAATATAGCTGTAGTGAGAGTAGGCTTCCCAGGTGCGTGACTGCACCCTGTTTCACCTACTCTAAAGAAAAAGCAAGAAAAACGACTATATACAAGTAAAAAGAGGAAAAAAGGAAAAGTAGGGAAGGAGCTACTACCGCAGGCAGCCGGCCTCACCGGCGCCATCTTGGTAACTGTTAAAGGTGCATTGTGTAACTTTTCAGGTAGAGGGTCCACCACCTGCTTGTCTCCATGAAGATATTATTGCTTTGTCTGGAATGTTTCACAATGCAAAATTAAACTTATCCATCTTCCATTCATTGGGTGTTTTTATTGCTCAAAGAACATGCACACCTACAGTCAGCAGGCCATCCTCTACGCAGATCTGACCTGTATCCTGGTCTGCTGGCATTTCCATCTCTTTGTTTCCCTGGAGATAGTTAAGTTTAATACCATAGTGTGAAACATTCCAAGCAAGGCGGTTACAATGTCAAGGAGAAAAAATGTAGGTAGGCCCTGCAGAAAAGTTACACAGTACACTTTTAATCGGTTGTTATTTCCTATCATGAATGTAGCCAATTATAGAGACATTTGTTTTGAATATTTGTTTTTCAGCTCTCATTCCCAGACCACAGTTGATAATGTGTGGGTGCTGGCTGCTGTACTGTAAATATTTGTACGTTTGTATTGTTTAACCTCACTTTTTAACATAGAATACATTATACACAATATAACGCCCACAGCCCAATATGTCTGAAACCACACATTTGTAAAAGCATTGAGATAAAAAAATAAAATAAAATAAACTCATGACAGTGTTTTAAAAGTACATAATGTAACTTTTCTGGTGGAAGGTCTGTCAAATGCTTTTCTCCATTGCTTCAACTGGAATGTTTCACAGCCTTTCTAACTCCACTGAGACCAAACTAGGCCAAGTTACAGGTCAGATCTGTGGAGAGGTGACCCTGCACACAGTCAGAATGCCTGTTTTTCTAGACTATTCTTTAATAAATGTAAGGTAGAGCTGTTTAATGTCATACTGTGGGACATTCCAAGCAGAGAATGACATCTTCATCCTACAAACAAGAAGGTGACGGACCCCCAGCCGAAAAGACACACAGTGCACCTTTAATACCAAGGTCACACACACAAAATTGCCTTTCACACCAGCTAATTAACTTCCCTTCATCTTTTATTGGATCTGAGACTTTGGAGGGTTTTACGTCGATCCATCCCTCCATTTTAATAGCATCGATTCCTCACAGATCATATCAAACCATTCTCAAAAAGACCCTGAATATTACTTTCTGATCTACCCTTCTTTCTTTCTCTCTCTTTTTCTCTGTCTTTCATTCTTTGTCTCTCTTTTCTCTCTTTCACTATCCGTTTCACCCTCCCTCTCTCTCTCACGATCTCTCTCCCTTGTTCTCTTTTCACTCTTGGAGCTAGATCGCTTTTGGCTTTTATTCTCGTCCAAATAATTTCGTAGCTGGCAGATCATCTACAGTAAGCTCACTCCCCCTGTTCAGCGATTATCAGAGGGCAGCCTGGGAGACGGATTGATCGAGGCATCATAAACAAAGCCCAGACTTCCCAGTATTATGGGCTAATTATCAAGTGTGAGCACAGCAGGATTTGGATGGACTGTGAAAAGACTAAGGTAAGGTCCGCACGACAACGTTTTTTGGTGGAAACGGGGAAGTTTGTGTTCGTTTGGGCCTGTCGTCCACACGGCGCCGGCGTTTTGGGGCAGTGTAAACTGTGTTTTTTAACAGAGTGGAGAAGTCGGAGAACACCGGGGGTCACGTTGTTGTGTGGGAGGCAAAAAACGCGACTTTTGGGAAAATGATGACGTCGCGATGCCGTAATCATCACATGATCAGTGACCAGAAGGTAACCCTGCGCACAGTACGCACGACACACGAGTGTTTGTCAATTCAAAGCTAAACACGTATTTTAAAACTGGAAAAATCCTGTCAATGAAAAGGCAGATAGTGGACAATGAGGAGCCCATACCAATTTGAGGGTGGTGTGTGCTGTAAATAAAGAAAAAGAGCAACCATTTCTTGTCTTTTTTATTGAATGAAAATTTACCTTTTACAAACAGGCACATGCAGTATCACACACAAAAATATATGAAAGCATTTCTGTTTTCTTTACACAAATTCACACAACTATATAGCTGGCTGTTGGCGATGGTCCCCGGTTGTATATTCTCGCAGAAAAGCCAACATAATGTCCGAGTATGTTCAACATTCCTGTATTAAGATCCAAACAAGCATTTTGCCTAAATAACACGACCAAGGTTAACGAGAGTTCTACTTGTTAATGTCTATCTAATAAAACGATAGCAAGTAATACTAACTATTGATTTATAGGCAAAAACTCTGCTCACTCAGCGCAAATCTTCGTTCTGTGGCGTCTATGTTAGGGACGGTCAACATCTTCACATTACCGGAGTAAGTCCCTGCTACATTGGTGGAGCAGGGCGACAAAATAAATTTGCGTTTGTTGACGGTCCCTAACATACATGTGTTTGCTTGTTTACGAAAGAGACTTGTACGAAACTTTATGCGCATGTGCTCTTTGTAGTCTTGCGTTTCCGGCGGCTCTGGCTCTTTCCGGTTTACAGCGCCACTTATCGGTGTGACATATGTACTACATCGTTTTCACTCAACTTGACGCGAATATTTTCTGATCCAACACGTGTGTGAACGAGACTTTTTTTCATCCCACATAAAAAAAAGAAAACAGGAACGTTGTCGTGCAGACAGGGCCTAAACAGGATGGAGGTATCTGCTGCTGAAAACACATGACAAAACCCACATGAATACAAAGTACAAGATGTTGTCAAAGCTTTTGTCACTCCTCTCTCCAAAATTCAACCTTTTTTCTGATCTCTGTTATAATGTTTCTTCATCATAAACATATCTGAAGCAGTGTTGTGTTTCAGTCACACACAAACTTTGCATATTTAGGCTGAGTTCTTTTCTCAAACAGAAAAAAACTCTGTTCCACCTTGTGATATCATGTGGTGATACATCAAGGTGACAGCATTATAACATGACTAAAAGCTCACTTATAGCTCATGACTATAAGCTGACTAAAAGTCTGTTTTTGTGTAATATAGGACCTTTAAAATGCTGGTCTGTTTTTAGAAAATCTAAAGCAGATACCTTCAAAACAATGTCTAAAAAGACTGTCATAATACAAAGCATTATTTTCTTATTGTTTTCTTTTCAACACAATTTCAGTGTTATTTTGACTTTATTGTTCCCTCAGAGAAAATTGCTTCTTGCATCACTCAAAACTTCTCAATAGCAGTTGTTTAACCAATACTGCTGTGAGTGGGTGGGTTATGATTTCTCTAAGAATACAAACATTTGGAAACTCTTAAAAACTAAAACTACAATGTATTTTACTCTGTTGTAATGAAACTACTTGCTGTATGGCTATTTTGTTAGAAAACATATTCAAGGTAAATTGCTTCTGTGGGTTGGGAGATGTCAAAGGCAGCAAGTTTATTTATAATTTATCAACACAAAACATTTTTGTAGTATTCGCCATTCAGGTCAGACCCAGTGTCCACACAAGGAGGCTTCAAGGACTCATTATGCAGATATTTTTTAAGCTTTTAACCATGGTTTAAAATCATTCTGATCAAAAACATACTGCATGTGGATTTGTATTTCACCATGTGTCATAAATCCTGTTTACAAGGTTCACTTCCTCTGAACTGTTAGAAAGCACTCCATTTGAATTTTCCGTGGATTGTGATGTCAAAGGTAGAAATACAAAGGTCTTCTACACTGTTTTGAAGTTCATAAATGATCACTAGACTTGTTCAGAGCATTTTTGATGTCAAATAGTGTTCACTGCCACTCTGTGCCTATATTAGCATGGCAAACCATGTTGCTTAGACAATGTTGCAATGTTGCCTAGTTGATTTTTGTGTTGTTTTTCATGGTAATGCTCACAGCTGTAGTGGTTCAGATTTTAGGAATCTGTACTTTACGCAATGCTGCATTGTGTAACTTTTCTGGTAGAGGGTCCCTCAAATGCTTTTCTCTATGGCAATGTTATTGCTTTGTCTGGAATGTTTTACAATATGGTATTAAACCTTTCTACATCTATGGAGACCAGAACAGATCTGTGGAGAGGCAACCCCGCTCCCGGTCAGACTGCCTGTTTTTGCCACAGTGTGCACATGTTCAGAGGGGTATTCCACGAACGTCGCTAAACATAGCGGCGGCTAAGTGCTAAGTCCTCACCTGACTTAGCCGCAACTTAGACAAAAGCCTGAAGCCGTTCCACTAACGCATTTCAGCTGCGCCTCAGCAGCGCTAAGTTCAGTCAGGCCTCAGCAGGCCGGGCCTAGACGCGTGCACGGGGAGGGTAAGAAGCCCTGAACAAGCGACTGTCAAAAACGGGATCATGTCGAAGATTCAGGCCGATTACTTCAGCGCATCAGAACAGAAGTTGCTTTTGGAACTCTACAACACATTTGCAATAACCAAGGCCAGAGACATGGCGTGGCAGAAGATCGCCGAGCGCTTAAATACGTAAGTTAAGTCCTATAATAGTGCTGGATGTTGAGTTTTTAAAGTATGTTTTTCAGCATCAGTGTCAACACTAATCCGTGGTGCAGGGGAAATATTATGGTCTGGCGTGTGGGAGGTGTGAGTTCAATTCTCAGGGGGAACAGTTGATGTCCCCCTGAACAGCTCCATCTCTGCCGGTCCCCGTCGATCTCCTGGTCTCTAGCCCTCCAGCTCCATTCTGCCCTCCGATTCAAATAAATCTTGTTTTTTCAAATTGTCAATGGTTGGTCTGCTTTTGGGTCAATCTCTCCTCTCTGTGACAGTTTTTCTAGGTATTTATGAGCTGTGAAACCACTTGTAATTCAATAAATGTAAAGTTGAGCTGTTTAATGCCATGCTGTGGAACATTACAGGCTGAGCAATTATCCATGGAAACAAGCAGGTGACAGAACCCCAGAGTTTCATTGTGTACCTTAAGTAAAATTTAAAGAGGATAGTTTTTACTTTACTTTACTACTACATTTGAGTGTTTAATTACAGTTTGGGATTTGCTGAAAAGGCAAAGGTTTATTTTGAACACATTTAGAGTTTCAGTAAACAAAATGCAAAGAAAAACAGCTGGAAAAATTCTGTTCATTTGTTTAACAAATTTCAGCACAAATCTTATCAAAATGTAAAAAAAATCACTACTTAAAGTACATTTTTTTAAACAGGTACTTTTCATGTAACACTTTTACTTGCGTATTTATTTTGCTCCACAGTACACACACAAGCTGATGGAATGTGTAGTGCACTTTTAATACATGGCATTATTTCAAGCCCTAAAACGTGAAATGCCAAAGCAAAGATACCCAAAAGCATATGAGGCCAACAAAAATACATACTAATACATAATAGTATTACATAGTAGATGTCCTTTAAATATTTTTGGATTGTCATTACACTGAAGGCTATAGCAGTACAAAGCATGAAGTAGATCAATAAAATAAGTAAATGTTGCTGGTAAAAGATAAAGCTCACCACAAAAGTGTGAACAGTGAGTGAGAATTGGAGTTGTCCTAGTTCCCAAAATTTCCCAACATGCAGCATTTGATCCTGATTTCTACCTCATTCCCCTCACACAGACTCATGTTAATTATTTGAATGTTCAAGAGTCATTTCATTTTGGTTTATTATTATTATATGAGTCTGGGTAAATGGCCACTAAACACATACAAGAAAATCATTTAAACCATTTGACCTGCACAGAAGTAGACCAGAGTTTCTAACATTCAAAGCTACACACTTACATAAGCCCAAATAAAGCTTATGTAAGGTGTTTGATGTTGGTATTTTCAGACTCTCAAGACCAGATCTCCCACTTTTCCAGATAAAGCCATTTCCTGCCCACTCAGTACTCTCGGGTGTGATTGGACATTATTTGAAGTGAGAGCAGAGTTCCCCCAGTGCAGTGCTCAAGCCCCATTTCTGTCCACAATCCTCTCACCTCAACACAGTAGCTCAGGGGTTGGCGGTTCGAATCCCACTCTTGACGGGTGGACCGCGTGTGATCCCAGCTCCCACAGATGAGCGCTGCCGTTGTGTCCTTGGGCAAGACACTTAACCCCACCTCGCCCCCAGTGTCTGCGGACACTGGTAGCCCCCATGGCAGAAGATACAGCAAGGCCCGTTGTGATGTGAGCCACCTGTGGGAGGATTCTCCAGCTGAGGTCCTGACCAAGCCGAAGCAAGAAGATCATGGAGATGGTCCCCGGGCGCAGTAATGTGCAGCCCACTGCTCCTAGTGTCAGGATGGGTTAAATGCAGAGGACAAATTTCTCCCAAGGGAGACAATAAAGGCTAATCTTATCTCTCTTACATCTCTGCCTCCAGAACTATACATTATTAAGTGTCACTATACTTTATTCTCTGGTTTTCATCACTCCTTCTCCACCACGAACACTAGACCAGCAGACATAGAAATTCAGTATTTTGGTGATTCGGATCAATTTATTCTGAATGCTGTTTTTCATATGAATGGATTTTATTTTATTTGAATTTATTTTTATGTTTATTAAGAACATCACAATCGCATTAGACAAGTCCGATGATTTTAACCGAGATCTACTTTTGAGGTTGATGGTGTACCGAGATCTACCAAGAGGGGGGGGTGGGGTATTTTTGAGCTATAAAACCACCTGTGATTGCATAAATGTAAGGTAGAGCTGTTTAATGTCTATGGAACATTCCTGAGGTAAGAAAAAAAGATGCATAGTTAGTTGATCAACAACTATTTTTTCTGATTTTTTTCTATAAGAAAGCACAGGGAAGATAGCTATTGGTCTGTAGTTACAGGCGTCGTCCTTGTCACCACATTTAAAAACAGGAACAATGACTGCTGATTTCCAGTACGCTGGAAAGGTGTTTGTGGAGATGGAAAAGTTTATCATGTGTGTTATGGGTTCCATTAAAGTTTGATATTTTTTAAATTGTAAATGTTTTTGTAAGAAGTACTTTTCATATTGGTGAGTAGTTCCGTTACTTTGTGTTTAGATACTTGTTGAATTTTTAACATGTAATTTGTATGGGGTATAGTGTGATCATCCACTAAGCATGTTTGATCAAAATTGTCATCTAGAACTTCCACAGAATCAATAAAATAATTATTCAGTCAATTTGCAATCTGTCCATCACTGTAGATTATGTTATCACTTTCTTTCAAACATTTTATTTTCATATCTTTCGTTTTGCAGAGATTGGTTAGTGTATGTATTTCTTGCCATAGTTTAAAACTATTCCATCCCTCCATCCATTTTCTTCCACTTATCCGGGGCCGGGTCATGGGGGCAACAGTCTAATCAGGGACTCCCAGACCCAGCATGTTCTGGGTCTTCCCCGGGGCCTCCTCCCGGTGGGACATGCCTGGAACACCTCCCAAGGGAACAGATCCACCTCAGTTGCTCCTCTCGACGTGGAGGAGCAGCGGCTCTACTCCGAGCTCCTCCCGTGTGACCTGGGTGAGTTCCTCACCCTATCTCTAAGGAAGCGCCCAGCCACTCTGTGGAGGAAACTCATTTCGGCCGCTGGGGATCTTGTCCTTTTGGTCATTACCCAAAGCTCATGACCATAGGTGAGGTAATGAACGTAGATTGACCGGTAAATTGAGAGCTTTGCCTTTCCGCTCAGCTCCTTCTTCACCACAACGGTCCAGTACAGCGACCGCATCACCGATGCTGCACCGATCCACCTGTCAATCTCATGCTCCATCCTCCCCCTCACTCGTGAACAAGACCCCGAGATACTTGAACTCCTCCACTTGAGGCAAGGACTCTCCACCCACCCGGAGAGGGCAAGCCACCTTTTTCCGGTCGAGAACCATGGCCTCGGATTTGGAGGAGCTGATCCTCATCCCAGCCGGGTTCATCACACTCGGCTGCAAACCGCCCCAGTGCATGCTGGAAGTCCCGGTCCAATGAAGCCATCAGGACAACATCATCTGCAAACAGCAGAGATGAGATTACATTTATTCAATTACAGGTGGTTTTATTGCTCAAAAATACCTAGAAAAACAGGCATTATGACTGTGAGTGGAGTCGCCTCTCCACAGATCTGAGCTGTAACTTGGCCTGGTTTGGTCTTTGTAAATATAGAAAGGTTTAATACCATAACTAAAAATAACTTATGGGGGCAGTAAAATATATTAAATCAACTATGGTAATTTATACACTGAAATAACATAATTCTGTGAAAACTACAACTTATTTAATAGTAATGGACAAAATACTTATTTTACTCATGTAGTCTAAGTATTTAATGACTAAGTTCTACTATATAATCACCAATACATTTCAAAGGTTTTACAGTCGCTGCTCACAAACCCAGAAATATGAAGTAAGGATTAAGGGAAATAACGGGTCTGGGGGAAAGGAAGCGAGGCCTCTGCCTGGCGGCCATTATCCAACTTCTCTGCCTTACCCTCCGCCTTACCCTCCGCCTGCTCTGAGAAACGACTTTTAAAGGTATTTAACATGTTTTATGTTTCTATTTTAACATTAAGACAATTTTAAACTTTCTACAACTTTTTGTCAATTTTAAGTTTTATGTAAGAATGTCAGTAACTCGTCCTCTGCCTGTGGTCTCGTCCATGGGCTTAACTTAGCTTGTAATTATAAAAGAACTGACTTCTAACCTTAAATTACACTTAAATGACAATGACATTGCTGCAAAGGACACTGACACTACTGCTTAAATGACACCATTTGAGCTTTATTACGCTACACATTGTGTGTTTTACCTATTTGTATTATATACAAGTTTACTGTACTTTTGCTATGAGTATATGTGATCTTGTCTTGTTTATCAGATGTTTTATGTTCACTGTGGGCCTGGGGAGCGCTGCAATTTCAAATGCTGTGTGTGCAACCTGTACATATGAGCCGTTTCCCAATTCAGCGAGTGCACAGTTCGGAGTGTGGTCTCAGCCTGCAGTCGAGGCGGTGCATACTCGCTCAGCCCTGAGTGCAGTCCGTGGATTGCATGGGCGTCTACGAAATGGAACAGGTCCCACATCAGCTCAATCAGCCGGGTGGTCTGCTCCTTGTTCCCTAAAGACAAAAATCTTATTCTATTATAGAAGTGTAAGGGAAAAAGCATGTGAACGGTAATACAGAAGCCGCGAACTATGCCGTTACGGCTACCATCGCACATGTTTAGCGTAGTTTATGAAGAGTTTCATGTAGCATAGTTGTAGGTGTACACACATTTTATAGTGAAGTCGCAACTGTCATATGGCGATGTTGCTGGCGAGTCCATCTTTGTAGTCATATATCCTGCCGCGCTGTGCATGCTGGGGCTTTTGAAACGACTGCGCTGTTCGGACCACGTCTTAACTGTGCATGGGACAAAAACGAAATGGAACAGCAGTTGTCGTGCCGGATATGACGCACATTCCCCTCCAAGCACGCTCCGAACTGTGCACTCGCTGAATTGGGAAACGGCTATGGTTTTTGACAATAAAGTTGACTTTGAACTTTGAACTTTTTGAACTTTGAAATGAATAAAACAGTAGTGTTAGCTTAAGATGGCAATTTTCTTAAAATAGCTTAACCCATGTCAAAATTTACAGAGAAATTATGTGCTAAAGTTATCGGTAAAGTCTAATATTGAATGTGTAAAAAAGGCGCACATTTACCTTTAGCTTTAGCCTGACCGGAGCTAACCGTTTTTCTTTATGCCTGATGCACTTTTCTGTGTATTACAGGGCATCTTATCCTCTTCCCATGAACCCACAAAGATCATACAGTGTCCCACAAGCTGTAAGTGAAAGGTAAACAGGGAGTTTATTACAGACATTCTTATCATTTCTAAATAGTAATAACGCCTTTTCTGCAGCAGTTCAATGACTATTGTTGGTTATCACAGTACTTTTCATATTTGCTCCCTGCTCCGCTGTCGCCATACCCTCCTACAGCCGCGGGGCACAGAGCACATGGTAGTTGACAGGGTTTATACCGGTCATTGCCATTGCTGTAATAATAAAGATAATAATTATTAATAATGTTGTTCATTTTACATAATACTTGAGGTGAAACTCTGGCACTGTGATAATCTGTGTCCCTACAGATGACTTCTCCTCCAATTAAGTTTCCCCAACATCATCGAGTGTCTGTGTGGACTCTCCTGATGCAGGTAGGTACAGAGACAGTGTAGACAGAGATGAACCAACCCAACCCTCAAACTTTTGTCAGTTATGTAAGTGCACTATGTACATTTATTATCTGTTATTTTACCATATAGGTTTTAGAGTTTTCAGACATCTCTTTTAGAAAAAGTGTCACCAGATACACTATAATTATATAAATATAAATGTTACAATGTGTTTTCCACTGTGGAATCTTCAGGCGAGTCCAGTGCCCTGACCCAGGATGAATATGTCCAAGGAATATCATCTGGCACCACAGACACAAGTACATGTAAAATTCATCGAATCATGATCAAACTTTCTTATAGTCTTTCTTTCTTTCTTTCTTCAAGTCATTCTAATTTAGCTAGATTGTAGTTTTTGCAGTATAGTTGAGTTTTCATGCTTTCAATCAATCACAAACCTGAGCTGTGGCCAGGAGTAGTGATAGTGTGAAACACTGCTTAGCCCCTGAAAGTTATGAACAGTTTTGTGCTTCAAAACTCATTGTGGTTAAATATTGAGCTTGGGTTAGCAGTGTGATGAATGAGCTTGGACCACTGCTAATAGTTTCCTTGTTTTACATAGTTTGAAAATAGTAAAAATCAGGCTCTACTCTGCCTTATATCGTTCTTTTTGGTGAGATGCCACAGTTTGCTATTCAGTTTAGTTTAGTTTATTTATTTAATGAGACAGGGACAGTCCACAATATACACTCAACAAAAATATAAATGCAACACTTTTGTTTTTGCTCCCATTTTTCCTGAGATGGACCCAAAGATCCAAAATTCACTCCAGATACACAACACTACCATTTCTCTCAAACATTGTTCACAAATCTGTCCAAATGTGTGACAGCGAGCACCTCTGCCCCGCCAAGACAATCCACCCCACCTCACAGGTGCGCCACATCAAGATGCTGATCCGACATCATGACCAGTGCACAGGTGCGCCCCAGACTGCCCACAATAAAAGGCCACCCCGAAATGTGCTTTTTTTTTTTTTGCTTTATTGGGGGTCTGGGGACTCAGAACCAGTCAGTATCTGGTGTGACCACCATTTGCCTCATGCAGTGCAACACATCTTCTTCGCATAGAGTTTATCAGATTGTCAGTTGTGGCCTGTGGAATGTTGGTCCACTCCTCTTCAATGGCTGTGCGAAGTTGCTGGATATTAGTGGGAGCTGGTACACGCTGTCGTATACGCCGGTCAAGCCCATCCCAAACATGCTCAATGGGTGACATGTCCGGTGAGTATGCTGGCCATGCAAGAACTGGGACATTCTCAGCTTCCAAGAATTGTGTACAGATCCTTGCAACATGGGGCCGTGCATTATCTTGCTGAAACATGAGGTGATGTTCATGGATGTATGGCACAACAATGGGCCTCAGGATCTCATCACGGTATCTCTGTGCATTCAAAATGCCATCAATAAAATGCACCTGTGTTCTTCGTCCATAACAGCCTTTGAAGAGGAGTGGACCAACATTCCACAGGCCACAACTGACAATCTGATCAACTCTATGCGAAGAAGATGTGTTGCACTGCATGAGGCAAATGGTGGTCACACCAGATACTGACTGGTTCTGAGTCCCCAGACCCCCAATAAAGCAAAAAAAAAAAAAAAAAAGCACATTTCGGGGTGGCCTTTTATTGTGGGCAGTCTGGGGCGCACCTGTGCACTGGTCATGATGTCGGATCGGCATCTTGATGTGGCACACCTGTGAGGTGGGGTGGATTGTCTCGGCGGGGCAGAGGTGCTCGCTGTCACACATTTGGACAGATTTGTGAACAATGTTTGAGAGAAATGGTAGTGTTGTGTATCTGGAGTGAATTTTGGATCTTTGGGTCCATCTCAGGAAAAATGGGAGCAAAAACAAAAGTGTTGCATTTATATTTTTGTTGAGTATACATTAAAGAAGCATTGTCTAACCTTTCTGGTGGAGGGTCCGCTCATTGCTTGTTTCTATAGATATGTCATTTGCTCTGCCTGGGATATTCCACAATATGACATTAAACAGCTCTACCTTACATTTATTCAATTACAGGTGGTTTTATAGCTCAAAAATATCTAGAAAAACATACATTCTGACTGTGAGTGGGGTCGCCTCTCCACAGATCTGACCTGTCGCTTGGTCTGGTTTGGTCTCTTAAAAGGTTTAATGCCATACTGGGAAAAATTCCAGACAAAGCAATACCTTTTCCATGGGGAAAAGCATTTGGCAGGCCCTCCGCCAGAAAAGTTACACAATGTACCTTTAACCTTATATTGTACCAGGTTGTAGCACTAGTGTTTATTTATACCTGTTTCATATTTACTTATCTTCATTATTAGTGTTTAAAGTAAAGTAACAGCGCCTCTGTCCTGGTGTGTGCAGGTTGGCTCGCTCTGGGGATGATGAGGAGGAAGCTGCTGGTGAGCAGACGCTGCGCTTGTCAGGAGAGGATGAAGAACAGAGAACGAAGAGAACAGCATCAATCAGTGAGACCTCCATCCTGACCAACAGTCACAGGTGACCACACACACACACACACACATACACACCTTGGTCCTGAGTACTACCTGTACAATACTGTAAGTACTGATGTCAGTACTGATGTCATTCCTGATATTAACACCCTGCATATAGTGTATACCATATACACCATTGTGTGAGACTGGTCATGCATTGCTGTACAAATTCAGTGAATCACATTAAGGGTAAAATACCAAATGTACAGTATTCAAGTTGTACAGCAAAACAGAGTGATCAAATGGAGGGTTGATTCTGTTGTATTGGTATATATCCAGTGGTGAAAGTAAAGCGGTGCGCACCGGAACGCAGCACCGGTATAAAATTCACAGCCGGTATGCAGCACCGCTAAGAGAATATGGTTAATGGTGGCCAAAACCCACATTTGAAAAAAAAAAGTAAGATGCGCTATTTAAGTAGAAAACACAAACAACCACACTATGCCATTCAAGAATAACTGAAAGCTACCCGAAACTCTCGTGCAGAGATATCTGCAGTCTGTTAAGCAAGGATTGTCAAAACTTATCTGACTGTAGCCGTGAAAGTAGCCTAAACCATTGCGAGGCGGTGCTGCGCACTGGTAGAAGATTTAAGGCCGGCGCGCTGCCTGCACCTGTGAGGGTTTATGCTGACTAAAAACACTCAGTAAATTTGTAATTTTCGCTGTTTAATAAGAAAACATATCTATGCACAATATGTCATTTTTGACCAGCTCTGATGAAGACAATAGCATGTTTAAAGTAGTCATAGAATCTGTGACATGCGTCAGCAGCCGCTTCATTTACAGTGCTGTGCATTGACCGAAGCTTTCAAATTCATCCATGTTCAGACTGCAAAAACAATCGTTTGCAAAATAATGGTAAGATGTGCTAACAAGACAAGACAGCAAGTAGGGTAATCAATTTTTCAAAACTTCTGCAAATGTCTTTTGGTCTTTCTGTTGGTATGATTTCGGAGCTTCCATTTTGTCTCCATCTCCTGATGGTTAGCTCTGCCTGCGCACTTTATCTACCGAGTCTCGTCTTTAATAGAAAATGATCTCCATCATCGTTTTTAGTGACTGGGTATCAGATTGAGACAATGACATCACTGGCTGCACTCGGACAAATAGCCTGATAAATTACTCTTCAACTAGGGCCTACACCTTTTATAAATCTAAAGTAAGCATTACAACATTTAACAATGAAACTGTACAACATTGTGCTCACGCCGAATAACGGGGCATGGCTTAATAGCCCGGTTTAGTAGGCTGCAGGAGCGCCTGCTCGTGATTTAAATATGAGCATGCTTTACAAAGTGATCGCACGTTTTCCTGACACCCCGAAAAGGAGCTCTGCCACTCCCCGTACTTTTTTTTTTGTTTTTAACATTATCACGTGTTTTAAATATTTACAATATATCCACTTGATAGCCAATATACGTGCGCTTTCAGAAGCTTTTTCAGGAAGTGAGAGATGTGAAGTAAAGCATTGTGCTACGGAGGAAAAAAAAGAATGCAGAAAACAATTACTGAACTATTTAAAAGAAAAGACAGAGCTGAGGAAAATGAAAATCAGGAAAAAGACCGGAAAACATGTGTGTCAGAAGACTCCGTGCATAAAGTCCCCAGCGCGGTGGCAGTGACTGAGGACGCAAGTGTTAGTGAGAAGGCAAATGTCGCAGGTGCAGGACCGTCAGCACAGCAGGTGATGATAGGGCTTCTGCAAAGTGCTGTGTACCCCCTTGCCTGGTCAAAGGAACAATTTGATCAGATCAAAATAAAAAATGAATGGCTCTATGCCCAAAACGGTATGCTTGGCTGTACCTTGTGTCGTGATGTTAAGTGCCTTGGAGTCAAAGCATCTCGTGGTGTAAATATCACTAATAGTTGGGCAGATGGGAAAATCGCCCCGTGTGGCTATTCGAGGACCATGCAGCTTTCATCCCTGCGCAAAAAAATCCATGAACACAGAGAATCTCCAGCCCATAATGAAGCAACAAAGATTCTTCAAACTGCACAGAAAGATATCCTCTTGAACATGAATGCCACCAGCCAGGAGTCTGCATTCGAGGCCACTGCCAGGGTTTTCAGAACCACATATTTTGTCGCAAAACATGACAAACCTTTTACAGATTTTGAAAAACTAATTGACCTGCAAGAAACAAATTCCCTCAATTTGGGTCGTGTACTGCACAGCAAAACGGTCTGTGTTGACATAATTGATCACGTGTCATCTCAGATGAAGCATCAAATTGTGAGAAAGATCATTGAAAACAAAAGTAAAATTACAGTGTTGGCTGATGAGTCAACAAGTGTGGGGCACAAGTCGACACTCATTGTGTTTTTGAAGGCCAGCATCGATGGAGAGATGGATCCAATTGCCTTCCCATTGGAACTGATTGAGCTGGAGAATCTGTCTGCTGCTCACATCAAAGAGCAACTTATGCACTACCTATTCACCCATGGCTTCACCGTGGAATTACTGCAAGAAATTTTAATTGGGTTTTGCAGTGATGGAGCCAACATGATGCTGGGAGTGAAGTCAGGTGTTGGGAAGCTGCTCCAGGCTGATTTCCCACACATCATCCTGTGGCACTGTCTAAACCACAGGCTGGAGCTGGCAGTGGATCAGGCATTGGATGTTACTGGAGGAACCAAAGACGTCCAATCCTTTCTTGATGCTCTGTATTCATTATACAGTCAGTCCCCAAAAAACATGCGGGAGCTGAGTGAGTGTGCCCACAATCTTCACATCACGTTAAGAAGAATTGGAAGTTTTCAGTGTCCGAGGGGTGGATTCTTCATACAGAGCTGTTGATGCTGTTTGGCATTCTTATGCAGCACTGGCACCGCATCACAAGACAGTACAAGGGATAGCAGAGAGAGGGCCAAATTCCAAGGGTTGCTTTCTAAGTTGTGCTCCATCAACTTTCTTAAAAATCTTGCACTTATGACTGATGTTCTGACAGAACTGAAGAGCCTCTCTTAAATTCTTCAGAACAGGAGGATCACTCTCCCAAAGGCACATGACATCATGATGGCATACATCAAGCAGATAGAAAGGTCTCAGCAGATATCCTGGACAACATACAGTTAAGGCATTACAGGCTGAGAGGGACATGCAATTCAAGGGAGAAGATTTAAAAGTTGGCAAGTCTCCTATCATTGATTCAGCACAGTTCATCCAAGCAGTGGCACACAGTTTGAGTGAGAGGCTTTTCACAACAACAGCCAACAGAGCACAGTCCAGTGTTGCAGCCCAAAGAAAAGCAAGTTACACCACACTGATGAACCAAATGGCAGTCCTTGACCCAGAGAAATGGGACCATGACAATCCCAGACATTGAGAGGATGAGGTGAGGGCTTTGTGTCGTGCTCTACATGTAAATGAGAAAACAACACACCTTGGATTTGCTGAATATAAGGCAAGTGGAGGGAGAAGAATTCCAAACAACATGAAAAAGTTGTGCATAGCAGTAGACACCCTCTCAGCAAGTAATGCAGACTGTGAGAGGGGGTTCAGCGCTATGAACAATATCATTACTGACCACAGGAGCAAACTCACAACCAGAAATGCTTCAAACCTCCTCTTCATAAGTACAGTTGGCCCACCAACCAACCAGTGGAATCCGTTGCCATATGTAAAGACCTGGCTGGCCAAAGGGAGAAGAGCAGTACACTCCACACGTGGCATGGCTCGCCAGCTCTACTACTTCAGCCCTGTATGGAATGTTTTTTAAAAAAAAATTCCAGATGGAGGGAATCCACAATTTTGCATTTTTCATGTGGCATGGCTCACCAGCACCTTGAGGATGACAACTACTCCAGCCCTGTTTGGATTTTTAAAGTTTTTTTTTTCTGTTCTGAATAAGGGAATCCATCATTTAGCATTTTTCAGTGAAGTTCCAAATTAAATGTTTATTAAAAGGAAAGTTCAAATAATAAAAGCAAAGTTCTCTCAGTAAAATATTTCCAAACTGAGCAATTTTGTAATGTCCTTTTTTCCAAATACAGTAGGCCTAGGTAGGCAGCACCATTTACGTAGGCCTACAAAAATATGAAATAATTAAGTATATTAAAAAAGTTATTTATCTATGAAAAAGGTGTAAAACATTAACGTGTTTTTTTAAACGGTAAAGTGATGCACTGGACATTATAGCACCTGTAAGAAATGAAAACTACTTTCACCACTGTATATATCGCCAATATTATTGAGTATTATTTTGTAATATTTTTACTAAAATATGTAGTAGGGTTTACTGGTTGGGGGGTAATTGATTTTAAAGATCTGAATTTAAGAATTTTAAGTTAAAGCAAGACTCACGTGGCCTTTGTGAGTGTTGTCTTGGACTAGAAGTAGAGTTTGGGGCACCACTCCACAAATGTTGAGAAATATTACCAATACAATATAATCAATTGCCTACGTTAACTAATTAAATAATAATTAATTAAACAATTGGTCTGAAGGTTCCTAAATTCTTCCATATCAGTGACTCATATCTAGACATAACATCACTATTCAACAAGGTCAATAAATTCTCATAAACCACAGTTTGCCAAGTTAAACAGACAACATTTAAATATGAAATATGCAAATGATTGTAGGTTACGCTGGTGTCTAGAGATCTGAGATTAGGTACACTTAAAAGTTATCTAAATTTATGTGCTGAGTCTAAATTGATCAATTAAGCCATTCTGTGACATTTGTGCATACGACCAGGGTGAGTGGAGATGTTTGTTTGGTGTTGTCCTTCAGCGTAGTCTCCTCAGGGTGGTTTTGATGTGGCTTGAAGTCCTCAGGGCGTCTTTTCTGAAGAATCAAACGAGCCAAGACAGACGGAGGCCATGTGAACTAAACAATAGTTCACAACTAAACGATTATCCCATGTATCGCCATATTGTGATAATATTGCATTGCAAGCCATGTACTGAGTATTGTATCGAATCATGAGGGCCCCTGCGATTCCCAGCCCCATTGCAATACAGTGGTCCCTCGCTCTATCGCGGTTCACTTTTCGCGGCCTCGCTGTTTCGCAGATTTTTTTTGTTTTTTTTTAATAGTGTATCAGCGGAGACATGAGTCACTGGATCTGTAGGAAGTCCAGACCAGGACTAAGACATGAGGACCAGACCGGGACCAGACCGGGACCAGACCGGGACCAGACCGGGAACAGACCGGGACTAGACCGGAACTAGACTAGGACTAGACCAGGACTAAACGTGGACTAAACCAGGACTAAACCAAGACTAAACCAGGTCTAAACCAGGTCTAAACCTGGAATAAACCAGGACTAGACCAGGTCTAAACCTGGGATGGTCACACAGGCCAGGGTGGTAGGGACAGAGTCTATGATGTCCTTCACGAGAGCGCCTGGGTGACAGGAGGTGTGGCCTTTGTTTACTTGCACGTGCCGGACCATGGAAGAGCCAAGAATCAACACGGACGGGCCTGGCCTGGACGCTGCGGCCCCCTCGGCCGCAGCGTCCAGAAGCCATGGCCGAGGGAGCCACAGCGGGGGGAGCCGCAGTCGAGGGAGCCACAGTGGGGGGCACGGCCGGTGCCACGAGGGGGCGTTTGGTGGCGACGCCCCCTCACGTCATCAGTCCCGCCCCCTCAGATGTGAGAGTTGCGCTGTGTTGCGCATTGCCCATATGCGCTGTGTTTGCGCTTGTGGTGGAGGGTTATGTGGCGTTAATTTACTGTCTCTTGGCGTTGCTCAGATCAGTTGTTGGCTTGGTTTTGTGGTATGCAGGAGATCACTTGACTGAGGGTCTACATTCAAATAATAATAATAAAAAAAACTCATCACTTTTTACTCTTACTCAGTCAGTCTCTTACAAACGTGTGGTCTAAATACACGAGCTCTCGAGGAGTGCGCCTGACCCATTACGTACGCGAGGAGTGGGATGTGTGTGTGTGTGTGTGTGTGCGACGCGACGTGACCCCGCCCCCTGTGATAAACTCATCGCCCCCTTAATATTTTATGTCTGGCACCGGGCCTGGTGGGGGGGACACTCGCGAGCAGAGAGGGGACAGTGGGTCTTCCCTCGTCACGCCTAGCGGACGAACCCGGCATGTGCAAGGCCAGATCTCTGGGTGGCACTGGGGCCGTAGTTGGGGAAATCCTAGAGAGCAGTGGATTATCGCTCTCATGTAAGTTGCCCAAGGCTGGTGGCGATGCATTAATAGCCATGCCCCGAACTTCGGGGCGGTCTGATTTTGGAGCCGGGGTGAAATGCAACCAACCCTTGTGAGCGCAGGTTAGTGGGGAAAAATCCTCATGGTCCAGGATATTGAATTTATTTGACAAAGCTACATTCATAGTGGAAGAGGAGCGCTTACCATGTCCGCAGCCATCACGGGAGGAGGAGCAGGACAAGCGGTTTATTTGCCTACCTTGTCTGCAGTCATTACGGGCTACAACAATCCAGGGGTCTGCCTGGACTGGAGTAGAGCTGATCGGGGCTTTAGGCCTAGCCCCTCGCTGAAGCCAATAGTGTTCGTCTGTACCTGGAGCACCAGAGTCGGGTGGTGAGCGTTGAAACATGTATAATAATTGTAAAATATAAAGTTGTCCTACTTCGCGGATTTCACTTATTACGGGTTATTTCTGGAACCTCACCCCCGCGATAAACGAGGGGCCACTGTACTTCATAATGGGCTAATCTGACATATTTTTGGAGCTAAGCTGAAAACCACAACATCTTTAACATCAGTTTATTTTTAGTATCATAATATCAGATAGTAAAGTCAACATTGCTTCAGCGTTCCATTCATTTCACACAGAGTGGAGTTGAATATAAAGTCATGTCAAAACAATTACAGCCTTATAATGAAAGCAGATCTAGACATACATATATATTTGTCTATCTGGAGCCTGTAGCGAGAAGTCAACATTTGTTATAAGAGCACACACTTCACTTGGGTCGCTCATGCGTTCTGGGGTGGGGGTTGTGAGCTGCTCCGTTCCAAGTACAGTTTGATGGATGGGCCCTGGTTTGAACCCCTCTGTTCCACAATGCCAAATGGCTGCTATCTGCTGATGTGTTTGAGAAATAACATTCTCCATCTCAGCCTGTCGAGACGCCCGGCTGTTTGGCCTGCCGGCAAAGTATTAAATGGTATATTGATAATTGAAATCTTCGCACCCTCTGCAGTGTCTTTCTGCTGACTCTGATCTTTTTGGCAGATGGTGTCTATTACTCATGTGCAATTGAAGACGGGAGAGAGAGGGAGGTCAATGCGATAGGGCTGACGTAGGAGTGGAGTTTTGTTATATATGTTCACGTGTCAAGATGCCACACAGCAAGCGAAATAAATCAACACTAATTGTGGGAATCAGAAAGCACAAGCGCATTGTCTGCATGAATACAGCTCGTGCGTACTGGTAAGGGGAGAGATTGTAATATTTGTATTTATTATGTTATTATCTGATCTATGTAATAATGTTGTTTCCTCATCAAAAACATGCCAGGAGTTTTGCTTTGATTCATTCACACGTTTAACACATAAACCCTGCGCATTTCTTTTTTTCTCAAACAGAAAACACTTTATTCGACCTTGTGATGTCATGTGGCAATACGTGAAGCGCTCCACTGTGTTTTTAAACTCCATACAACTTCACTAGAATCATTTTGGATCATTTCAGCCCTGGAGTTGCCCATCTCTCCTGAACAAAAGGTAAAAGTAGCTGTTTACTTGAAAACTACCGCTTCATGACATTTGAAGGTGAAACAGAGCATTTTGAGCTTTAGACAGATTAAATAATAAAGGGTTACTCGGACACATGTGAATGAAACAAAACACAACACTAGGTATGTTTTTGAGGAAGTAACTATTTTGTGTAATATAGAATCTTAAAAATTCCACAAGACCTACAGTATCTGTATCCCCCCATAAACATCTTCAAATCAAATATATCTCTTCCTGGTAACAAGTGTAAAGCTGACTTATTCTTAACTGAAAAAATATTTGTTAATAATTTGGTGTTTTGGGGTTTCAAGATAATTATTTAATCGGAGAGCGGAAATAGTCTCACATAAATCACTCATTTGACTTGCCAGTTCCAGTGCTAGAATCCAGTTGGTTTAAATCTAAAATACCTCTCTCTGATCTGACTGGTCACTCCCTCAACCCCAGCACATGCAGCCCATCATGAATCAGTGCTACTGCAGCCTCTGCAGCTCAGTGAGGTTCTGAGCTTTTTACTTGATAAAATAGGTGACTTCATGATGTATGCTTAGGCACTGGCACCCAAAATAGGCTAGTTATTATGAGTAATAGCTGATCTGGCCTCTGAAAAGGCTCTTATAGCTTATACAGTGCCGTGAAAAAGTATTTGCCCCCTTCCTGATTTCTGTGTTTTTTGCATATTTATCACTCAAAACATTGTCAGATCATCAAACCAATTTTAATATCACACAGAAACAACCCAAGGAAAGACAAAATTCAGTTTTTGAATGATGATTCCATTTATTAGTGCACAAAAAAAATCTAAACCTATCTGGCCCTATGTGAAAAAGTAATTGCCCCCCCTTGTTAAATCACAAACTAACTGTGACTAACCACAGTTTTGAGAAAACTTAGTTCAGTTCTACATGCCACACCCACACCTGATTGTCACCACCTGTGTTGAATCAAGAAATCACTTAAATAGTTCCTGTCAAACAAAGTGAAGTTGGCTACAACATCTCAAGAACAAACACATCATGCCACGATCCAAAGAAATTCAAGAACAAATGAGAAAAAAAGTGATAGAAGTCTATAATTCAGGAAAAGGTTACAAAGCCATTCCCAAAGCTCTGGGGCTCCAGCGAACCACTGTCAGAGCCATTATTCAAAAATGGAGGAAACTGGGAACAGTTGCAACCCTTCCCAGGAGTGGTCGACCAACTAAGATTACTCCAAGAGTGCGACGACGGCTCATTCAGGAAGTCACAAAAGAACCTAGACGCACATCGAAAGAACTACAGGCCTCGTTGGCCTCAGTTAAGGTCAGTGTTCATGACTCCACCATTAGAAAAACACTGGCCAAAAATGGCATCCATGGAAGAGTTCCCAGGAGAAAACCACTGCTTTCACAAAAGAACACAAAGGCTCGTCTCACCTTTGCCAAAAAGCACCTTGATGACCCTCAAGACTTTTGGAGAAACATTTTGTGGACCGATGAGTCTAAAATTGAACTTTTTGGAAGGTCTGCAGCCCGTTTCATCTGGCGTAAAAATGGCACAGCATTTGATAAAAAGAACATGGTGCCCACAGTAAAGCATGGTGGTGGCAGTGTGATGGTCTGGGCCTGCTTTGCTGCCTCAGGACCAGGACAACTTGCTGTGATTGACGGAAAAATGAATTCTGCTGTTTACCAGAAGATCCTGAAGGAGAATGTCCGGCCATCAGTTCGTGCCCTCAAACTCAAGCGCTCTTGGATCATGCAACAGGACAATGATCCAAAACACACCAGCAAGTCCACCTCTGAATGGCTCAAAGAAAACAAAATTAAGGTTTTGGAGTGGCCAAGTCAAAGTCCGGATTTAAATCCGATTGAGATGCTGTGGTGTGACCTTAAACGGGCAGTTCATACAAGAAAACCCTCCAATATGGCAGAATTGAAACAATTCTGCATAGAAGAGTGGGCCAAAATCCCTCCCCAGCGGTGTGAAAGACTCATCACCAATTATCGCAAACGTTTGGTTACAGTTATTGCTGTCAAAGGAGGCTCAACTGGCTATTAGATTAAGGGGGCAATTACTTTTTCACATAGGGCCAGATAGGTTTAGATTTTTTTTGTGCACTAATAAATGGAATCATCATTCAAAAACTGAATTTTGTCTTTCCTTGGGTTGTTTCTGTGTGATATTAAAATTGGTTTGATGATCTGACAATGTTTTGAGTGATAAATATGCAAAAAACACAGAAATCAGGAAGGGGGCAAATACTTTTTCACGGCACTGTATATATAGTTTAGAATGAACTACACTACAAAAAGTAATATCCAGATAAGTTAAAATGACTTAAATTACTGTATTTTACTTTATTGTAGTTGGTCAGTGCAACCTGTCAATGCCTTTTGGAACTGCAGCTTCTCAAGAGGTGTAACTCAGCAAAGTTCACCCTTTTTTTGTCCAATCCAAAAGTAAAAACATGGTGAAAAATCTTGTGGCCCAAGATCTTCTTCCATCCATACTTGTGATTAGTAGTACCCTTTATAAAAACAAAAATACTGCACCTAATGAAAAGACCTTAATAGTATTTAATAAGTTATAATTTGAGTGTCACCGGTTTTCATCAGAGCCTTAACTAGATCAGAAGCACAAATGAGAGCCCTCTTTTAAATCCCATTGTCGGCAAATATCACATTGAAGGGTAATAGCCCATTTTAGCTTTGAATCGAACGGACTTTGTGAGTGTGTGTGTATGTGTATAAGTGTTTCCACCTCCGGCACTTTACGAAAATAGAAATAGAACAGACTGTTGACAGTAACCAATGTCACCTAATCTCCCCCTGAAGGACAAGCATCAAAGATCAATTTATTTTTCTAAATGCTATTCGTATAGCCATCTCTGGCGCGCGCCCAGGGACACTGCATATCATAGTCTGAAATCGAATGCGGAGAGAATAGACAATGGTGCCTTAAAGAGGAAAACAATGACAGAGAGGTGACAAATAAGCTCAAGGAAAACAATGAATTTGATTGAATAGCTTTATGAAAAATGATATGTGGAAAACAGATTATTTTTATTGGCAATGTGGCACATTTGCTGTCTCTGACAATAAAACAAAAAGAAAAACTGTCATGCCCCAAGAACACTGCAGTTAACTGGCTGATAAGTAGAGCTGAATATCTTTACTGCAAGAATATTGTTATTGGGAGTTTCATATTTAAAAATCATTTAGGCCTGATGCCTACAATGCTATTTCACTCCAAACTAGTTACAATCCACCTTAACAGCTCTAGGTCAATAAATAATTGTTCTTCATGTTATCATGAAGTCAAACCCTGTAGACATACTCTTAAAGGGATATGCCACCCCCAGGTCAAATTTGGGCATCTCCCCACAGTCCAGAGACTAAAATAAGTGGTGGAAAGCGTTTTCCTGCTCACCCAGCCATTGTCCGAGTCTGTCGCCACTGACCGCCGCGGTATCTGGTGCTCCTCCGCCTTAGACTGGAGTCTAACGTCGCCAGAGAAAGATTTCGGCCAAAAGGAATTAATTTGCTCGATGCGTTTCCCAATTACTTTATGTGTAGTGCGCATTCATATCGAGTGCAAATAAATGTGCAAATCAACACGGAGAGCTTGCCTTGGTCATTTTGGGTGGGAACTATTTTCCAGTGCGTAAGAATACAGCCGTATCACGCACCACGTTGTGCAACAGGGGAACTCCCTTCCCGGTGCGTAACTGGGATTCCCCTGGTAGCGTGCTGCGTGATACGGCTGTATTCTTACGCACTGGAAAATAGTTCCCACCCAAAATGACCAAGGCAAGCTCTCCGTGTTGATTTGCACATTTATTTGCACTCGATATGAATGCGCACTACACACAAAGTAATTGGGAAACGCATCGAGCAAATTAATTCCTTTTGACCGAAATCTTTCTCTGGCTACGTTAGACTCCAGTCTAAGGCGGAGGAGCACCAGATACCGCGGCGGTCAGTGGCGACAGGCTCGGACAATGGCTGGGTGAGCAGGAAAACGCTTTCCACCACTTATTTTAGTCTCTGGACTGTGGGGAGATGCCCAAATTTGACCTGGGGGTGGCATATCCCTTTAAAGGCGCTGTACAGACTGTATAAAGAAGTGGACTAAATGAGTGCCCCATAGCATTCAGCTTCAGTCAAATGAAGCTCATTGAGGCCTGCAGTTATAGGAGCGCATTTGGAACCAGGCTCCATATTAGGAATAGGAATTTATTAACGGACAAAATGGCGAACATTTTAAGACCAAAATGACAAGGCTCAGTGCAGCAGTTACAGAGAGAAGGGCAACAATATTCCGATGTAAGTCAACGGGAGCCAGGGTCAGTAGGTGGAGCAAGCGCCCCACTCTATTTTTGGAACACGGTGTCCATTTATATACACTTGTATATATGGCAATGGAAAGGTATTCATCTCTTACTTTATGCCAGAGGTCTTCAACAGGGGGGTCGCGACCCCTAGGGGGGTCGTGGAGGTACTGCAGGGGGGGTCGCGAAATCTTTTGATTTCACTTTAAAATAATATAATTGTATATTTTATAGTGTAAAATACAGTATTAACCTGTGTATTATTTCCTTGTATTGGATGTACCATAACAGAGTAGCAATGTTTATACATGACACTAAGCTCAATTTAATATAAAACACAATTCTATGCCTTATATATAGTAGGTGGTCCCTGGCCCAGTTCGCCATCTGTTTGGGGGTCCCTAGCCTGAAAAACGTTGAAGACCCCTGCTTTATGCATTTTGAGCATACTAATTATTGACCGTGTTAAGTGCTGATTTTCACAAGTTTCAGAGATCAGTTGAATTTTGTCATCACAATAATGACCACGACTACCACGACTGCTAATCATACACTTCCTGATTCTCTGACAGTAAGACTCTTTATAATCACATTACAATTATTTTCACCTCAAGAGCTGCTTATACAATATATTTGTCCCAAGACAAGACAATTTGTGTTTAAATACATAGAAAACCATTGGATACAGGCCATTTAAGCTCTGAATTTTAAAAACAAAAACCAAAATAGATTTAATTAACAGTCTGGAAAAATATATACACAGAATATACATGTAGCATTTACCTCTATAATTATGAACATATCAATGCCATGCAGACAGTTTGACAAGCATCACTGAAAAAGGTTTGTAACTGACATCATATCATAAAATCCCCAACACTTGTTAAAGCAAACTTAAAGAGAACTTGTACTTGAAGTGTGTTTGAAGTGTATGTTCTGTCAGGGTATAGAAGCATCTCTATGGGCCACACATGAGTTAGCAACAGCCTGGCATACTGTGCTTTTAATGAAGCTTCTCATGAAAGCAGAATGAGCTGTGATTACCATTTTATAACCTCTTTGGCATTGATTTTTCACTCTAGTTTTTAAACAGCATGTTTGCATGTCAAATTAAGTGGCTTTATGTGATTGAGGGAACAATACAAAATTCTGCACAACAAACAAATTGAGAATAAAGGTAATTTACCAAAGGCTGCAGTCAACAACTCAAGTGGCCAACAAAACAGCTCAATCAGTCTAAACATGCACAGGGGTTTTATTCTGTTGTGAAATAACTGCTGTCAGACAGACTCCAATACCCTTCTATGCAACATTATAATTTAGCACAGACATGGACTAAACTACTTGATATCACAAACAGTATTTAAATAGATCTTATACCTCTTTTGCCCATAGTTTTCTTCTTTTCTGTACTACTGGGTATGACTCAATAGAAGATGATAGACTTGTTTCGAACTCAATAACCCACACAGTGAAGACTGTGGCAGTGACTGATGCAAACGCACTGTCCACATTCACATTTGGAGCAGACAATGATCAAATGTGTGTAACCGCATCTCTGTCATAACTGAGTTTGCACCTCTGCCTCCTGCTGTAATATCCTCTTCTCATTCTTCATGCACAAGTCCAAATTGAACACATTATATGGCTCAGATTGAGCACTGGGTGGACAGATCCAATCCCACTGTGTGATATTGTTTGTATCAGACTCAGACTGACCAAAGTGAGGGCTCGTCTGGGCCTGGTTATTTTTACCAGCCTCAGTGAACCTCAAGGTTAACTCTGCCTCTAGGCTGAAAGTAATTGTCAAAGACGTATGTTATTTCTAGAGTTACCCCGGCTCTATAAAGGAAAGACAGAAGAGATGTCTAATGAACAAGGAATAATTGAAGGAAGGAAGGAAGCTGCAGATTAGCTGAGCGCTTCTGGCCAAATGTGAGATCAGTACTTTCATACTGTGTAATTGGATTGTCTTTACCTTTATGCTCTGCATGTGGTTCATTTAGTGCACAGTGTTTGTGGAAACAGCTGTTTCAATGCTAACCTCACACAGTGTTTCTCCAGGGCTCAGATCAAATCCTATCAGACCTCTCCTGGGCAATGCCGACTCTCCACTAGTGACAGATAACTAAAAACAGACTGTCCACGGGGATACCACGTATCACTATAATGTATGCCAGTTTGACTTTTGGTTTCTTTGCCAAGGACAGCATGCCACCTGCTGAGGGATCTGATTTTATGTGCATGTTTATGGACATCTTCGCTCTGGAGACAGGGTTTGAGCGATAGCTCATGGCTCCACAAGGAGAAACAGCCCTACCCACAGCCACACCTGTGTGCTCATTCATCATAATGACACAGACAGCCGAGTTCAGCCCCAAACAGCCTCCGTTCAGAGACAGGGCCCTGACAGGAGCAAAACATTCACAACACTAGCAGCCGCATCAGCACCCACATCCACAACACCTCCAAATGCTGCAAAATAGTGTCGCCCATATGAGAAGAGCCTGACACTTCAGACAAACTGGATGTGCCCTAAAACACACATTTCTGGACTTAAGGGTGGTTTATAGTCCAGTCTCAAATCAACACAGATGTGCTGCACTGCCCCCAGCACACCTGAAAACCAGTCAGAGAGCTTTCTATGTTCACTGTGCTCTGTTCACCTGTGTGCACCTTGCGTGAAAAGTCCCTCAGTCGTCCAGGTAGAATCCATGATAACGGGAGAAGTTCCATTTGTCAACTGGACAAAGTTTGTTTGGTTGAAAACGTTTCGCCGCTCATCCGAGAGGCTTCGTCAGCTCAACGTTTTCAACCAAACAAACTTTGTCCAGTTGACAAATTGAACTTCTCCCGTTATCATGTGTGCACCTTGGTCAAATTGTGTTTTTGCGTTGAATTTCCACTGACCACAAGGGCTGTGATTGGTTGATCCAACAACTACATGAACAACTGAATAAAAACAACTTGTAACCACTATAATTTAGCACAAAAATGTATGTATATGAGCCTGATGTGCGTTTTTTTTTTTTTTTTTTTTTTTTTTTTTGTATTAGTAAATAAATCAGTGCAAAATAAACCATTTGGATTCCCACAATGCACCTGGGCTGTTGAGTTCAGCAGTAGTTCAAGTGGTTCAGGTCTCCAGTCTTCAGCAGCACAGAGCTTGGTGCTGAAGTATAATCAGCCTTTTTATACATCACTAAAATTATCTCAACCTAACTGGAATTCATCTTTCTGCCCCAAAGCCCAACTTCGGGGCATGCTGTGGGTGAAGTCAGACCTTTTAAGTGGTGGAAGTTGTGGGTTAAGGCCCAAAGGAACTGATTTTTCCCCATTAGATACCACAGACGCTTCAGCACTGACTCTGCACTTTTTGTTTCTCCTGCTAAACTTTGGGTAATGACCACAGCATACTAGAGTCCACAGTCTGCAGTTTTGAGAAAGTTCACTCCCAGCCATTTTGCCACAGTGTCCAAAACCAATGGGACAACCAGCGTTTCCACATTATCCTTCGTATCCAATAACAAGACGTGATAGCATATATTTAGACACAGTAAGAATACCAGCATCACCTTTTGGCCCCCTCTCATATCTTCAGCCAATGTCTTTTATTTATTCTGACACATCCAGGCCTGCAGTTAGCGTTGTCCACACTGAGGTGGTCCATTTGCATGCGCTCAGAATGGCTTTCCCTTTTCCTCTATGCTGCACTGATTGTTTTAAATTCAATTATGCTAATCACACCCATGATTGGTCCCATATACTACGAGAACTCTGCGCCCTTCCTTTTGCTTAGCTTCATCTGTGCGCCATAGAGAGTAATTATTGGTAAAAGCATATCATTTAGAGCCCTTTAGGAAGTGGATGTAATTTGTGAACTTTCTAGCTGCATTATTGGATGCACTTAAATTCCCACAGGGTCAGAGGTCATGGTGATGGATTCGGCGTGTTGTCCTGGTGTTTCCAGGCTTCATATATCTCCATAACGGTGGAGCAAATGTGCTTAGGTTCATTTAAGGATTTTGTAAATAGTGTGGGCAGTAGCAGTACATTCTAAACACAGGTATTCAGAATGTTATGCATACAAATAAGAAATTATACTGCAAACAGATGCTGAATCCGGCTGACCACTCTAACCCCCTGCTCACTACACAGTCCAGTATTTTACAGCATATATAGGGAACTCAATCATTTCTGTTTATTTTTGCAGAGCCCATATCCACAACAGCACTTCACAAAGTGGTTGATTTAACCAACAGAAAGTAAGAAAATCAAACAAAGAATCATTCATTTAGGCACTGGACATTTGCACATCACTAAAAAATGCTCTGGCCACCATGAAGTCCACAGCATTGCCAAGTGTTTAGATGGCCTCAAAACTTGAGAAAAGAAAATTGATGTAAACGTTATCAGGAACAAGCCTGGGGGGTATTCCATCAACGTCACTAAACATAGCAGCACTTACGTGGTTAACCCTCGCCTGAAGAAGCGTCACCTTAGACTTAAGCCTGAAGTCGTTCCACTAACGCAGTTTAGCTGTGCCTCAGTGGCGCTAACTTCAGCCAGGCCTATCCAGTCCTGCGCTAGGCGCATGCACAGGTGATGTAAGAAGCCCAGAACAAGCGACTGTCGAAAACGCAATCATGTCGATTCGGGCCGATTATTTCAGCGCATCAGAACAGAAGTTGCTTTTGGAACTCTGCAACACACTTGCAATAACCAAGGCGAGAGACATGGCAAGGCAGAAGATCGCCAACCGCTTAAATGCATAAGTTAAGTTCTATAACTGTGCTGAATGTTTTTCCCATCGGTATCAAGACAAGTTTGTGGGGGAGAGGACTCGCTATGGTTTGTCACGTGGGAGGCCCGAGTTCAATACTCAAGGAGAGCAGTTGATGTCATAAAATGTTTGTATTCATATTTGTAGAGCTATCTTGTCAGTTGTAATTTCTTTTTACTGTGTAAAAGTATTTGTGCCAACTAAGTTAAATTGTGTTATCTCGTCTTTGAGCAGGAATAATGTAAAGAGGATTGTTTTGCAGGTAAAGACAAAGCATAAAAACATTTTATAGGTTAATATTAATATTATTATTCAGTGAAATTAGTAATACTGAGAAATGGTCCCTTAATTTAATTTAAAACAAATAGTAGCTACCAAGCCACAGGAGGTGGGAGCCCCCATCAAAATCTTTCACCTGCAGAGGAGCTGGCACTGGCCCTAAACCGGGGTCGCCCACTGAAGGAGGTAACTGAAGGAGGGACCCCATCAAAGATCCTTCCTGTAAATTCTCATGAGGAGTATATTCAAGGTATTCTCTAGGCTACTGCTTGCCTCAGCTGTGATCCAAGAATTTGTATTTTTTTAATAGTATGCTTGTGTTCTAGTTACTGAAGATGGCATACACTTGCCTGACCCTCAGCAGTCCTCCAGCAGTGGCCTCACACCAGCTCATGTCTTTTATTGTTTTATGCCTTTGAGGGATATTCATAAATAGGATTTCTTTAAAGAGGTTTGCACAGCATCTCTGAAGCAAATTTGTTGAATTATTGAAGTGTTGCATCATGGAGTGGCGCCTTTTATTTGGCTACATTTTGTTAAAAGTAAAAGTTTACCTTTTAGCTGTATTCTTTGATAGAGATGTCACATAAAATATAAAGTGTCACTGTCATCAAGTGATGTTAGGCCCAGCCGATATAAGTTCTATGATGATATGAATAATTGTAGGTTAAACGGCATTCATTCACATTTGTGTAATGTGTGGCAAATGTAAGTTGGTGAAAATATAACAAATATATGACCTGTGCATGAATACCGTCAGTAATAAGAATCAAACCCGGGACTCCCACATAACATACGCAGCACTTAACCACTCAGCCAAATCCATTCTCCATGGGAACTATGGAATTCTTTTATCTGAAAATATCATAACGACAGCACTTCAAAAGAATATTTTAAATTACTGGAAATTTGTCAAAACTGACCAAGAACATACTTTTTTTTTTTTTTTTTTTTGCTGATCTTGCCACCCTTGTTTTTGGACAACACAAACACTTAGGCAGGAAGTGTGCCTGTGTGTGTGTTTATTTGACACTCTGTTTACTTCAGGTACGTATTCTTTGCAACACCACCTGATTAAGCCTGATCGTTAGCCTGCCCGGGACTCAGGCTAGCTCAGAGGACTATGTTGCCCCAGTAACTCAGCGGGGATTAATGTTAGCGAGAGTCATGGAACCAAACTGGAGCTTAAACTAGCGGGCTTTGCGCCTAGCGGCATTGATGGAATACCCCTCTGGTCGTGTTTAGGTGTTAGATTGTCAGCAAAAAGTGTGAGTGTGACTAACTAAAACAGTTGGATAATGCTAGCTTGTGACTGTAATATTACTGGAGAGGGACTTGTTGAACTCTACAGATCAGCTCACCTCTTCCAACTAAGTTAATTCTTTATGGTCAAATTGGAGTCTAGAAAAAGAACTTGAGTAACAAAGCTGCAGACAGTGTAGTACATCCAGCTAGCTTTAACATGAATGATATCAATAATAGCAATGTGTGTCAGTTACCCAAATGTTTTGTGAATAGAGTATGCAAGTCTCTCCCTGGCCAATTAGCAATGTACATCTCTGATATGTTAGTGCCATACAAACCATCTCACACTCTCTTTTAATGCTAATTGATGATTATTTATGTTTTTATTTGTCTGTATTGTGATTTTATTGTCTTTCTTATTCTTTGAAGCATGTTGAATAACTTTATGTACAAATTGAGCGATATTTATTTGTATCGCTCAATTTGTACATAAAGTTATTCAACATGCTTCAAAGAATAAGAAAGACAATAAAATCACAATGCCTTGCCCTTCCCTGGAGGACGAGCATTTCGATTCCTCCATAGATTGTTAAACATACAGCACGCCCATATAGTTTACTCATATGCACTTTTTGACCATGATGCTTCCTGTGAGTTTAGATTGTTCTCCTTAAGGTCCTGTATAGAGTTAGAGTGTTAGAGTGTGACTGCCACATGTTGTTCTGTACTTAAAACATTTTGTTCTGTACTTATACAGTATATATTGGTGTTGTTCTCACAGTTTTCTATTTGAGCTCGAGGATGCTTTTGAAATGTAAGAGTTCATTTGAAGTGGTACAACCTTGTTCAAAGAGTTTGTAAGTTGCTGTAAACGCCAGTACGCCAGGATCTCACAACAAAGAGTAAAGATGCTAATGTTTTGTATTTGCATAACTTCAACTAAAAGTGTGTTTTTAGGAGCAGGAGGGGGGATAATACAAGCTCAGATCAAATACACTCAACAAAAATATAAACGCAACACTTTTGTTTTTGCTCCCATTTTTCATGAGATGGACTTAAAGATCTAAAATTCATTCCAGATACACAATATTACCATTTCTCTCAAACATTGTTCACAAATCTGTCTAAATGTGTGACAGTGAGCACTTCTGCTTTGCTGAGATAATCCATCCCACCTCACAGGTGTGCCACATCAAGATGCTGATCCGACATCATGATTAGTGCACAGGTGTGCCTTATACTGCCCACAAGGCCACTCTGAAATGTGCAGTTTTGTCTCACAGCAAAATGCCACAGATGTCACAAGCATTGAGGGAGCGTGTAATTGGCATGCTGACAGCAGGAATGTCAACCAGATCTGTTGCTCGTGAATTGAATGTTCATTTCTCCACCATAAGCCGTCTCCAAAGGCGTTTCAGAGAATATGGCAGTACATCCAACCGGCCTCACAACCACAGACCACGTGTAACCACACCAGCCCAGGACCTCCACATCCAGCAGGTTCACCTCCAAGATCGTCTGAGACCAGCCACTCGGACAGCTGCTGAAACAATTGGTTTGCATAACCAAACAATTTCTGCACAAACTGTCAGAAACCGTCTCAGGGAAGCTCAACTGCATGCACGTCATCCTCATCGGGGTCTTAACCCGACTCCAGATCGTCGCCGTAACAGACTTGAGTGGGCAAATGCTCACATTCGATGGCGTCTGGCACTTTGGAGAGGTGTTCTCTTCACAGATGAATCTCGGTTTACATTGTTCATGGCAGATGGCAGACAGCGTGTGTGGCGTTGTGTGGGTGAGTGCTTTGCTGATGTCAATGTTGTGGATCGAGTGGCCCATGGTGGTGGTGGGGTTATGGTATGGGCAGGCATCTGTTATGGACGAAGAACACAGGTGCATTTTATTGATGGCATTTTGAATGCACAGAGATACCGTGATGATGATGATCCTGAGGCCCATTGTTGTGCCATACATCCATGAACATCACCTCATGTTTCAGCAAGATAATGCACGGCCCCATGCTGCAAGGATCTGTACACAATTCTTGGAAGCTGAAAATGTCCCAGTTCTTGCATGGCCAGCATACTCACCGGACATGTCACCCATTGAGCATGTTTGGGATGTGCTTGAGCGGCGTATACGGCAGCGTGTACCAGCTCCCACTAATATCCAGCAACTTCGCACAGCCTTTGAAGAGGAGTGGACCAACATTCCACAGGCCACAATTGACAATCTGATAAACTCTATGCGAAGAAGATGTGTTGCACTGCATGAGGCAAATGGTGGTCACACCAGATACTGACTGGTTCTGAGTCCCCAGACCCCCAATAAAGCAAAAATATAATGCACATTTCAGGGTGGCCTTTTATTGTGGGCAGTCTAAGGTACACCTGTGCACTAATCATGATGTCAGATCAGCATCTTGATGTGGCGCACCTGTGAGGTGGGGTGGATTATCTCAGCAAAGCAGAAGTGCTCACTATCACACATTTAGACAGATTTGTGAACAATGTTTGAGAGAAATGGTAATATTGTGTATCTGGAATGAATTTTAGATCTTTAAGTCCATCTCATGAAAAATGGGAGCAAAACAAAAGTGTTGCGTTTATATTTTTGTTGAGTGTAGAAAACAAGCCCATTCAAATTGCAAATTGTGTGTGTGTGTGTGTGTATATATGTGTGTGTGTGTATATATATATATATATATATATAAGGTGGTTTACCCTCAAAAATTTTACATAGTGCATTTACATAACAGTCACATATTTTAGAGTGGACTCATCAGGTGGGCATGTCCTCTTGCCTCAGATGCCCTGGTATTGTTTGGGGACAGACACAGCACAGGCACAGAGAAGCACAAATTGCCTAATGTTCTGAGGAGAACAAAACGCTGTGTAAATGCATTATTTGATTTGAAAGGAAGCCGTGGGCACTTGTGTAGTGCAAATGTTTGGCTACAGCTGGCACACTACATTAGCAGAATGCATTTGACTGTGCTCCTATTAGTATGCATTGTTAGTATTCATGTAAAACATACACTTTAGTCACTCATGGATCTCTTTGAAATCTAGTCTTGAATAACACACTAATGAAGTGATAAAAGATACACAAGTGCAATTAGCTAATGGTAAGGAAAAGAGGATTCAAGGATCAAGGCAAGGCACACAATAACATTCAGGGTTAGGCTTAGAGGGGCTATTACTTACCATTATATATTGCTTTGGATATTGTTAAATTCAATATTAAAATTTAAAACAATACTTTGAATAAGTATTGATTTTGGAAAATAACAGGACAAAATTTTACCTTACCTGAATAGTTACAGAATGGCCTTCATTTTAAGTACTTTTTGTCCAGGTAAATACTGAAAACTAAAATCATCTCTCTGGCTGCAATCAGGACAGTCAACAAATTAAATAAAATTTAAATTGTAATTGTATTTTGATCATTGTTATCATTATCTCAGCAGACTGTAAAACACATACAAAAGACTTTTCCTAACATAGACAGCTTATTAAATCAAAATGTCAAGAAGAATAAACAATTGTCTGATTTTCATATTCGAAAAAAAATATTGAAATTTTACATTGCCAAATTTCAACCTTTATTTGTTCAACAATATATGAATTCCTGTGTAGACTGCATTGAAGAAGAGGCACTGAGCTAAAAACTTTTTTAAGCACACAGTTTCACTCTTGGTTTACTTTTATTCAGGGCAGTAGACAAAGGGGGACAAAGGGGTCTGTTGTAGGGGCTCAGAATTGGACCCTCTTCCTATTATATTAGAGGGGGGTCCCATGAGGCTTCTTGTCCCAGCCCCCCAATTTTCTATCAATGGGCCTGCATTTATTAGTACATTTCCCTCCCTCTGACCTTCCTCGGGTGTCAGGTAAAAAATATATTCACAAAAAACTCAATGGACAATAGAAAAAAAGGTGTTTGACTAGTCGACTAATTGAAAAAAATTACTACTAAAATAATCATTAGTTGCAGCAATACATCATATCATTATGTTTTATAAGATTATGAAAACAGATTAAACCAAAACCAACTTATATTTAGTTAAAAATTTAATAAAGGCGTACTATGCAACTTTTTGGTTGGGGGTCCGTCACCTGCTTGCTCTACCTGGAAAGTTCCATAGTATGACATTAAACAACTCTGCTTTACATTTATTCAATTACAGGTGGCTTTGCTGCTCAGAAATACCTAGAAAAACAAACATTCTGACAGATCCTTCACCAGAAAAGTTATACAATGCACCTTTAATGCACAATATTCAACAAAACAATAAATAAAAATGCTGATTACTTGACTACTAACATAACCATTAGCAACTCTATCTAGGTTTTATACTAAAAAAAAATATTATAATTGACAGGTTGGACCAAAACCTTTAAAAATCTGTTCCAAATCTCCTCCTTGTGTTAGCGCCTGGTTAATTGCGTGTTAGCAGTGGGTGAAGACACTCATAAATCTTGCTTAACAGGCGGACATTTAATAAGAGAGATAATAGAATAAGTTTGAGCTGAGTGTAGAGTTAAGGGAAGGCCAGGGGAGTGAGCAGTGGTCTGAGAGATGAGAGCCATTACAAAGATGGCAGCCGCAGCCAGGGCCAGGACATGGGGGTCACTCACACTGGGGCCTGCTGCACACAGGCTCTCACCTGCCAAGAGCTGCAACCGGAGGGAGGGGAGAGGAGAGGGGGAAAAGAGGGAGAAAGAGGGAAGAAGGACAGGAGAAGAGAGAGAGAGAGGACCAGAGAGAGAGAACAGACAGACAGAGTGGAGACTTGAGAGAGAAAGAGAGAAGACGACAGGAGAAGAAGAGAGCGGAGACCTAAGAGAGAGGCGAAAAGAGGGAGAGGAAAAGAGGGAGAGGAAAGGGAAGGGGGAGAGAGAGGAGACCAGAGAGAGAGAGGAGAGGAAGACAGGAGGAGGGGATGGGGGCAGAAGAGAGAGGGAGGAGAAAAGAGAGGCAAAACTGGAGAGAGCGAGAGGAGGGGAAGACAGAAGGAGGAGAGAGAGGGGTGGGGAGAGGACAGGGAGGCAGAAGAGAGAGGGAGAACAAGAGGAGGAGAGGGAGTAGAAAAGAGAGGCAAGGAAAGAAAAGGAGAGAAAGAGGAGAGGGATGGGGGGAAAAAGAAAGAGAGAAGAGTGGGTGTCCTTGGCTGGGGTCTGCTGCACGAGGGCACAAAACTGACAGTCGAAATGGGAAGAAAGTAAAATTAAAGGTGCAAGCAGCACCTTTTTCAATGTGTTTTTTATACATTATCTTTCGTTAAATGACAAATAAACTGAAACTGAAGAAGATGGATGGAGAGAAGGTGGTGGACCCTCCACTAGAAAAGTGATATAGTGCTTCTTTTATGTGTTTTCCTTTTCACCCTCCTCTGAGCTGCACATTTGATTGACAGCTGAGAAATTGAGGAATCTGGGAGTAACTGCTCACTCACACGCTGCACTTTCTCTTGCGTAATTAGTGAAATGTGGCTATTTGTCCTACACTTATGTTAAAGAGCGCTATTATCATCCTCCGTAGTAGAACCTGCATGTTTCTTGTCTTTCATGTCTTCTCACTCATACATCAAGTTTGATTAGATCTGCACCTTAGTTTCTGTGACCCAGAAAGTGAGCCAACTGATGGGCACAAGAGGAAATTAATCATTCATAATTCTTTGTCTAATTGTATTTATTTATTTATTTATCTATTTAGTTATTTTGCAAAGTAGAAAAGAAAGAGCCATTTGAGTCTCTAGTAGGGATGTCAACAATTAATCGATTAATCGCTAATCGCGTGGTCACAACAAGACAACCGCGCACCGCGCTGCGCTCGACTCACAGCCGGCCGCAGGCACCAACGGCACTGCTCAGCAGCCCCGGGTGTACGCGCGAGGCGAGATCGAACCGCAGCGCCCAGGAATGCGCCGCAACGTGCCGCTGCTGGTCCCGCGCGGCCGGCCCGCGGCCCGGGCCTCGAGCCACAAACCAGCCGCACGAAACCAGCAGCGGCACGCAGCGGCCCAATCCTGGTTCAGTCCAAGTCCAGACCCGGTCGAGTCCCGGTCCAGTCCAGGTCCAGTCCAGGTCCAGACCTGGTCCAGACCTGCCTTAGTTCTGGTCTAGAGCTGGTCCAGTCCACGTTTAGTCCTGGTCTAGTCTCTTAGCCAACACAATGTTACACTATAAAAAAATGTTACACTATAAAAAAATAAAATAAAATAAAAATCTGCGAACCGCGATAGATCGCAGGATCACTGTATTTTGTTATTCAGCATCAATACATTTGTCTGCTTTTTACTAAGGAATAATTAATTGAGGAATATACAATATAATAATACTATGATATATTTATGACTCAGTGTTATGTTACTATAGCTTATATTCTTAAAGACCCTATTGAAACATTCAAATTCAGGTGAAAAACGCCGCTTATCAGTTAATCATTAATCGATCGATAAGGTCAATCAACTATCAATTAATTAATTAATCGTTAATTTGCATCCCTAGTCTCTAGTCATGTTTTGGGGTGAGATCTGAATGGTCTGGTGATCCATCCTGCTTCACTTCACCTGAAAAGGCAAAAAAGGTAAAAAAAAAAAAAAAAAAAGAAAAAAAAAGGAACAAAATGCATGTATGCATGAGAATACCATTATTTGGTGACAAAGAGCTTTCAAAAAACACCGTATGTGTATTGATTGTTCTAGTCAATGGAAGTCACTATAAGTATGTAACTAGACTTTGATTTCCAACCTGTACATTTATCTATTGTTATAAATATTGTAAATGACTCATCTTGGGGTTTTTTGTTTTGTTTTTTTGTCTGGAAATCAGGAAGGCTGATGGTTTTAAAAACTGCACATATTTTTTTTCCTGTGAATTCTGTGTGTTTCTTTATTGACTTGCACAGCAGCAGTCATTAAAAATAAACAATGTGAGTGCACGTGTGGCCCAGCAGGGTGTTAAACATGCTTTGTGCAATTAAGAGGACATAACAAATGTGATATTGAAACTCTGGGGCATATTCTGTCACTGCCTGATAAATATAGTGTTTAGAGTGACTGCTGGGGGATGCACTGTTTTCAGTGGAGGCTCCAGAAGGCAATTTCAACAGGAGAAACACCACTATCTGCGTGAGTGACAGAACCATGTGTGCTAATATGATTCTAATGCAGCCGTGAAGCACAAGAGGAAATAACCAGACGGAATAAATTCATTTCAGAAAAAGGGTTGATAGAAATAAATCTGCATCCCAAATGTCAAACACGATATGTGGAGAAGATGGAGAGTCAGAGAGAGTGTGGCATTTCCTGACACATGAATGCACCAGGAGTACAGTGGGCCTAATGTATGCCCAACAGAAAGAGTCCCTGGAGAAAGCCCTATCCGCCAATCACAGCCCAGAGACAGATTGAGTCTAAGGACAGAGCCTAAAAGTGAAGATCTTATGAAATAGAAATCTAGGAGTAAGCCTGTTGGAGGGAAAAAAATCAAGAAATGTACTACAGATTATCAGAGGCAGAGGAGGGGAGGTAGCGCAACTATGAAAACTGTGTCATTGTCTAGCAGTTTTGGGGGGGTCCGTCACCTTCTTGTTTCTATAATTATGTCATTACTCTGCTTAGAATGTTCCACAATATCACATTAAACAGATGTTATTCAACTGCAGGTGGTTTTATAGCCCAAAAATATCTGACCAGATCTGACCTGTAACGTGGCCTGGATTGGTGTCCATGATGATAGAAAGGTTTAATACCATACTGTGAAACATTTCAGGCAAAGCAATATCTCCATGAAGAAAAGCAGGTGGCGGCCTATTCACCAGAAAAGTGACTTCATGTACTTTTAAGGTGGTAAAAAGCTAGGATTTAGGTCAGGGTTATTTTGATCCCAAAAGCCAAATTTTTTAGGTAAATTGAGGTAGTGGAACTCCTCATGCTGTAGCCAGACCATTCTCATTTCAAGCCCAAATAAATAAATAGATTTGTATTAGTAAAAGACACAGTATAGTAATCAGTTGAATTGTTTTGTATAGACAGTGCTGAATAGCATAGTTGTACAATTAATCAAACTTTAATCATGCATTAGTCATGCACTTTTCCACCTTCAAGACATTCAAAACTATATATCATGGGACCACTCATCTTTTCACACACACACGCACGCACACACACACACACACATACACCAATGTACGCAGACACTGGGGTTGAGGTGCGTTGCGTGTCTTGCCCAAGGACACAATGACAACATTTATCTGAGTGAGGTAGAATCGCACTGCCAACCTGTGGGTCAGTGGATCTGACGATGTTTACGCTCTACCAACTGAGCTACTGTCACTACTGTATTTTCTCATTGCCAGTGGTCAGCTTAGGTTACCTGGCCAGCCAAATGATATCTCTCTGTATTTCCTATACACCGCAATACCATTTGGACACTCTCCATCCACTCTCGCTCCTCCGGTTCCAAACCGACTCCGCGATTCTGATTCGTTCAAAGATGGTGACGTCAGTGCACCCGCCTTTGCCCGCAAAGTCACTCTTAGGCAGCGGAAGTTCCGCCTCAGTTTTGAATCAAGATGGCGCAATCTCTGATTGGTTCACTTAGCTGTCTGTCTACGCGCAACCGCAGCGCATTTTGTGGATCAAACGTTACCAGACTCACTCGCTGGTACAGCGATGAGTCATGGATTCTTCCAGGCAACAGCTTAGGTCTAATCAAGAGGTCTACAGTCAGTAAAAATGTGTGGTTTGGAGAAAAGTTCAGGCTGCGCATGAAGAAATATCACTATTTTTGGGTCAAATGGGCAATTTTAAAAGGTCTGGAACCTATACCTGGGGGAACAGGGCCTTCTACCCTCTGGAACTCCCTCCCCAAACACATCTCATGCATGCTCCCCATCTTCAAAAAAGCCCTAAATACTCATCTGTTCAAAACTGCCGTGACTGCATTTCATTTTTATCTGTTCCTTCATTTGTGTTTTGTCTGTTTTAATTGTGTGAAACTCCTTTGAGTGTCATGGAAAGTGTTATGTATTATTTTAGGGCTGTCAAACGATTAATTTTCTTGATCGCAACTAATCTCAGAAATTTCATAGTTAATCGCGATTAATCGTGATTTATTTTGCATGTTTAAAATTGATATCTTGCAGTAAGACCGTTCGAATCTAAAGTTAAACTCACAATGCAAAGTATTTCTCACCATTTTTTTTTATTTCAAAAAAGTGCAGAGAAAGGAAAAAGTAACAATGAACCAGTAATAGTGCTTACTTTGAGAAATTGTAAATAAATGATTGAAGCCCGCTCGAGCTGCCTACGGATGCGTAGAAGGAACAAAATACGAGCAAACGCAAAATAGCGCGTTTAACCGACAATGAGTTTAATTAATACAACCAAATGAGCTGCATATGGATGGCAGAATTGCGGAAAATGCTGGCAAACTCTGATCGCGATTTAAAAAATTGTTCGCGATCATAACTTACATTAATCTAATCGCGATTAGCGCGTTAATATTCCCAGCCCTAATTATTATATTTTCAGGAAATGATATTGAAAACTATTATTATAATTATTATAATAATATAATTATAATATTATAGTTATTATAATAGGATATTATAATATAGAATAACAGAAAATAAATAACAAATTAAAAATGAGGGTTGAACAACACGAAAAATGAAGAAGCAGCTTGGATGAGCTGCGAAACGTAAAAATACACTTTTGTCCAGTTCACAAATAGAATTTCTCCTTTTGCCAGTAGGAAGAAATGTGTGCGTGTGTTTGTGTGTGTTGTTTTTTTTTTTTTCCATATTGCCAAACCGCATGCTATGACTCCTTTCTCATAATCTCACATCAACACTACTAAAATAAAACAAAAAAATACACAATACAGTGATGTTACAGAGATCCCTCAGTGGAGCTCGTAGCCCCTCTCCACACTCTCTGATTTGATTTATTCTCTGACCTTAAAGGTGGAACAAATGAAAACATGGGAGACGTCATAGGCATGTCACACCAATGAGCGATAAAGGAGCCCACTTCACCATTCACGTCCGACCTTGTGTGTTATAAAATCTGTCACTCACTATTTACTCTTCATCTTCTGAGCAGGGACCTCTTATTCCTCAAACTGTCAGCTTTTATCACTGCCTCTGCTGATAAGGCCGACATACAATATACATACAAATACATCATTCAGTGGTGCATGTAGTGAGACGTGTGAAAGGTTGACCAAAAATAATTTCTATTTCCAAGAGACACAAGACAAAAGAAATGTCAAACTACACAAGATGAACTTTTTATTTCAGACACACTATTTTATTTCATTTATTATTTTTTCCCCATTTTTTTGCTAAATGCCTTAAAGGGCTTGATCGATGTTATAATGTTGTTTCCTCATCGCAAACATACCTGGAGTTGTGTTTTGTTTCATTTACACACATTTAACACAAAAACCCTGCATATTTAGGCTGAGTTCTTCTCTCAAACACCTTGTGATGTCATGGGGTAATACAGGAAGTCCTCCACTGTATTCTGAAACTTCATACACCTAAACTTTATCCAGTTGACAAATTGAATTTCTCCCTTTACCATGGATTCTACCTGGACGACTGAGGGACTCTACACACATCTTAAGATAAGCTCAGTCCATAGTTCGCGCTGATTAGAAGGGCAAGATGAAATGCAAAGCAAAAACTAATCGAAATTTATGGTACGGTGTCGGCACTGTAGGCCTACTGAGCTGAAGTTTGCCTAATAAAATGCCAAATAAATTGTGTTTATCACAAAAAAAGTGTAAAGAAAAAAATACAAAATCGATCACAATGAGCATTCATGGTTGTGTTTAGGTGTTTGATTTTCAACAAAAAAGTGAAAGAAAAACTGCTGGCTAATGCTAGCTTGTGACTGTAACGTTATTTGAGAAAGACATGTTTAAAGGGATATGCCACCCCCAGGTCAAACTTGGGCATCTCCCCACAGTCCAGAGACTAAAATAAGTGATGGAAAGCATTTTCCTGCTCACCCAGCCATTGTCCGAGTCTGTCGCCACTGACCGCCGCGGTATCTGCAGCTCCTCCGCGTTAGACTGGAGTCTAACATCGCCAGAGAAAGATTTCGGCCAAAAGGAATTAATTTGCTCGATGCTTTTCCCAATTACTTTCTGTGTAGTGCGCATTCATATCGAGTGCAAATAAATGTGCAAATCAACACGGAGAGCTTGCCTTGGTCATTTTGGGTGGGAACTATTTTACAGTGCGGAAAAACACAGCCGAAGCACAGAGCACGCTGACAGGGGAATCCCTGTTACGCACCACGTTGGGAGTTCCCCTGTTACGCAGCGTGGTGTGTGCTTCGGCTCTGTTTTTCCGCACTGAAAAATAGTTCCCACCCAAAATGACCAAGTCAAGCTCTCCGTGTTGATTTGCACATTTATTTGCAAATCCCTTTAACAACACAAATCAGCTTGCCTGTTGTAGTTCCAGCTAAGTCACTATTTTCTGATCACAACGTGTTAAAACAAAGCTTAGATTAAAGCAGCGCTCTCAAGTCTCACGCTTTGAGAGTGTGACACACGCATTTCAACGAGTTCACACGCTCACACGCCACACATGGTATTTCTCAGGCTGAAATTTTGTTAAGCAATTCAAAAAGTCTAACCACTGGTCACAGCGCTTCTGTGCCCAGAACATCGGTCTGTGTGACTCAGAAGAGTTAGTTATGGAGGCACCGCGTCGTTTTCAGGTCTTACTTCAAAACTTGAGAGCCCTGATTAAAGTCTAACTTAGGTAACAGAACTTTAGACAGAGCAGTACGTCCAGTTAGCATCACACCTAGCTGCAAAGTATCAACAGCAGATGAATTTGACTAATTATGTTTTATGTTATTATTTTATGATCTTCTCTCTTTTTATTATCTTTGGTTTTAACACTAAGCCAAGAGTACCGTTCTTTTGCTTGATCATTTCTGAATGTCTAAATAGCTGATATTTTCATTTATTTTTTGAGCACATCTAAAGAGTTTCTAGAGACCAGTGTGTTCCAACAGCTCTTTATCTGCACCGAGGCCTGTTCGTTCCACCTTATGTCTTCTCCTCTTTGACAATAACACTGAGTGACATTATAAAATCTGCCATATTTTTATCAGTGTGACTCCTGATAATACACATGCCTGTAATAGCCATAAATCATTCCCCATCGGCAGTTACGCAAGGTACTGTTCACTGTATTGTGGTCCACTCTCTGCACTATATTTCTGGTACAGATACGAGTCCGACTGTTTTTAACAAAGCCCTACTTCTCCCATGAGCCTTTGCTGCGCATTTGTCTTACCTTATGAGTTTGATATACTGACCCTCGTGCTGCTGATATGAGTGATGTGAAGGAGAGGGGAGGAGGGAGAGAGGAGGGAGAGAGAGACAAGGGAGAAAGGGAGACAGGAAAAGGGATAGAGGAGAGTAGGAGGGAGAGAGGAGAGGGAGTTGGGGAGGAGGGAGGATTGAGAGGAGGGAGAAGGACGAGAAAGGGGGAGGGAGAGAAGGGTGGCTGTCCTTCAAGTAAGAATGGCTCAGAGAGAACGGTGACGCGTGTCTCTTGGGTCTGACAATATTAATCTATCCGCCAATCACCGCACACACCCGGACCACTGCACTATAGCCCCCCAAGTGTGTATTAATTAAGCCACTGTCACACCAAATGCACTGGCTGTGTTTGCTATAACAAGACATCCCCTCTCTCCAGTCATTATCCAGGCCCAGTGAGCACCACTCTTATGTTCAGATGACATTTTTACTACTTTTTCCCCTTCCCAGCGACGTTTTTATGCTCTCTGCTTTTATAAACCAATGCCGTGTGAATCCACCTGACAACACAAGTGTCTATGCTCCTGTGCATTTACCAGACTACCGAGATATGTTTACAGTGAGCCGTCCATCACTGGCTCCTATTTCTGTACACCACATGTGCTCATGACAGTGTGTGTAATTATATTTGTCAACAGATTCAAATGCAGTCCTTGTGTCTCGTCTGATGCTCATTAATTTAAAACTAATAACTTAAGCTGAAGGTGTGACTTGCATTTTACATCCTAATTTGGAAGAAGTTAGTTGAGGTGAGAATGTGCCTCAATGTATTGTTTCCTCGTAGAAATCTGTCTCTTATAGAAACAAGACTCTCTTAATCATTAAGAGCATATAGTGCAAAATCAAGACTCTGGAAACATTTTGGAGTCCAAAATAAAGTTTTACATCCCACAGGCTTTTAGTCAGTCTTCATTTTACAGCTGATGAACTAATACAGCTATAGATTCAACAGCTCCACGTTTTAATTGGATTCTGATTTTTTTAAAAAGTGAAGACAGGAGTCTGGACTGTGACTGTTGTCTGGAGCATTTGATGGTTTAATTTTCCCCAGATTACAGGAAAACAAGGAGGACCACAGATCATCCTGATTTTAAAATTACCTACAAAATCAGTACAGAATTTGATTCAGGGTCCCTAATTCACAGACTAATATCTACAAATGTCTTGGCAAAAATATAAAATTTTAGACTATTTATTACTATCGCAACAACACATCATCAGTGGGGTAAAACTCACCTGTCTCACGACGGTCTAAACCCAGCTCACGTTCCCTATTAGTGGGTGAACAATCCAACGCTTGGTGAATTCTGCTTCACAATGATAGTGGGGGCAGGGGAGAACACCATCAGAAATCTCCCCTAGGGTCCCAAAGGAGCTAAGGCCGGCCCTGACTGGGGCAGCCTGTTAGGAGAACAACAACACTGCAGACAAGGGCCCATCTCCAAATCTTGGGTTAGGTTTCTGATCAGGATTGGCTGATTGTGCATGTGGTACTAACCACTGGGAGACTCAGCTACACATTATGAAAATGCAGTATGAAGAAGTAGTAACTAAAGTGCATTCAATATAAAACATTTTCTATTTTCACCAGATTTTTTGCTCATTTTAAAAATAAAATATGAATGGCTTCCTGTAAGGGTCGGAGCATCTTGTCCAGGGACGTGCACAGGGGGTGGCTCAGGTTGCCCGGGCAACTGCCCCTGTGCCCTCCTGGACTGAGGTTGCCCTTCCAAGTTGGAAAAAAAAAAGAATTGTTAAATGGATACAGAATTTCATGCAGGCCTAAGCCTAGATTTGAAAATGAAAACAAAAAAATCGCTACTCAAAACATTTTTCCTAAAATAAAAGCAGCCTCATTCACTTGCAAGAATTTAAGCATATTACTAAGCAGAGGAAAAGACCCTGCCCGGGGGATTCAACTCGGTGGACAAGGGACAGCCGCCCAGTGTGGGAGGATCCCCTTGCGGGATCTCTCTCCAGGTGTCACCGACGCCCGCCGAGTGCACTTCCTCCGTGGCGGTGTGCCGCGACCGGCTCTAGGTCAGCCAGGAAAGGCTCAAGGCGAAGGTTGCACGCTGCCCCGGCTGCCTACTTTACAGCGCCTTCCGCCCGGACTTCGCCACTTCACCGCTTCCCGGGACGTGGGATCAGTGCCCACTGCCGATACACGCGACTGGCACCTGACCCGAGCCTGCATGTGGAAAGAGATTGTCGTGGTTGTCTTGACGTTCTCGTAAAAGGTGAGATTATGAATTGAATAAACATGTTCATAAATACATGTTCAGTTTGCCACATTTACCCTAAATAATCAGACAGCTAGCTAGCCTGCAGACAAGCAACCCATTATTTAAATAGGCTACGGCAAACTAAGCTACATGTCTGCAGTTTCTAACTTTTCGTTTTAGCAAGCAGAATGAATGATGGAAGTAATGCATCAGATTAATTATTTCATTCAAAATGGTTAAATGACTAAATCTTATCATATATATATATATATATATATATATATATATATATATATATATATATATATATATATATATATATATATATAAATATATATGTATATATATATACAGTGGTACCTCACCTTACGAAATTAATTTGTTCCAGAAGTGGTTTCGTAACGTGAATTTTTCGTAAGTTGAGTAGCTATTTCAATGGAAAAAGCCTGATTCGTTCCAAGGCCCCGATCCAAGTTTTTTTTTTTTTATATTGTAAAATTTTTTTATAGTGTAACACTGTGTTCTGCGTAGAGACTGTAGACCCAGGACTAAACATGGACTATACCAGGTCTAGACCAAGCAGCAGCGGTGTACCTCACGAGGCTGAGGCTGAGGCGAGCAGCGACTGCGTGCGTGGGGGGGAAGGGTGCGCGCGGACACGTGTGACCCGTGCTCAAACCGTGCCAGGTCTAAACCAGGTCTAAACCAGGTCTGAACCAGGTCTAAACCACCGCGTGTGGGTCTATTTCCTGGTTTCGTTTCGAGTCACGGCTGAGGCGAGCAGCGAGGACTCCCCTCGGGACCGCACGCTGTCTGAGCGCATGAACGAATGCAGGCAAGAGCCACGGTGGTCTAATCCTGGTTTAGACCTTGTTCAGACCTGGTTCAGACCTGGTTTAGACCTGGCACGGATTGAGTCTCTGCTCGCAGCCCCGCGCCGGGTCATGCTGCGCTATCACACACGTGTCCGCGCGCACACACACCGCCCTCCCCCTTCCCCCCACGCTTCACTATTAATACATTTTGTTGAAAATCTATGAAAGTTTGAGTGTTCAAATGAGAGAGAAATGTGAGAAAAGTTTAAATCCAGTCTGAGAAAAGCGTATAATGTGTGTGGCTGAGCGCGCATTATTTGAATTTTTGAGATTTTGCGTTTCGTAACTTGAATTTTCTTTCGTATCTAGAAACCAAAATTTAACGTGAAGGCGTTTCGTAACTTGAAATTTTCGTTTGTTGGGTCTTTCGTAAGGTGAGGTACCACTGTATATGATAAGATATATATATGATATTATATATATATATATATAACACCCAAAGCGCTTTACAGTTCATTGCTCATTCACTCCACACTTGGTGGTGGTAAGCTACGTTCTGTAGCCACAGCTGCCCACTGACGGAAGCGAGGCTGCCAATCTGCGCCATCGGCCCCTCCGACCACCTCCAACACTCACGCACACACCACTTTCATGCTAGGCAATGTGGGTGAAGTGTCTTGCCTAAGGACACAACAACAGTTTTTCCGCCTGGCGCCCCAATGTGGCACCTGGAATTCCCAGTGGTTTTCCATCCAAGTACTAACCAGGCCCTGCCTTGCTTAGCTTCTGAGATCTGACGGGATCAGGCTTTGCCAGGCAGGTATATATATATTTTTGTTAAGTGATGCCCACAGAAAAGAGGCGGTTGCAGGAGAGAGAGAAAACCCTCAGAGAGGCAGCAAAGGGGAGCACATCAGTGCAGGGTTGGCTAAGAAAAAGCCAACCAGCAGGTGAGACAGAGACGTTGCATTGTGATGAAGATGACATGATACTGTGTAGGCTAATTGATTATCAGACTGAATCAGACTCATATTTTAGCCTACTACTGGCAATGTTTCATAATTACATTACATTTAAGATGAGGAGCAGCCACAAGTCTCCTCCAGATGCTTCATATAGCTTGTGATTTTTTTCTCCCAGGTGGGGGGTTGGTTTGCCCTTTCTTCAGGTCAGAGCAACTGCCCCTCAAAATTCCTGTGCATGTCCCTGATCTTGTCTAATCTAAGAAAATGTGAATTTGAGAACAGCATGCACCAAGCAGCTGGCCGGGTTTCTGAGGCTCCTCTATATAAAGCACTTGGTCATGTGACTGGATGACACAGACTTGGCTGAATCCAGGCTGGCTTCCTCCTGGGTCCTGTCTGTTTCGGATGATAATTGAAAATAATGTAAAAATAGTGGTGTGGTGCAGACGTGGGTTAGCTCTCCTAGGACCAGGTCAGAGCCTCTCCTTTTACTTTAATTTCTACATGATTAATTACATGACCTAAGCTGCTATAGAAGGCATGTTTTACAACTCCTCTGATATGTTCCTCTTTGATTTCTTTTAGCTAATTTAATGAAGTCACAGAGGGAGATGACTTCTAAGGTTGGACAGTAAATCACATGTACATTTGTAATTCAGTGCAAACATATACGCAAGCTTTTAAGATAAGAGAGAAGCTTTATTTGCCCCACATTTGATTTAATTTATTTAGTTTATTTGTGCAGGATCATTAATCGAAGAAACATCGAAGAGATTCTTTGTACCAGACTATAGCTCTCGGAGTGAATTTCCATCTGCACTCCCTGAGACATACAAAACACAGAACACACAATTCATACATGATTCGTGTCTGAGCAATCTTTAATCGCTTATTTTCAAGACGCCATATTGATTAAGCCCCATTTTCACCACCATCAGCATCCACCCAATGCACTGTATTTACTTTGTTCTTCAATTTTATTTTCTTAATCGGTGATCCATGTTGGGTTTGCAGTGTTTCTAGTCATTCTGGTACAAATGAAAGAAAACTTGCTTCTCGCTAGCGTGATCTGCAGCTATCCATAGGAGGGGCTGACAACTTCACAGCTCTTTGTTGTCATGACCCATTGGGCACCAGTTTTCTAGCATGGAAAAAAGCGGACTTGTTTCTTTTATTAGGTCATTTTAGATGAATATTGAGATTTTAAATTATTCATCTGTGAAACAGTATGCTTGTTGTTTCCTTACCATTGTAAGTTGTCTGTAAATAGGTATTTATTTATTCTTTGCACTGTTTTTAGATTCTGTCTTAGATAGTTTTTATATTGTCTTTATTTTGTATTTTGTACACTGTCTTTTTGCACTTCTTGGCCAGGGAGAAACGGAATTTTGATTCACTGTATGTTGAACACATATGGCAGAATTGTTGGTGTGTTCTGTTCATCACGTTACTTGTATCTGCTGTCTATTACCACTGTTGGTATCCTTAATTTCTTAACCATTGTTGGTATCCTTTTGTAAATAGTTCAAGCCTAATGTACTTCTCACTTCTTTTTGGGCAAATGTTTTTGTTTTGTTTTTTTTGTTATTTCTGTTATGGCACTTGTAAAAGAACGTAAATCGCTTACTTGCCCAAAATAAGTAATAAAAAAGAAAACATATATATAAGTATAGAGCATGCTCAAGCACAATATCTTTAAGCACATTGTAGTTCACCGTCTGTGCGTCTGTGCTAATAACATCGTTAAGAATCCTCATTTTCCCAAAGCTTGATATCACAGAGCTGACCATTTTACTGACATATGAATTGGGGATTTGCCATGTTAATTGTTTTTATATTGATACAAACTTCTTCCTTGTGCTGGTGTTTATATGCTACTGATACTTGCCGCTGATGTCATCAACATTCCCTGGGGATATGACGCAAAATGTAGGGTCTGATCTGTCTGATCTGTCTCAGACAAATAGTCACTCTCACCTTTTTGTTAAAAAACAAACACATAAACAGAAACAGAAACGCTTATATTGATCCCAGGCTCTTGGAAATTAGCTGTTTAAATCCATTTTGTATTTCCTCTTAAAACTTAAAACTAGAGATACACATAGAATAGTCTTATTATTTTGCTGTATTATTCTCAACTATAATAATGGAAATAACAAGGCTACCGTATATTACTCTGGACTTTCCACTCTGGGATCGTCAACACCAATCATCTGACTCTTCGCTCGCAACAGTTCACACAATGACCTCCTGTTTATTTCAGATGCCCTCCCACCCACATCTCTGTCCTTCCCTCTCCTCCCTTGCATACAGAGCCACTCCAAATCAGATCATCAGAATGCAGATCATTCCCAAGAGGAGGATAATAGAGAGACAAACTCCAACCGTGAAATCCCAAAGCTGACACCATCAGCTGTCATTTTTCATACCACTACCATGGTTGTTATGGACACGGTTCATAGCATTGACCCAAGCTTTACACTTTCAGAAACGCATAATAATTTATAATAAAGACTGAGCTATTTACAGCTACAGAAATGATTCCTACTTTTTATCTACACATCAATCTGCACAATAAACCATATTTTTTATGAGTGTTTCAAGCTCCTTAATAGTTTGTGAAATCCGTGATATGGCTCAAATAATCCCGCTTTGATTTTCATCCCGATTGGAGAAACATGATCCTAATCTATCTGCCAATGGGATTACTTAAATAATGAGCATGCTTACACAACAGCCCAAGCCCAGACGTGCACTGTTAATTCAATCATTACATGTGAAATCTGACACTGTGCTCTGCGTGTGCTGTGGAAGCCTGTTATAACTCCTGTGTGAATCAGTTAGCTTTGGTTTGAATTAACACAAGAGAAAACAATTAACACGAGAGAAAAGGGTTCAGATCAGTGAGGTCTTTTGCAAGAACAATAAATTTATGAAATACATGTGGTGCTTCCGTTGGGTAAACTACTAATGATCTTTACAAACACTGCTTTAAATGAAACAAAAGATAACTATACTTAACTTAAAAGAGCAAATTGTAACTTTCTAGGGGGCAGGTCTGCTACTTGCTTGTTTTGTTGCTGAAATGAAATGATTGAAAAACCTTCATTTTGAATGGGCTTGCCTCGCCACAAATCCATCCATCCATCCATTTTCTTCCGCTTATCCGGGGCCGGGTCGCGGGGGCAACAGTCTAAGCAGGGACGCCCAGACCTCCTTCACCCCGGACACTTCCTCCAGCTCCTCCAGGGGGACCCCAAGGCATTCCCAGGCCAGCCGGGACACATAGTCCCGCCAGCGCGTCCTGGGTCTTCCCCGGGGCCTCCTCCCGGTGGGACATGCCCGGAACACCTCCCGAGGGAGGCGTCCAGGAGGCATCCGGAACAGATGCCCGAGCCACCTCAGCTGGCTCCTCTCGACGTGGAGAAGCAGCGGCTCTACTCCGAGCTCCTCCCACGTGACTGAGCTCCTCACCCTACCTCTAAGGGAGCGCCCAGCCACTCTACGGAGGAAACTCATTTCGGCCGCTTGTATCCGCGATCTTGTCCTTTCGGTCATTACCCAGAGCTCATGACCATAGGTGAGGGTAGGAACGTAGATTGACCGGTAAATTGAGAGCTTCACCTTTTGGCTCAGCTCCCTCTTCACCACAACGGTCCAGTACAACGACCGCATCACTGCCGACGCTGCACCGATCCGCCTGTCAATCTCACGCTCCATCCTCCCCTCACTCGTGAACAAGACCCCGAGATACTTGAACTCCTCCACTTGAGGCAAGGACTCCCCACCCACCCAGAGAGGGCAAGCCACCTTTTTCCGGTCGAGAACCAATCTGACCTATAATATGATCAGATGGTGTCGCCTGATTGTTTCCATGGAGACAAATAAGTTTACTGTCATACTGTGAGACATTCCACACAAAGCAAAAACATCCCCATAGAGACAAGCATGTGGCATACCTTCTATTGGAAAAGTTACAAGGTGCACCTTTAAAGAGGTGCACTGAATAAGGTTCACACAGAACTAAACCACTAGACCAGGTCACTTCTTTATCACTGGTTCATTCCACTAAGAATTGCTGTCATCGAAATAGTTATAAAATATGAGGTAATTTGAGTCTGCTATATAGTTATCATCTATGACACCTGTGGATTATTATGTTATTTTATGTTTTTATTATTTGCACATTTTAAATTGCAGTATTTGTTTAAAATTACTTAATCATTTTTGTAATTTTGTAGGTACATTGTTGTAACCTGTTTTTTTCTTAGGGTGACAATGTAACATCTGTCCAGAGACTGCAGATGAAAACTAGCCTCTTGGCTAAATCCGGTGCATTTACAGAAATGTTCATTAATGTACACTGTCCCTGTCAAATAAATAAATAAATAAATAAAAACATTCAAAAACGGTGATGCCCAATGAGAGCAAATGTCGTAATGTTGCCGGGGTTGATTGGCAAAATGGCATCTTGAAAATAAGTGATTAAAGATTGCTCAGACATGCACAAATCGCTCTAAGTACAACTTCAAGAGTATAAATGAGAAGGGAAAACAACTATAAGCTCTGAAAAGTCTATTTTGCATTGGTTTGAAAAAGGTTATAGTGACCACAAGTCGGTGATTGCAAAAGTACCACAGCTCCACAAAGAAAGAACTCTATGGCAAAGTGCAAATGAAAACAGTTTTATAAAATATGGTGCTTGGGAAAACTGTACAACTGTGTGATGTTTTATATGAATGTCTTTGTTGGGTCCAAGAAAATTTCATTTTAAAGCAGGTCCAGACCAGGATAATACGTTTCCCCCAGACGTGTAGAGCAGTGGTTCTCCAACAGGGGTACATGTACGCAGCCTTTCTCTGGTGGTATTTATAGTCTGCTAGTTTGAATTTAACTTGATTTAGTCCAGTTTTGGGCTTCAAGGTCCTATATTCAATACAGTTTTCTCTCTCTTGTGAGCGTTAGGCCATGTTACTTGCACATTTCACTGCTGCATCTTCCATTGCAGATTTTGATGCACACTGCACATTTTGGACAACTGTAAATAGGTATTTATTTATTTATTTATTTATTTATTCTTTGCACTGCTTTTAGATTTTTGTCCTTAGATAGTTTTTGTATTGCCTTTATATTGTATTTTGTACACTATCTTTTTTGCACTGCTTGGCCAGGGAGAAAGGAAATTTCGATTCACTGTATGTCGAGCACATATGGCAGAATTGACAATAAAGCTGACTTTGACTTTGATGTTATAATGTTATTGTAACATACATGGAGTTGTTCCAGAAAAAAAGGTTCCAGCTAAAAAAAGTCCACAAAAAAAGAAGTTTACCGCACACTCGCTTTACTTTCTTCTTATGTCTTTATTGGGCTTAGAGCAAACGTCCAATAAAGAAATAAAAGGAAAGTCAAGTGAGTGTACGGTAAACTTCTTTTTTTTGAATTATTCAATGATCCTGCTGTTACCAGCACCTGGAAGCTGGGCATGGAGTTTTGAACTTTTGAATACATGGAGTTGTGTTTTGCTTCATTCACACATTTGTTATTAGTCTGTCTACATCCCCAAAACTGAAAATACACTCTTCCACATTGTGATGTCATGTAGTGGTAGTTTTCAAGTTAACAGCTACCTTTCCCAAATGATGGAGCACTTGCTGTATTACTACATGACATCAACAGTATAATATAATTATAAAATATGACTATTAATTAGTCCCATTTCAGACCTGTTTTAGTTCATATTTAGCCACAGTATACTCCTACACTGAAAGCTGCCTTTTTCTTGATCTGCTATTTGCTTTGAAAACATTGATCAAACAACCAAGATAGGTTGCATTCATGTTCTAGAATATACTGACGCCAAAGTTTCAGAGAGAGAGCAGGGGCCTATGTAACTCTATGGGAGATTCACTGTTTTTGAAGAACTAGCCAAACTTATAATCCACACATTTTAATCTTAATCATTATTTCTTGGTTAGTTGTTAGTTCCACAAAGTTGTCATATTAATTGTACTGTATGTCTTAATCTCACATCTACTGGTTTGAATAATGGCCCTTTCTGACGCTAATGTGAAGAATAAAAAAAAACAAAACACTTCATGTAATGCTGACCCAGTAATTACAGAGATTTTAAAGGTCCCATGGCATGAAATTTTCACTTTCTGAGGTTTTTGAACGTTAATGTGAGCTCCCCTACCCTGTTTAGGGCCTCCCCATGGCTAAAACCTGCAAAATGTCTAAACTGAGCATTTGCGGTCCTTTTCTGCATTTGAAAAAAACACAGCTCAAACGGGCGATTCTGAACAAGGCAACTATGTTACGTCACATCGAAAAATGCAGCTCCACCCCCCCATCTGGATGTCTACCCACCGTCTCTGTAAATCACGCCCAGAGAGTTTGGACCACGAATGAGCTACGCAATGCCAAATGCGTTTTTTTATTTGTCTGGAGGCACGTGCGAGTGTTTCTAGGCTCGGAAGTCCTTTATCTGAGCCTCTGGACCTCTGAAACAGCAGTGGTTTAATTTTATTTTCTGTGAAAATGTGTTTTTTTCATTGAAAAGCCTATCCTTTCTTCCTCCGCGCTTAAAACACGGAAGTGGGGCCAGCGCACAGCGCACCGCTAAGAAGGATTCATTTACAGTATTAGGGAACCATTAAGGCACCATATAAAAGCATCAGGAAGTACCATGTCATGGGATCTTTAACTATAAACCAGGTAAACAAATCTGCAATCTGACAGTTTCGACCATAGCATTCTGACCTTTCCTCCAGCTCAGTTTGATTGATACATTGCATTGACATCACATTGGGGTGTTCTACGTATATGTCTATAGTGGATGTTCAGCTGTTACCATGGGGACATATTAGCAATAACTAACCAAAAAGTTAATATATATATATTGAAAATTGATTTAAACACATTTAAGGAGCCTGTGATCAATACATTCATGTTTAGGTGTTTGATTTTCAACAAAAAGGTGAGCATAACTCTGTGACTGTAATTTTAAGTGAGAGAGATTAACAGTACAGGCCAGCTCACCTGTTGTAACCAGCTCTTTCTGGTCAGATTGCGTTAGTCTAACAGAGCTTCAGACAGAGAAGTGCTAAGAGTTATCAGCATATCCGCATGGAATGTTGATAATATCAGCTCCACAGTATCAACTGGGTCTGTTTACTATCAAAAATTGATATTTTCTCAGCTTTTTTTTTTTTTTAACTTTAATTTTGTTGCACATTATACTTTATACATAAAACTCTGTCTGCTTATTGCATTTATTAGGTAAAAATCCTCTCTATTTTATTAAAATACTTTGTTATGTGTCAGTTCCTAATCAACAGGTTAATGTAAATTGCTCATTAATATTTCAAACCAGCCGAAACAATTAGACACTAAACTCTGACTGACACGGCCCGTTCCTCCTCTGCTGGTGGATCTCCAAAGCATTTACCACCCTGTACTTCAAAAGCTTTCACTATACAACAGCCCCTGCATCATTAATAGCATTTACTCCTAACTAGCCTTACTTACAAATGCACGTTCTGTAATACCCTCTTAACACCAGAGTCCCCAAAGGCTTACCAAAGCTTTCAACTGTTTGATGTGAGCGCGATTATTAATGCATATTCTCCTAGTGGCAGTTTGTAGCTTCTTTTGCAGACTAGCTGTAGCTTTCTCTCCAGTCTGTGTAAGCCTGATTGAGTGGTCCATCTTACGGACAGTGAGCGGGTGTGTCTAGGATTAGCGCGATGGAGGGACAAGCAAAAATGTGTCAAACAACTCAAGAAATCATAATCGAAATAGAATGGCGTTGTGGTTTGTCAAAAGATTTTGTACTTTTCTGAAGGATTTGTAATGTCGGGCAGAGGTCAAACCAAGTGACACAATTATAGACAAGCTATTTTGGTTTATAAAGATTGGGGTTGTGTTATGAATTCTGTTAGCGTAATGTTAAAGGGATATGCCACCCCCAGGTCAAACTTAGGCATCTCCCCACAGTCCAGAGACTAAAATAAGCGGTGGAAAGCGTTTTTCTGGTGACCCAGCCATTGTCCGAGTCTGTAAGCACTGACCGCCACGGTATCTGCTGCTCCTCCGCGTTAGACTGGAGTCTAACGGCGCCAGAGAAAGATTTCGGCCAAAAGGAATTAATTTGCTCGATGCGTTTCCCAATTACTTTCTGTCTAGTGCGCATTCATATCGAGTGCAAATAAATGTGCAAATCAACACGGAGAGCTTGACTTGGTCATTTTGGGTGGGAACTATTTTTCAGTGCGGAAAAAGACAGATGAAGCACACACCACGCTGCGTAACAGGGGAACTCCCTTCCTGGTGCGTAACTGGGATTCCCCTGTCAGCGTGGTGTGTGCTTCGGCTGTCTTTTTCCGCACTGAAAAATAGTTCCCACCCAAAATGACCAAGTCAAGCTCTCCGTGTTGATTTGCACATGATATTGGTCTGGATATTCTGCCCTCTCCCATCAACCTCCAACAGTCACAGTAAGTATTCCAGACCAAGATCCTGGCTCAGTTTTGGAAAGGCATCCCTAGAGACTGTACTACATCACCAGTCCTTATGCATACCCCAGCTGTTCTCCCTCTGACCTGCTATGTTGCCATATATTAGCGCTGATAGCATAGATCAAATGCATCAAATTAACAAAGGGCATATTTCATGACTAGTACCATGAATGCTAACAGCACAGGCGGAGGTTCTATGGCCGACCGTGACTGGACTGCAGCATTTCTCCATGGTTGGTATTACCCACAGTGATGCCGGTAACGCCTTAGTAACTGTAGTCGGACTACTTTTTTCAGTAGCGAGTAGCCTAACGCAACTGCTATTTCAAAACCAGCAGTCAGATTAAAGTTACTTATCTAATACACCGTGCGTTACTATTTCTGCATTTCGGGGGAACGTAGGTTACATTTATTTATTCTTATTTTTTGGCTACACGTTTCTTACGAGGTTACGTCATCTCGGCTCCGCGGCGCCAAAGTCAGATCAAAGATTCTATCTCGTCAGATGTGAACAATAAGGAGAGAGGTTCGCCTTTTCCAGCTGGAAATACGGGCATTATTTTGATTTTATTTCGGCTAAGGATGACAACATTAAGGTCTGTTGTACACTGTGCTGGTGACAGAGTGCTGTCTACCTTCAAAAATACAACGTCAAATCTGAAAAAACATCTGGAGAAACAGCACAACGAAGCTAACAGAGCAAGTCCCGCCCGATGCGAAAGTCACAGGTGAAGGAGGTCCCAGACCTAGCAAGCAAAGGAAGCTGGATTTCGGTGTAAAACCAGTAAGTGGGGTTGAATTGAGTTGAATAGGATGGTTGGGCATTATATGGTTGACGAAATGCTGCCTGTGACACTGTTGACTCACCATCGTTTGTGCCATTGTATCTAAGATCCATACAGTAACGATACTGAGCTGCCTTACAGAACATGCTTTTCTAGTTCTAGTTCACAACCATCAACTGGATTTTTTTTCTTTGGTCAAGCAGTGATCAAAGATAGTGATGCCAACAAAAAATAAAGGGGAAAAAAGGCACTTGAGTTGATTTACTGTAAAAAGTCCAAAACAATCTTTTATGTGGGCTAATAAAATCACCAATGTGAATCAGCCCTACGGCCTTAATCAGGGTGTGATGCCAGTGTGAGGTGTGTTGCCAGTGTGAGGTGTGTTGGGGGTTGTTTTACCTACCCGGTCACGTCGGCTGTTCATTTTTTTCTTCTTTACTTCATCGGTCCTCCCAGCTAGGTCCATTTTTTGGGGGGCCTTCAGGTGTTCATAGAACCTATTTCAAGCTTCTGCAAGACAGTAAGAAGTAGAGTTAACAGACTTTTGAGTGATTGAGTAGACCTTATTAATCCCCAAAGGGGAAATTATGCCACCTGACCATTCATACAACATATACACACACAATAGTAAGACAATGACACAAATTAGTGTAACAGATAAAAAATAAAGAGCTAAAAATAAATAAGTGACATCCCATCATAGAAATACAAAAAGAACCACAACATTAAAATAGTGCTCAGCCATTGTTGAAAAGTCTGATTGCTGCACGAACAAAAGACCTCCTAAATCTAGTGGCGCACCTAGGTAGGAGGAGCCTTTGGCTCCTACCACGTTTAGTGAACATGATGTACAGTGGGTGGTCATCCTTACACTTCTCCCTATTCACCTCTCAATCACCCACTCCTTTAAGATTTGCTCCACAGTACTAAAACACACCAGTGATGGACCCTGCTTTCTTTATAAGCGTAAGTGTTAGATTGTGTGTATCATGCCTCTCTGAGGTTCATCACAAACTGTAACCCTCGCACACACCACTGTGAACTTTACACACGTGTGGGCTGGCCAGCATTGGAGACTCGTAGGCTCACTCACTAGTATATGTTCATTTATAAGGGTATCCACTGCAGTTCCCCAAGCCCACGGTGAAAGCGCCTCACCCGTGCCTGAATAAGAAAAAATCATTATACAACTGTATGTGGTTAAGACGACCAATATAGAAAGAAACAGTGGATAATGATGTCAGCCTAGTTATGGGACACATACATGAGTCCAGTTTGTGTCCTATTCTCAAAAACACACAATCAAGTGTTACCGCCAACTCCAAAGGGACTTTGTGGTTCTCCTGGGTCATGCGGGAGTGTTGCTGCTGCATCATGGCATCCTGCATGGTCCTCAGTTCCTTGCTCAGGTCATCCACTGAACTGCGAAGGTCACCGATTGCCCTGCAGCATTCTGAAACATTAATTTCAACATCTCATTGTCTTTTGTAATGTTTGCGATGTAGCTACATCTATCTTGGGGCAAAAGCAATGACTGATCCGTTTTGTCACACACATGTTTAAAAAGTAGTTTATTTCCAGAATGCATGCTGCTCATTCACAAATGTTACCTTTTCATGAATACTTACCACCACCATCAAATTCTAAGTATTAGTTTTGACTGGGAAAGGAAAGAAATCTTTTCCATGTCTGTCATTTTGAATTTCCAGTAATAGACATTTTTTAATCTGCAGAACTACTTTGGTCATACTAGTAACTATAATTTTATTTATTACTTACTTGGTCATACTAGTAACTATAATTTTATTACTTATTTACTTTGACTAAATAGTCATGAAAAGATTTTGGAAATAAGCAGCACAGTTGCAATATGTACTTACCTACTCTGGCCACAATCCTACATATTACCTTCAAGTCTCCTGGCAGCTCTAAAACCCACCCAATTTCACAAAGCCCCCAGTTGGTTTGTATGGTAATGGACTAAGAAATAGCGTATTTTTACCCACAGATTATTACGCTAAACACTTGGGTGGGAAACCTATGTAGGCTAGCTGCTACACAAAGATAGATCGCAGTGTCACGCTAGCTAGAAGGCTACATTTAGCTAGCAGATTACTCTCCATTTTTACACAAGTGGGATTTTGAAATTCATCCCCTGCGTATGTCGAAAATCAGACATCGACGCCATTACATGTTATACATTCATATTACTGATGATACATTATGTCCCAATCATTCCATCAACCAGCTTGTCATTCCACGTTATCAACGAATGGCAGGCTAACTGTGTAGCTAACGCCAAACATTCACCCGCCAAATAGCAATTCTGATATTTCAACTTACCTTACTTAAAACATCTCTGATAGTGGGATTGTTCACCTCCCCATCAAAAACGTGACCTCAAACTTGTCCGCCAGGAGCACGGCTAACATTGCTGCGTTTCCCAATTCAGCAAGTGCGGTTCGGAGTGTGGTGACTCAGTCTGCAGTCGAGGCGGCGCATACTCGCTCAGCCCTGAGGGCAGTCCGGGGATCACATGGGCGTGTAGCGAGCTGGCTACAGAGAGACACGAGTGCCAAAATATCTCCGGATACGAACAGATATTGTACCCAGTGAAATCCGGAGTCCAAATACGTCAATATTTTCATGGATTCTCAAGAAATAAGGATATCGTGAAAAACTGGTCCGGATATGTGGCGTGTCATATAAAATATCCAGTCCAAACACATCCGGATTCTACCTTATTTTGCCCAGTGGTATTAAACTAAACTGTCTTGCATTTATTCAGTTATAGGTGTTATCTATTGCTCAAAAATATCTTAAAGGGATATGCCACCCCCAGGTCAAACTTGGGCATCTCCCCACAGTCCAGAGACTAAAATAAGTGGTGGAAAGCGTTTTTCTGGTGACGCAGCCATTGTCCAGGTCTGTCAGCACTGACCGCCGCGGTATCTGCAGCTACTCCGCGTTAGACTGGAGTCCAACGGCGCCAGAGAAAGATTTCGGCCAAAAGGAATTAATTTGCTCGATGCGTTTCCCAATTACTTTCTGTGTAATCTTTCTCTGGCGACGTTAGACTCCAGTCTAACGCGGAGTAGCTGCAGATACCGCGGCGGTCAGTGCTGACAGACCTGGACAATGGCTGCGTCACCAGAAAAACGCTTTCCACCACTTATTTTAGTCTCTGGACTGTGGGGAGATGCCCAAGTTTGACCTGGGGGTGGCATATCCCTTTAAAAATAAATTCTTATTGTGAGTGGGGTCTAACCTGTAATTTGGCTTGCACTTGCAAGCCAAATTACTTATCCATGGAGATTAAATTTATGGCCATATGGAACATTCTAGGCACATCTCCATGGAGACGAGCAGGCAAGTTTCACAGTGCACCTTTAACAGAGCTTATACCTGAAGAAAAAAAAAACAAAAAAAACAGCAATTCCAATTCACACTACAAAGCTGTGCCAACCCCAAGCCTGGCTAAAGAAAAAGGATATACATGACCTATATAAATCTGATAGATTACCCAATACTTAGATCTGATTGTCGGTGTGTGTTTTCATGCACAAAAGAAATGGGATCATTAAAACACCTTGGTGATCTTTGTCTGTTAAAGGTGCATTGTGCAACTTTTCTGATGGAGGGTCCACTACCTGCATTTCTCCATGGAGATTAAACCTTTTTATCATCATGGAGACCAAACCACACCAAGTTACAGGTTTTTCTAGGTATTTTTGATCAATAAAACCACCTGTAATTGCATAAATGTAAGGTAGAGTTGTTAAGTGTTTCATTGTGGAACATTCAGAGCAGAGCAATGACATCTCCATAGAAACAAGCAGGTGATGAACCCCCAACCGAAAAGTTACAAAGTGCAGCTTTAATCAATGGGTGTTTAGAGTAACTGTTGTATTTGGAAGACCAAGTAGAACAAATTTCAAAATGACTCCTTTCCATTTTTAACATTTTCTCTCTTTTCTCTTTTGTCTTCGCCATATTAGTTTGACATTTTGCATATTTTCCATTGCCAAAAAAAAGTGTGAACAATCCAAAAGAAATCCGATTGCTCACATCAGATACGACTGTTTACATGACATTTGGATAATTCCAGAAATCAGACAATGATTCAGAGTTTTGATGAGAACTAAAATGCATAAAAAGGATCTATAGAAATCTATTATAAACAGTTGGGGCTTTTTCATCAAGGGCATATCTTGTAGACAGGCTCATTTAGTGCCTGTCGTGAAAATTTAAAAAAATCATTAAAAAAAAATTACTGGTGAGCGAGTGGGTTGTGAGAAAACCAAGAAAAGCGCATCATACATTTCCCTTTGTTTTACCACAGTCTTTTCAGCAAATGGGAACAGTCAAACTTTGAAGTGCAGAAAATAAAATCATAAATCAACAACTCATGTAATCTACAAACGCCGCAGAGGCATCCCAGTGGCAGTCATTGCCAAAGGGAGATCCAGACAACTTCAGATTCACTCAAATTTATCCAAGCTTCACAAAACAAAATGGGACAACAAAGACATGTAATATACAGAGTGAAAACTTCCAGGGACACGAGGGGGTTCTAGTCACGATATTATGACAACAAAAGCTATGGCGTGTCCTGTGGGGCTGGTTCAAGTTGATAATGTCTTGTTAAAAAAAATTATATAAAGTAAAGTAGCGGTAGCCATTTTTTGTTACATAAAATTATATAGTTTTTTACTTACTTTTGCACCCCTATTGATGCTATTTCAAAACACTGTTGTTCCCACATTACAATTAAAAGTACTACAACTAAAAACTTCAAATCAAATGTCCTCACCTCTCATTTCACATACTGCCAGTCTTATAATATTAATACTAGACTTAATTCTGCTACTTTTACCATTATAATTCCTAGTACAATTACCTCTCCATTATTTTAACAGCTAACTGGTACCTCCCATCATATCATGTAGTGTGTCATATTTGAGCTATTATGGCTGTTGTGGAACTTTTGCCTCATAGCAGCAAGGTCTCCGCTCCAACTCCTGGCCGGCATGAATTTACAGGATGGGTTACTACTAGAGGTAAGATCTTAAGCCCGAGCCCGAGCCCGAGCCCGACCCGGGCCTAAAATATCAATCATTGCTTCGGGTCGGGTCGGGCTCGGGCTTCTCTCTCGCTGACTTTTTTTTAATAAATATATGTTTATAAAAATGTATACTAAAACGATGTGTGGATACTAAACTAAGGAATACTTGTTTTAAAATAAATAATTTGGATAAAACAGAGAAGGCGCTGTAATGTAATTGCTATTTAACTACTAAACAGGAGCCGCAGAGCCAGAGCTCTGCGCACGTGAACTCTTAATAATCTTCCCCTCCGCTCCGCTCTCTCTGCTTCTCTCTGCTTCTCTCTCTTAAAGTGCCGTGCCGCGCTAGATTCTTAAGGACGTACTGCTGCTGTGGTTTATGGCCCAATTTTCAACCCGACAAAATGACGGACGGCCTTAAATTTTTCCCGTCAACTCTTAAAAAAATCTGTCAATGATGGAAAATTGTCGGTTAATGTACCTTCTGCAGAAACAAATATAAAAGATGTAAATGTTTATACAGTCTTGTTTAACTTAGATTTTGTTACAAAAGACAGGCTTTAATTTGTTATCATAAATCACCCCTCCTCCTCCCGAGTCCTCACAAATAAAATATGAAATTTCGGGTTTGCTTCGGGCTCGGGCCTGCAAATCAAGTTAATTGGTCGGGCTCGGGCCAGGTCGGGCTTTAATACCCGCGGGCCGGGTCGGGTCGGGCTGGATTTTTTAGGCCCGATCTTACCTCTAGTTACTACTAAAATCAGTAGTGCTGGATCCTGTTAACTTAACATTGAGTGCTTTTCCCATGCAATGATTAGGCAAGTCGTAGTTCTGTTTTATTATTATTATTATTATTATTATTATTATTATTATTATTATTATTATTATTATTATTATTATTATTATTTAACTCATAAGCCGTTATGTTTGATAAGACATGAACTCACCCCCTGATTCTGAAACTAAATTTCTCATACATTTTTCCCATAGACTTTCCAAAACAATGAACATTAAAAGACTGAAAATTAGTTTTATGGTCTTTATATAGCGCTTTTCCACCTTCAAGGCACTCAAAGCGCTTTACAACAAGGAACACACACATTCCCACACCAGTGTACGCAGACACTGGGGGCGAGGTGAGTTAAGTGTCTTGCCCAAGGAGGAGCTCTGTAGGAGCTGGAATCATACCAACCAACCTGTGGGTCAGTGGATCAGACCGCTCAACCACTGATGTTTCTTATGTCAAAAATGGGATTTGAACTGCCAACCTTTGGATCAGTGGGCAAACGCTCTTTCTGAAATATTATAAACCTTGAAGTTTTAGCCAAATCTTGCATCTTAAAAGTGCATTTTGGTCTTAACCAGCTGCATGCTGACTAATATCCATAAAGGTGCATTGTGTAACTTTTCATTGTGTAAGATAAGTAGGTGGTGGAGCATCTATGGAGATGTGTTTTTGTCTGGAATGTCCCAGAGTGTCATTAAATGTATTCATCTTGCATTTAATCAATAACTTGGGTTTTCATTGGCCTAAAAACTTGCATTCTTACTGTGAATGGGCTCGTCTCTCCACAGATCTGACATGTAACTTGGCCCTGAGGCGTTTGTTGCTGTCTCCATAGAGATAAATAAGCGTACAGTAATGCCATACTGTGGAACATTCCAGGAAACATCTCCATGGAGAGAAGCAGGTGACAAACTCTTCACCTGAAAAGTTACACAATGCACCTTTATGGATATTAGTCAGCATGCAGCTGGTTAGCGTCCACAATGCCTTCGAACTCTTACTATTTGAATTTTTTTAAGGTCTATGGGTTTACTATTGACTATTTGAAAGTCTATGGGGAAAATGAATGGAAAATGAACTTCCTAAAGCAGAGCAGGCGGTCACTGTTGAGAAGAAAAACAAGTGAAGAGTGAAATTTTCAGTTATGGAACAGATTCTTGGGGAAATTATGTCTTCAGATTGAGTTGTTTTTCTAGCTCATTTTAACCCTGTCATATACACACAGTGAGAAGCAGTTATAGCATCCCATAGTCCATCTCCCATTGTGTTATGTAAGAACAAGCATGTCAAATACAATCAATGCTCACATACTTTAGCCTGATTACATTTTGTCCCATTAGCTCATCGGTTATTTCTGTGTCAGTTAGGTGTCTCGGGTGCAGCTCCGCAGAATGTCACAGTGCCTCCCATATATGTGTTTATACAGTCTGTGTGCAATAATATACAGACCTAATAGCCCATTAATCTAACAGTGATCAGCATTCATTACAGTCCGGGCAGGGAAGACTATTGAAACTCAGCATGCGTGGTACAGAATAATTTTACACTGCGGCTCATTGGAAGGCTTTACAAGAAAGTTACATTTATTATAGGGACATAAGCCTTGTTCAGCGAGATGGAGAGTGATACATGAAATTACCCTCAGGATATTAAAATACAGTGAGTGTGTTAGGGATTATTAAGATGCATTTAATTTCATGTCATTTTGAGGCAGTAATAGGCACATATGATACTACATTACCAGCCAAGCGTACACAGGCTATTACTAGAAAAAAATATATATACAGTTTACAAAGTCCCATTTTTAGATCAAAAATGGATACAATGTATTAACATGTTTAATAAGTTTCAGTTTTGTTTTTGATGCTCTGAGTCCCGCCTCCCTTTGCTCTCCGCACTACGTAACATTCAATTTGCATTTCATTAATGAAACTACTGCGCATCACATCAGGTTTATGAAGTGGTAGTGTATTGTTTTCTATAAAACTTTTGTACATTTTATCGAAAATTGCTGTGCATGGCAATATGGGTGACGTAGGCTTGTGGGATGAGTCTTAATCGTACAGCACGGTTCTAATAGGGACTAGAAGAGATCACTAGATTACTCAAACATGCATGGATTGCGTGTTTTAGATGAGGAAACAATAACATAACATGGTAGAAAGCTCAAAAAAGTCAATTTTGCATGATACCCTCTTAAAGGCATCTCAGTAGCAGCACGGTAGCAGAGTGGTTAGCGCTCTTGCTTCACAGCAAGAAGGTTCCGGGTTCAATCCCTGGGTCCCCCAGACCTTTCTGTGTGTGTTCTGTGTGGAGTTTGCATGCATGGTCTGGGTTCGATCCCCGGGTCGCCCGAGCCTTTCTGTGTGGAGTTTGCATGTTCTCCCCGTGTCTGGGTGGGTTTCCTCCGGGCACTCCGGTTTCCCCCGCCAACCCAAAACATGCACCATAGGTACTCCAGCTTAGGTCCTGACCAAGCCGAAGCAAGAAGATCATGGAGATGGTCCCCGGGCGCAGTAATGTGTGCTGCCCACTGCTCCTAATATATGTATATATATATAGGATGGGTTAAAATGCAGAGAAGAATTTCTCCAGTGTGAGATCAATAAAGTTCACTTCTTCTTCTTCTTCTTAATTGTGATTTGGTGTTACGCAAGTTTCAACAGTTTAATATTTCACATGGGTCGGCAGTAGCTCAGTTGGCTCTTGACGGGTGGACCGCGTGTGATCCCAGCTCCCACAGATGAGCGCTGCCGTTGTGTCCTTGGGCAAGACACTTAACCCCCACCTCGCCCCCAGTGTCTGCAGACACTGGTAGCCCCCATGGCAGAAGAAACATCAAGGCCTGTTGTGACGTGAGCCACCTGTGGGAGGATTCTCCAGCTGAGATCCTGACCAAGCCGAAGCAAGAAGATCATGGAGATGGTCCCCGGGCGCAGTAATGTGCTGCCCACTGTTCCTAATAATAGGATGGGTTAAATGCAGAGGACAAGGACAAGGGAGACAATAAAGGCTAATCTTATCTTATTTGCCTAGAATTAGAATACATTTTAGCAACTTACTGGTCCTCCTTTCTTGGTTAAAAATACTGTAACAATGGTCTAGTCCAGCTGTACACCTGGTTTATATTTGGTGGTGCTGAAAAGCCCTTTTTTTTCTTAGGTGGTACTTTAAGTTTGGTTAACCTTCCTTCTCCAACAGCAGAGGTGAGGTCTTTTATACAGGTAACTGTACATTATATTATACATCAGTTTGAACATAGGATTTGTGAAAGACTTAATGATAGCCACTGTTTGTGGTAGAGCTCAGGGATGTGCAGAGGAATTTTGAGGGGCAGTTGCTCTGACCTGAAGAAAGGGCAAATCAAGCCCCCCACCCAGGGGAAAGAAATCCTGCAACCGCCTCTTTTCTGTGGGCATCACTTAACATAACACACATTACCCAAAATAGTGATAAGATTTAGTCATTTAACCATTTTGAATGAAAGAATTCATGTGATGCAGTACTTCCATCATTAATTCTGCTGCTAAAAGGAAATGTTAGTAACATGTAGCTTAGTTTGCCTACCACAAAATTATTAGCAGCCTATTTAAATAATGGGTTGCTTGTCTCAAGCGAGCTAGCTGGCTAAACGTGGCAAACTGAACATGTATTTATGAACATTTTTATTCAGTTCATAAACCTTCATGGTGATCATTTGTGATACATTTCAATCTTACCTTTTACGACAACGTCAAGTCAGTCAACAAGACAACCGTGACCATCTTTTTCCACATTCAGGCTCGAGTCCGATCTAACCTTCACATAAGACAGGAGACGACGCACATATACAGTACTTCTCTGCTAATGAGAGCAAAATGGGCGTGTCTGTATGAATATAGGATTTCTAAGTACAGCAGATATTTGAAGAACGTGTCAGTGGAGAGAGACATGCTCATCACTGGGGGTCCTCGTCAGACTCTGGAGTAACTGGAGACTGCACAGCTCAATTACAGATCCACTCAAAGGGCTGACTGTGACTTATGCATAAAGAATAACAATTCAACTACAAGACTGATTTATAAAATCATGCTTTCACATTGGTAGATACTTTTACTTACCATGTGAAATGTATTCAAATCAGTATAATATGTTTGTAATTCAAGTCACTTTAACTTAGCAAGATTTTAGTTTATGTAGTGCTCATTGTTGGGGTTGGGGACCTTTGCTTTAACTTCTCAAACTTTCATGAAAAACAAATCAGCTGTAAATTAGTCTCAAATACACACAAAACAACTTCACACCTCATAACCAGTACCTCTAAAACTTCACAAAAAGTACCAACAAGACAATACGCTTTTGTAAATTTAATTACTGAGACTGTGCTAGCTCGCCAAATCATCACATCTGTTTTCTGTTTGCAAATTGTGTTTACCAGCTCTCTCATTTGACCTATTGTGCTCACAAGGTGTTAACTGCCTCTGCTCATTTTGCACACAAAGAATTATCTATATAAGCTACTTAAAATGCATCAACTTCAGGGACTACCGTGGCACCTGCTTTTGTCTTTTTTTTCATCTTGCGTCGCCTGCCAGTCTCTTCCCTCTGCTAATAATGTATGCGAGCTCAAACAAAGGATGTGGTGTGCTCTGTGTATTGCTTTGGCAAAGCGCAGAGAGAAGAAAGTCACAAATCACTTATGGAAGAGATGGCTTTATGCGCCACTCACTCACACACGTCAACGCTGCACAGTTGCTATGAAACAACTATCTGACCTGATTAATTAACAGTGCAAAAAAAAAAGTGCAAGTGGCAAAATGGCCCCCGCTGTCATGGACTTGTGTGCTCTGGGCTAGGTTTAAGACACGATAACGTTTAGAAAAGGTTTATAAGACAAATCTATAGTGTATAGAACACTGTATTAAAGCTCCCTGCATTTTTTTTATGTAATTTACAATTTTTCGGGTGGAGGACCCCTCTCTATGGAGAAGGTATTGCTTTGTCTGAATCATTTGGCATTTAAAGGGTCCATACTATACATTTCTGATCAAACATACCTGAGTTTTGTTGTCTATTGTTTCATTCACACATGTTTAATACACAAATCCTGCATATTTAGGCTGAGTTCTTCAAACAGAAAATGCCGTTCCACCTTGTGATGAAAAAACATAAAAGCAGCACTTCATGACATCATAAGATGGAACAGAGCATGTAGAGCTTTGGAAATGTAGACAGACTAATAGTAAAGGGTTACTCAAACATGTGTGAATGAAACAAAACACAACTCCGGGTATGTTTTTACGGAGGTAACAGCATTTTAACATGGCTTAAACCATGCATATCTCCATGGAGACACTGCAAGGCCAGATTTGTGATGAGGAAAATGCTTTTTTCCAATTAAAAGTCACTGTACTTTCATAAATATATGACAGATTTGTATAATCTTATCTTAATCCAAATAATTTTGAATAAATGACGTGTAATAAAACATATTTCAATTACTTGCTTTGTCACAACCTGTACTTCCACACCAACCCATAACTCTATCGTTGTCCCTGTGCTTAGAACCTGCTATGCGTTGCAGCTTTTATAATTCCACTTAGCGGGGAGCTAGTAAATTATACAGAAATATTGCATTGGGGCCGCTCCGTGTGGATTTTACCGTCGTCCAAAGCCATCATTCATGTGTCTCCTGCTGAAATATGGGCGGGGAGGACTTTGACTTGTGCCAGAGAATGACCTTTGCCTCACAACGGAGTCATTGCTAACCCAATTAAAAGGAAATGTCACGCTGGCAATCGCGTCGCACAGTGTGGAGGGAGGGACAGGGACAGGCAGGGATGGACAGGGACAGACAGGGGCCCAGTTTAGATGTTTAAGCTTCCTCTGTGACGGAGCACTTACACTAAATCTGACACTACAGAGGAGTTATAATTTATGTCCACACTTCTGAGGCTCCTGTAGGACTTTGTTTTCTGTTTAATGTTGGCGTAATATACAAGCCTGTGATATGTGATCATTAAAGAATCCATATTACGCTGTTTTGTGATCTATGTTAAAATGTTGTTTACTCATCACAAACATGCACATAACACTCTGTTCCACCTTGTGATGTCATATGGTAATACAGAAAGTGCTCAATGTGTGTTTTTTTTAACTCCATACACCTTCACTAGCATCATTTGGAATTGCCAATCTCTGCTAAACCAAAGGTCAAAAGTAGCTGTTAACATGAAAAAACTGCCATAAACTGCAGTTTAATGGCTTCATGGGGTGGAACAGAGCATTTGAGCTTTGGCGATGTAGGCGTACTAATGATAAATGTTTACTCAAACATGCTGTAAGAGCCAATTTATGTGTGTGTTTTATGCGTGGCCGCCATTTTATGAGTTCTATGTGTGTGGCGGCCATCTTATGAGTTTTCCAAGTATCTGCTTTCTCATTGGACGTCGGTCCCGCGTCCTGATTGGTTCGCTTTGATCCTTTATTCTTTGATCTTTTATCTTTGATTCTGCCTGGTATATATTCAGACGTAGGGAACACACGGCGCACAGACACAGAAGACTCAACACACAGAAGACCAAGACACACACATATACACACACAAGAAGAAACGACTATGCTACGTAAGGATAGAAGCCGCGGTCTGGTGGCCAGGAGGATACCCCGAGACCACAGATACTCCGAGCCGGGAGATGACGGGGTATTAATAGGACGTCCTGGACCACAGAAGCTACACAGTCTTTTGACCGTCGCGTAATAATCACGTAAGAACGTAACGTCGGACGTCACGTAGGACGGATTCCATTCGGGAGCATAGGAAGCACAGTCTCCTGAGCAACAAACGGGAATACTCATCGCCACAAGGCACGAACGGACGTCAAGTAGCACCGTCAACAACGAAACATAGGGTGAGTCCTGTCGGGAGCCAAGAAGTACAAGAAAGCCCGGTCTCCCAGTGACAGGCAGGAACTCACCACTATACGACACGCAAGGACGCCAAGAAGGACACCACAACACAATACAGAGCCTTACACAACACGCATAGGAAAACCACAAGCCTCAGAAATTCCTCTTTCCGTTTCCTTCTTTGTTCACCTTATTTTTATCCACTCTGTATGACCTTCACTTTAGTAAAGATAGAAAAGACAAACCTTTTGATTCAAGACTCTTTATTTTACATTACGTGACGCGTCGGAAAGAAAACTTCAAGAAACACCGACGCCGAGGCTAGTGAGGCGGTTCGCCGCACTCACACATGCGCAAATGTAACAAAACACAACTCCAGGTATGTTTTAGATGAGATAACAGCACTTTAACATGGCTTAACACCAGTGTTGGGCAAGTTACTCAAAAACTGTAATGCACTACTTATTACTTGTTACTGTCATTTTAAAGTAATGCCTTACATTACAATATTACTCTAAATAAAAAGTAAGGCAATAAGGATGGAAATAAGGATTTGGCAATCTACAGTGCAAATCTCTCGTGTCATGACTTTCACCTGCATCCAGGAGGTTTTGGGAGCTGCAGACTGAAAACCAACATGTTCAGTAATTGCTTCTTACCCGCTTACAATACCAAAAGATAAATCGTCCTTTCCCTTCTTGCCACACCTTACCATGCACTCCAGCACCTGTTCACTGCCATCCTCTTCAGTTCTGTAGCAAATGGCATTTTCACATTTGGTATACACATCTGTGAATATAGCCCATATGTATAGCTATTAAGATAGTTCCAGCTGTATTGCCCTCTGTTAATCATAATTTATACCCATTTATTTCATTGCCCTACCTATACATTCCCAAGATCCGCGAACTTTGAACGCAAAACCCACAAAAACAAAGCAGGTTAAAAATGCATTGTAATGTGCATTACTGGCATTGTAAAGAGTAATATATTACCGATTTTCTTCCCTGTAATGCGTTACATTACTGCGTTACACCAAAAACTAATGCATTACAGTAATTAATTACTTTTGTAACAAGTTACTCCCAACACTGCTTAACACTTACAAGATTCAGTTTTGTAATATAGAAGGAAAAAAAGTTTAAGTTAAAGATCCCATGACATGGTACTTCTTGATGCTTTTATATGGCTCCTTAATGGTTCCCTAATACTGTAAATGAATCCTTCTTCAAAATCAACACTCAGTGCATGAGAAACAGAGATAAGATGAGAAAGAGTAATTTTTCTCCCTCAGAACAGGTCATAATGGGCGTTGTTGCTTGAATGCAAATGAGGAGAAAAAAGCTGGCCAATAATAGAGGGTGGGGGCGTGGCCAAAGTCTCCGCTCTCGGCTCTAGCTCTCAGCTGATCCATTTCCTTGTTTTTGCACGGGGGGAGAGATTTCAAGCTTGGGGGGGGGGGCTAAACAGGGTAGGGGAGCTCACATTAACCTCACCTCAGAAAGTGAAAATTGCATGCCATGGGACCTTTAAACTCTTTGCCCAGTCTTGGCTTATCCTTGTGACCAGTGCAGACACCGATTGATGTGAGATATCTGGCAGGTCTTCAAATACGACACACTTTCATAGACTCAAGTCCTCAGAGGGATAACACTATTGATTCATCTTTAAATGACTTGCAAGACACTTTGGCATGCTAAAAATGTGAAACAGAACTGCTATAGATTGGTCTCTTTTGAATTTTATAATTTGTTAAATACCGCAGGATTGCATGGTCATAGGAAAATATAGTGAACAGCTTAGCAAATGATCTATGCAATAATTAATGCTGTATTACCTGTAGAGCGTTTGTCCACTGATCCAAAGGTTGGCGGTTCAAATCCCGCTCTTGACCTAAGAAACATCAGTGGTTGAGCGGTCAGATCCACTGACCCACAGGTTGGTTGGTACGATTCCAGCTCCCACAGTGTCTGCGTACACTGGTGTGTGAATGCGTGTGTGAATGAGTGAGTGGTTCCTTGTTGTAAAGCGCTTTGGGTGCCTTGAAGGTGGAAAAGCGCTATATATAAAGATGTGACCATTTACCATTTACCTTAACTATAGAGATGACAATTTGAGGTTTTAAAGTTCAACAAATGCAATGGAAACATATTTGATACCAGATACTGAGTATCAGTAGTTTAAAGGTCCTATATTATTTAAAAGCAGTGGTGAAAGTAAGCCGGTGCGCACCGGAACATTCTCATTCTCTGAGAATAACATTCTCAGCCGGTGCGCAGCACCGCTAAAAGAATTGAAACTAAAAAGAATTGAGAACTGAAAGCTACCCGAGTTTCAGGCCGAAACTCTCGTGCAGAGATATCCACAGTCTGTTACACAAGGATTGTCAAACTTATTTGACTGTAGCCAGAGCAGTAATCTAGATGGTGTGGTGGCTGAGTGGCTAGCGCACTAGTTTTGTAGCAAGAAGGTTCTGGGTTCGATCCCCGGGTGACCTAGTGTTTTGTTTTTTGTTTTGTTTTTTAAACGGCAGTGATGCACTGGACATTATAGCACCTGTAAGAAATGAAAACTACTTTCACCACTGTTTAAAAGTGATACTTATGAGCAATAAACCATGTTATAATGTTATTACCTTGTCAAAAACATATCTGGAGTTGTTTTGTTTCCTTCACACATGTTTTAATAATCCTTAATTATTATTTATTAGGGACAGTGTACATTAATGAACATTTATGTAAATGCACCAGATTTAGCCAAGAGGCTAGTTTTCATCTGCAGTCCTGTCTACATTGCGAACGCTCAAAATGCTCTACCTTGTGATGTCATGAAGCTGTAAGATAATTTTTAACTTTTGTTCAGTAAAGATTATGACAATTCAAGGGCTGAAATTACTCAAATGATTCTGGTAAAGTTGTATGGTGTTTATAAATACAGAGCACTTCCTGTATTATCACATGACATCACAAGGTGAAACAATGTTTTCTGTTGGAGGGAAAAACTCAACTCAACTCATAAAAATATGCAGGGTATGGGGAAAACAACATAACAGATCAGAAAATAGTGTAAGATGGGCTCTTTAATATACATACACAGTGCACTTTCAAAGCAGGAAATATATGATTATAGTATTTATTGTACATTTTATACTGAGGGTGGAGTTTGTGTTGGTTGATTTCTATTGACTTGTGTGTGATGGGGATAGCTGCTTTCTCTGTTGTAAAGGTTTTGGCAGTTGGGGTGCAGATGGTGCCTGTGCCTCTGTACAGCTCAGCAGATGGGTGTTTTCAGCTCCACAGCCCCTCTCTCATTTCTCTCTGATCCCTCTCTCATCCCTCTCTCCACTCTGCCTGTAAATCACTGTTACATCGCACTATCTCCTCTGCTCCTCTCTTATCATCACCACAGAGACACATCCTGCAGCCTCGTAAAATATGGCCAAAACACACATAAGAGCTCACATTGTACTTTACACTGGTGTCAAACCTCATAATGTTTTCCAATATTGAAATGCTATGGTAATGTATGTAGGGATTCAAAAATATTCATATACAATACTATCTGTTGCCCCAAATGTGATGTAAGCATGTTCAAATACTATAATTATCCTGATGACAATTGCTAGGTTTGAGGTTTTTTTGAGAATATACTGTATAATAATAATAATTATATATATATATATATATATATATATATATATATATATATATATATATATATATATATATATATATATATATATATATATATATATATGATTTATTATGGAAAAATGACTTGTGAGCCATGTGAGAACATTGATACCTCCTCAAAAACATACCTGGATTTGTGTTTTATTTCATTCACACATGTTTGAGTAAGACTTTATTATTAATCTTATTACCGGTAGTCAAAATGTTCTGTTCTACCTTGTGATGTCATGAAGCAGTAGTTTTTAAGTTAACAGCTCCTTTTACCTTTTGTTCATCACAAAGTGGAACAGAGAGTTTTCTGAGAAGAACACAACCTACATAATGCAGGGTTTGTGTGTTAAACATGTGTAAATGAAACAGGTAGGCAAACAAGAAAACAACATTGTAACAATCATCATAAAATAGTGTAATACTGTATAGGCATTTTTAAAATGTCTTAAAATTGTTTTTGTTGTACATGTAGTTTTCTCTTCCTTTTCCATTCCCAAATCCCCTTTTAGTGGTAAAAAAAAATAAAAATAAAAAAATAAAAGTGATATATTGGGTGCAGCCCTGTGCGTTATGTAACTTTGTTTGGAGATAACACACATACAAAGACACTACATGTGTCTGTAGAGAGTTCATCTGTGAGAGGCCCGACCTCCTAAATGTTGCTGCTTTCACTTTTGATCGGATTATCAGCTCCATTATAGAAACAGATGAGAAAAGCCCGGTGTAGTGATGGCTCTCTTTTATGTATTGTTCCAATCTATAATTGGTTCTTTTCATGGGTTTTGTGCAGAAAGGTTAGGCTGGTAAATCGTACAGTTGCCTGACTTATCAGATTGAACACAATTCTGCTGAGAATGTATGAGTCTGTGTACATTTAGTTCCAACATTTTGATTTTTTAACTGTTAGGTCAAATTGATCTTGTTTAGTCTTTTTTCACATGGATTGGTCATGTTGGTTTTGATGAGAAACTAGTTTTAAAAGTGTACAGTTAGTTCCATATATTTTGCATGTGAAAAGAGCTCAGTCTGGGCTGGTCTTAGCTCTTTTGGCCCCCTACCCCCACCCACAGTAATAAATAGTCTAAAATTGTGTATTTTTGCCTTTGTGGGCATTAGTCCATAAATGAGAGCAACCAAAGTCTGTCTTGATTTTGTAGCAGGTCATTTTAAAAACCAAACGTCAATAATTTGATAGCTGCCCCTTTTATCCAAATAAATACACCAGCTTCCATACTACCATCCCTTTCTTTCTGCTTATCAGCACTCTACAATTGCACTAGCACTATTGTACAAGCATCATAGCCACTCTGACTGATTGTTGCTCTATTATAATGTGTTATTATAATGTGACTTTACTTGTGACAATGCAGTTTTGAATGTAAAATGATTCAGATCAGTGTTTCCTTGTCTTGAGCGTCAATAAGGTGACAATAACGTCAATAAGGTGCCTTGTTCAACCTCGCCCGTTTGAGCTCCGATTTTTTGTAACGCAGAAAAGGATCGCAAATGCTCAGTTTAGACATTTCACAACTTTTAACCATGGGGGTTAAACAGGGTAGGGGAGCTCACATTAACGTTCAAAAACCTCAGAAAGTGAAAATTTCATGCCATGGGACCTTTAAACCCCACTAAAGATCTTTATTTAAATGCCCAAATTGAACACAATGTCACTAAAAGTTTCTGCCAGGTTTTAATAACAATACTTGACCATAGAGTCCCAGTTGTTTTTCTCATTAGTAAAAGTGATTGAGGCCTGGGGCAGAGATTATCCAGTGGACTTTCATTAAGTTCATGCAGTTTGTTTATTGTAATACATCCAGTAATTCTTAATGCAGCACTGATGGGAGGAGAGGGTAAAGCTGCATACTTTTAAAGCTAAACTGAATGACACGTCCTCATATGAAATGCTGGCAGATGCTTGTTAAAATGGATTAGTGAAGCCGCTCCCTGTTTTAATTAACCGATACTTCTGATTATTTAAAACCTTGGCAGTGACATTGGTGCAGAAGGAGGAACCCAAGGGTGGATTAAGGGAGGAAAGAGTTATTTTTCAAACCTGTGAAAAGCACCCGTCTTCTCTTCACCATGGTGTTAGTGGAGATGAGATGGTCCACAGATGGTATCACGAGGGTCTTGGCCAGGTCAGAATGGACACTCAGTGATATCTGTGCAGAGCTGGAGATGACTTCGTTGTATTGCATTAGATACTGCAGGGTTATGATTGAGCCTTAACTTTTTATTATTATTTTGAGAGAGAGATACAGTTGCATTTTTGTTTATTTATTTTTTTGAGCAACAGCATCTTAGTTGTCAGTGAGTTTGTCCATTGATCCACAGGCTGGTGGTGTGTGTGTGAATAGGTGAGTGGTTCATTGATGTGATATTTGAGTGATATTTAATTCATTTTAACAAATTTTATATATATTCTATAAAATGTATGTAAAAATGTAAAGTTGTTTTTTTTTCTCTTTGGTCTGTATAAACCAATTCACTTTAAAACAAAAATATTAATTAAAGGAAAAGTAACGTTTGTTTTTTTTACAATTTGAGCCTTATTTCGGTAATAAAACAAGTTGTTTTACTCACCCATAACACTTTGGTGTCATATGGAGCATTTCCGGAGATGTTTTAGATTAGCATTAGGCTAACGCCGTTAGCCTAGCGCGACTTATAGCCATAGCTCGGGGCATTCCCCGAGCATGTAATATGCCCCGTGCAGGCTCCAAATAACACAAACTTTAGCACTTTTCAAATCATAGAAGCTCGATGTCTTTAGTCTACGATTTCGTTTGGTCAAAAGTGGCCTGTAATCCGAGATTTAGCCATAGTTTCGAGTGGATGAGGACGCCAGTGCGCATGCGCGGACTGTGCTCTCAGCTCCCGGGACCCAAACATGGAACGCAAAGCTGTAAACTATGGATAAATCTCGGATTACAGGCCACTTTTGATTCAAACGAAATTGTAGACTGAAGACATCGAGCTTCTATGATTTGAAAAGTGCTAAAATGTGTGTTATTTGGAGCCCGCACGGGGCATATTACATGCTCGGGGAATGCCCCGAGCTATGGCTATAAGTCGCGCTAGGTTAACGGCGTTAGCCTAACGCTAATCTAAAACATCTCTGGAAGTGCTCCATATGACACCAAAGTGATATGCAGGGCTCTCAAGTTTTGAGCGGGGTCGTGCGTGTGACTGTAATTTCCGAGGACGGGGGGGAGGGGGGGGTGCGAGTGAACAATTGCGTGAGAAATGCCGTGTGAGCGTGTGAACACGTCGAATTGCGTGCTGAGAGCCCTGTTTGTCTAAAGAGCAAACTTAAACTACAAAGCAACTAATGAGAGTTATATAAATGAAGTTATTACCTGATGGTTCTCAGTTTGTTTTATCATCACAGCACGTTGTCAGTGCGCGCTGAGAGGGGCGGGGAGGAGGGAGCGGGGCCGGGGGGGATTCATAACGGATTCATGTAAGAGTCTGGATAATGCACCGGGCCCGCGGCTCACCGCGTCTCACCGCAGCTCACCGCGGGCAGTTCGGCTCTGGGCCGCGCGTATTCCGCGCGTAAGCCGTCGGGGGGGACACGTTACGCACAGACGGAAACACGGGGACCGGAGTCGGTGCGTCTCAGAGGAGACGTGGCACCGGAGCAGGGGGAGGGGGCGGCGCTGAAAACGCGCGGAGCCTGCATAAACTAAGCCACACAGACCGATTTTCTGGGCACAAAAAAATAAAAAATAAAAAAAATAACACAAATCAGCGTGAGAAATGCCATGTGTGGCGTGTGCGCGTGTGAATACGTCGAATTGCGTGTGTCACACTCTCAATGCGTGAGACTTGAGAGCCCTGGATATGGGTGAGTAAAACAACTTGTTTTATTACCGAAATAAGGCTCAAATTGTAAAAAATGTTACTTTTCCTTTAAGTAATGGTAGTGAGCTGTAAAGGTGCACTGTGCAACTTTTTTGGTGGAGGGTCAGCCACCTGCTTGAATCCACACACTGTAAAAAGTAACATCTAAGTAAATTGAAATGACTCAAATTAATAAGATTTTACTTCATTTGAGTAGATTTCACAAGTAAAAGTATCTACCAATGAAATGCATTTTTTTTTTTCTAAATTTAAACAGCATTTGATTTAGTTTCTTATTTTATTTACAAAGAGTAACTAGGTGTATTTTCCTGTTTCAACTACAAAAAGACTTGTTCCATTGGTAGATAATTTTACCTTTCATCTGAAATTTTTGGTTTGGTTGGCGGTTCGAATCCCGCTCTCGATGGGATGATCCGTTGTGATCCCAGCTCCCACAGATGAGTGCTGCCGTTGTGTCCTTGGGTAGGACACTTAACCCACCTCGCCCCGAGTGTCTGTGGACACTGGTAGCCCCCATGACAGAAGGCCAGTGACAAGGCCAGTGATGTGGGCTGTCCTCTCGTGGACCCACCACCCGCAGGAGAATTCATGTGAGAGAATGCATTGTGTTCTGGGCAGCAGATCTGCTTGGACTGCTGCCCCCGGGACCCAGAAATGGAAAAAGCGGAAGAAGATGGATGGATTTTAGTTTTTGTAGTGTAGACATGTTCAGCTTTGTCTGAAATATTCCAAAGGATGGCATTAAACAATCTATGTGGAAAAAGCAGGTGCTGCCAGCAGGCCATGTTAGGTCAGATCTCTAAAAAGGCGAGCGCACTCACAGGAGGAATGCAAGTTTTTCGTATTTTTAAGCAATAAAATCCTTTAAATGCATGATAGATTTATTCAATTCCATAGCAGCCCAGGCAAAGCAAAAGTCCCATAGTGCACATAGTTCAACAGGCTGTACAACTTCTGTTTATTATACTTTTGTTTTCTCTATATATTGCACAGACTAATACTTTGACACTTGGCACAGTTCTATCTAGTACTGAGATTTAAATACAAGAAAATGTACACTGTTGAGAGCTTGAAGGCTTTTTTCATGCGCTCTTAGTCACATCACATTAAATGTCACTTAATGGGACATGTGCAACATAGTGTGGCAGCTCTGTTATAAATAGCATTGATGATTACTACCTGCCGCTGAAGGGAGCTTCTGTATTCTTTGACATTCAAGTCAAGGGCTGTGAATGAAGTACATGGAGTACAGCTGCACTCACACACTGGAATTATACCTGGCTGGACTAACAGGACGAGACCAAGACTAGGCCAGGACTGGACTAGGACGAGACCAGGACTGGACTAGGACGAGACCAGGACTGGACTAGGACGAGACCAGGACTGGACTAGGACGAGACCAGGACTGGACCAGGATGAGACCAGGACTGAAGCAGAACAAGACCAGGTCTGGACCAGGACGAGACCAGGACTGGACCAGGACGAGACCAGGACTGGACCAGGACGAGACCAGGACTGGACCAGGATGAGACCAGGACTGAAGCAGAACAACACCAGGTTTGGACCAGGACGAGACCAGGACTGGACCAGGACGAGACCAGGACTGAAGCAGAACGAGACCAGGACTGGACTAGGACGAGACCAGGACTGGACCAGGACGAGACCAGGACTGGACCAGGACGAGACCAGGACTGGACTAGGACGAGACCAGGACTGGACCAGGACGAGACCAGGACTGGACCAGGATGAGACCAGGACTGAAGCAGAACAACACCAGGTTTGGACCAGGACGAGACCAGGACTGAAGCAGAACGAGACCAGGACTGGACTAGGACGAGACCAGGACTGGACCAGGACGAGACCAGGACTGGACCAGGACGAGACCAGGACTGGACCAGGACGAGACCAGGACTGGACCAGGATGAGACCAGGACTGAAGCAGAACAACACCAGGTTTGGACCAGGACGAGACCAGGACTGGACCAGGACGAGACCAGGACTGAAGCAGAACGAGACCAGGACTGGACCAGGACGAGACCAGGACTGGACCAGGACGAGACCAGGACAGGACCAGGACGAGACCAGGAGACCAGGACGAGACCAGGACAGGACCAGGACGAGACCAGGACTGGACCAGGACGAGATCAGGACTGGACCAGGATGAGACCAGGACTGAAGCAGAACAACACCAGGTTTGGACCAGGACGAGACCAGGACTGGACCAGGACGAGACCAGGACTGAAGCAGAACGAGACCAGGACTGGACTAGGACGAGACCAGGACTGGACTAGGACGAGACCAGGACTGGACCAGGACGAGACCAGGACTGGACCAGGATGAGACCAGGACTGAAGCAGAACAAGACCAGGTCTGGACCAGGACGAGACCAGGACTGGACCAGGACGAGACCAGGACTGGACTAGGACGAGACCAGGACTGGACCAGGACGAGACCAGGACTGGACCAGGATGAGACCAGGACTGAAGCAGAACGAGACCAGGTCTGGACCAGGACGAGACCAGGACAGGACCAGGACGAGACCAGGACTGGACCAGGACGAGACCAGGACTGGACCAGGACGAGACCAGGACTGGACTAGGACGAGACCAGGACTGAAGCAGAACAACACCAGGTTTGGACCAGGACGAGACCAGGACTGGACCAGGACGAGACCAGGACTGGACCAGGACGAGACCAGGACTGGACTAGGACGAGACCAGGACTGGACCAGGACGAGACCAGGACTGGACCAGGATGAGACCAGGACTGAAGCAGAACGAGACCAGGACTGGACCAGGACGAGACCAGGACTGGACCAGGACGAGACCAGGACTGGACCAGGATGAGACCAGGACTGGACTAGGACGAGACCAGGACTGAAGCAGAACAACACCAGGTTTGGACCAGGACGAGACCAGGACTGGACCAGGACGAGACCAGGACTGGACCAGGACGAGACCAGGACTGGACCAGGACGAGACCAGGACTGGACTAGGACGAGACCAGGACTGGACCAGGATGAGACCAGGACTGAAGCAGAACAACACCAGGTTTGGACCAGGACGAGACCAGGACTGGACCAGGACGAGACCAGGACTGAAGCAGAACGAGACCAGGACTGGACCAGGACGAGACCAGGACTGGACCAGGACGAGACCAGGACTGGACTAGGACGAGACCAGGACTGGACCAGGACGAGACCAGGACTGGACCAGGATGAGACCAGGACTGAAGCAGAACGAGACCAGGTCTGGACCAGGATGAGACCAGGACTGGACCAGGACGAGACCAGGACTGGACCAGGACGAGACCAGGACTGGACCAGGATGAGACCAGGACTGGACTAGGATGAGACCAGGACTGAAGCAGAACAACACCAGGTTTGGACCAGGACGAGACCAGGACTGGACCAGGACGAGACCAGGACTGGACCAGGACGAGACCAGGACTGGACTAGGACGAGACCAGGACTGGACCAGGACGAGACCAGGACTGGACCAGGATGAGACCAGGACTGAAGCAGAACGAGACCAGGTCTGGACCAGGATGAGACCAGGACTGGACCAGGACGAGACCAGGACTGGACCAGGATGAGACCAGGACTGGACTAGGACGAGACCAGGACTGAAGCAGAACAACACCAGGTTTGGACCAGGACGAGACCAGGACTGGACCAGGACGAGACCAGGACTGGACTAGGACGAGACCAGGACTGGACCAGGACGAGACCAGGACTGGACCAGGATGAGACCAGGACTGGACCAGGATGAGACCAGGACTGAAGCAGAACAAGACCAGGTCTGGACCAGGACTAGACCAGGACTAGGCCAGGACCAAACCTTTTCAACCTAAACTAAGATTAATATGTGTATGTTAAGTGCACTTCTTTTGCCTGCATTTTGTCTTTTAGGCTATTTTTATTTTTAAATTATAATCTTGGCATTTATAGCATTTCCATGTTACCTGGACAAATTACAAACCGTCATTTTCAGAATTGTTCTGTCTGCAAATTACCCAGAACACCTATTTTTTCATTTTCATTTTCTCAATTTAGACTTCAATTAAGGTGCCTGTTATTCCCATGTTTCAAACAAATTCATTATTTTCAAACAGGAAGTAAAATTATAAACCACAAAAATTGCCAAACTGGGGAAAATTGGTAAAATTATTAAATGGTAAAATGGTAAATGGTCACATCTTTATATAGCGCTTTTCCACCTTCAAGGCACCAAAAGCGCTTTACAACAAGGAACTATTCACCCATTCACACACACATTCACACACCAGTGTACACAGACACTGGGGGCGAGGAGGGTTAAGTGTCTTGCCCAAGGACACAACGGCAGCATTCATCTGTGGGAGCTGGAATCGTACCAACCAACCTGTGGGTCAGTGGATCTGACCGCTTAAAGGTGCTCTTTGTATTATATTTTTTTTCTGTTCCTCACTATGGCAATAATATCAATGATCAAACATTGTGACCTCTTTTATTATTTCTTTTAGATCAAAACTTTAAACTAGAAACTACCCCACACATATAGACCCCTTTAATAATAACTGTACATCTGCTTATGCTGGTCTATGTGGTTGTGTTGTCCTGTTAAAGATGGGGCCTGATTACATTTTCATTTTGTGGATTACATTTTAATCCTGTCCATATGAATCTGAGGCCACACACAGAGACCTTCACCTCCTCTCACGCCTCAGCAGTCAGTGCAGCCTTCTATAGACCAGTGCACTCAACCATACTGACGGAAATAAAAAGCCTACAGCATCCAGTGGCCGATGCTAATATAATATAATGTAATATGTGCTGTCCTTATTAGACCTGACCTGACTCAATTTCAGCAACATCTTCTTGTCTTCACGGAGGTGTAATTGCTTTGCCTTGAACATTCCACACTAGCATTAAGGACATTCATCTCCATGGAGACCAGCAGTTGACGTCAACAGGCAAATGAGTACAAATATATTGTATAAACAGCTCTTCAAAATAGGTCTGCTGTGTGCTGTCTACCTCTAATTAGAAAGCATTATGCTTCTAATGGGGGGGGTGAACAATTTTTCCCGAGGAGTGGGGGGGGGGTGAACAATTTTTCCCGAGGAGTGGGGGGGGGCTTGAATTGCATGAGAAATGCCGTGTGAGCGTGTGAACGCGTCGAATTGTCTCTCTCAATGCGTGACACATGAGAGCCCTGCTGTAAATGTTTGTCTAAAGAGCAAACTTAAACTACAAAGCAACTAATGAGAGTTCTATAAATGAAGTTATTACCTGATGGTTCTCAGTTTGTTTTATCATCACCGCAGTGTGCGCTTAGCAACTACACTCTACAGTCTGCCCGACAACGGAACAATCTATTTTCTGATTGGCTGATTTTTTTTCCGGGGAGCGGGGCGGGGAGGAGGGGGAGAGTTTTTTTTCAAACAAACAAAAACAAAAACAACAAAAAACAAAAAATCTGCGTGAGAAATGCCACGTCGAATTGCGTGTGTCACACTCTCAATGCGTGAGACTTGAGAGCCCAGTTATCAGGACATGTGCATAAGCCTGCTAGTTGTTAGCTTTACCATCATGGCAAAACTCTGCCCTGGAAGCGTTCATCTTCAGTCAAATGAGGCTCATGGTCCTAACAGTTATAGGAGCAAATTTTGAGCCAGGCTCCATAATAGAATTCATAAAACACGAGGATCATGTAGAGCAGGTCAATGTGAATATTTTAAGACCAAAATGACTCAGCAGTAGCAGTTACAGAAAGAGGGGTGACAGCTTTGCAATGTAAAGTCATTTGAAGCCGAAAGTCTCATCATAGTGAATAATTAGAACACTCAGAATTCATAAGATAAGTGAAGAATAACTTTGGACCACAGTAAACAGTTTTAAATGAACTTAAAGGGACAGTGTGTAGGATTCGTGGCGCATAGGTGGTTACTAGCTATTCCACTTCCTCTTTTGGCTATGGCAGACCTCGAGGGTCACCCGGACGCGACGTAGCGCCGAGATCTCGCGTGCCCGCGCACGAACCGCGCACCGCTGTATACATAAAGCGCGGTCCCCCGTTCACTTTTTTTTTTTTCTTTTCGCATGAAAACACACAATCCCGATCATGATTCATGACAATCTACACATCAAATGAAACCTTACAGTCTCCTCTTTTTGACTATGCAATTCATTTCCCTGCAAAACAATCACTCCCCGAGCACATGGGGCTTTTATACAGAAAAGCACAAAACTTAGCTTACTTAGCTTACCTTTGAAGGCTTTGCACAGGTCAAACTCTGTATTTCATCATAAACTTGGTCTCAATCTGTCCATAAGGATCCAGCGAATAAAATCCAGTAAAACAATTTAGTCCAAAATACGTGTTGTATCCATTACGATGTGTGATCCGGCAGCATGCTTCTTTACACAGGCTCCCCCCTTCCCCCCTCCCCTTCCCCTTCTCTCCTTCTGTCCTTCACTCCCAAACGCAGCGCGGCTAAGCAGCTGTTAGCAGGAGCCGAGGCGAAGGATGAGCCCAAATGTCCTTCTGTGGCTCTCGTATTCAAAATGGCTGCCTCTATATGGGGAAGATCCCCCTTTTATGTGACTATATCTAAGTCCAAAAGAATACTTTGATTTCATGATGGAAGTGAAAAGGCTAGGAAAACAATGTATTTTTGAATGGGTATCTTCAATTTCAGTAATTAACAGGTAAAAATCTTACACACTGTCCCTTTAAGAAGTAAAAATCAGGTACAGCTCCTTTAAATAGCAAATTAGCATAAGATGTCCTCCAGCTCCACCCCTTGACAGTTTAAAATCATGCCAACCCAACAAAATATCTATTATTTGCACTTTTACACTTCCTGAAATCATTATCACCCAAGCTGAAAATGTCCCTCCATTTTGGTGTGAATAGTGTCCCAAGGAAAAAAAAAAAAAAAAAAAAAAAAGAATTTTGGGATCCCTCTGTAGCTGTTCCTCGAACCAGGCTGTGGTCTCTTTTAACCTTTCACTGTAATTACCAATGACTGTTTTCAAGGTGATTATTGTTTTGATAATAATCTGGGGTTATGCCATAATACATGATTAATGAGGACCATGGCGTTCCTCTTCTGCATGAGTTATCTGTTTACTCAATGCTAATTACACACAAAGAGAGAAAAGTCAAACATGGAGGGAGGGAGCCAGCCTCAGAATCAAACTTTCATTTCCCTCACCGCACATGGGCATATTACACTTCTTAGCATTGTGAGCATTCTCCAAGGAGTTATAGTGCAAATGTCAGGTTTATTATTACTTCTTTAGCGAGATGATACCTGTAGTTAATAGTTATCAGAGTTTTATATCAGTCTAAATGCTGCTTGTGGAAACAAGTTGAAAAAGACAAGATTTTCTGGGTTTTTAAACAATAATTTAACAAACGAAAGTGTTATCATATTTTTTTTATTCATTGTTGACAGTAAACTTGCATCCACTCTCGATCTGATATTTTTATTTAGTATTTTTATTCTCCATAAATCTGACCTGTAACTTGATCTCACTTGCTTATCTCCTAGGAACTAGACGTTTTGTCAACATTCCGTAAAGCGGAAAGTTGACAGAACTGGAAAGTTATATGTGCACTTAAATAATCCTTCCTGTATAATGAGCTTTGGCCATTGTGCACAGTGAAAGTGATGGGTATGACATTTGGAATGACCTAGTGTGATATTATTTCCTATCAGAAAGGGAACTCATAAACCATAAAAATGGCCAAACTGGAGGAAAAAATGTGAAACAATAAGCTAAATCCTAAATATACTCATTTGAAGGTCACTATGTAAATGTTCTGGTGGAAGGTACACCATACCTGTGCCCATGGAGATGTTATTACTTTACCAAGAATGTTCCACTGTGCTATTAAATTTGGTGTAAAGTGACCCAGCTCAGCTTTTTCTTTGTGCAATAAAACTGGCCTGATTAAATGACTGCTTAGAAAATGGTTTTAATGTCACACTATGAAAAATTCCAGGTAAAACAACATCTCCATGGAGACAAGCAGATGGTATGTCCCTCACCAGAAAAGTTCCATAGTGTCCCTTTAACTGTATTCTAACCAGTCATATAGGCTCTTGATAATGCAATCCCTCCTAAAGATAAGATGGCCTACAGATCTTTTAGCGGATCAGGTGCAGGAGTAGCTGGATTTGAAGAGGTTTTATTTGACGATTCAAAGTGGCAGCTTCCCACACTCCAGCGCCTCAAATCCAACTTCAGAGGAAATGCTATAAAAGGTATCCATTTGTCAAATTAGATCCAAGGCAGATATGGAAATACGGCTCTTCATATCACTACTGGAATTCCATCAGGAACCCAGCCTATTTTCAATAGCATTAATCCACTCTGCTGTATCTGCTAGTTTTTGGTAGCACGAGAAAGCTAAAACTACCTTCTCCTCATCCTTTTTCTCAGTTTTTTTCCCTTCTGCTTTATTCTATATGGTTCTGCAAAACCACTTTTCACTTATACATATTAATCTTAGGCTATCCAGGAATAGCTTAAAGGTCGTACATTACGAAAAATTGACTCTTGGGAGCTTTAAAGGTGCATTGTGTAACTTTTCCAGTGGAGGCTCCGTCAAATGCTTTTCTCCATGGAGACGTTATTGCTTTGTCTGGAATGTTTCACAGTATGATATTAAACCTTTCTATTGTCATATAGACCAAACCAGACCAAGTTACAGGTCAGATCCTTAGAGAGGCAACACTCAGAATGTCTGATTTTCTAGGTAGATTTGAGCTATAAAAAACACCTTTAATTGAATAAATGTAATGCTATGCTCTTTAATGTCATACTGTGGAACACTCCAGGCAAAACAATTATATATCCATAGAAACAAGGAGGTGGCGGACACTCCACCAGAAAAGTTGTACCTTTAAGCAATGTTGTTACCTCCTCAAAAACATGCCTGGAGTTGTGTTTTGTTTCTTTCACAGGTTTGAATAATCCTTTGTTATTAGTCTGTCCACATCTCCAAAGCTCCAAATGCTCTATTCCACCTTGTGATGTCATGAAGCTTTAGTTTTCATATTAAGAGTTACCTTGTACCTTTTCTTCAGTAAAGATTGGAAATTCCAGGGTTGAAATTATCCAAATAATCCAAATGAGGGTGTATGGATTTAAAAAAAATAAATAAATAAATCAAACACAGTGGAACACTTCTATTACCTCATGACATCACAAGGTGGAACAGAGCGTTTTCTGCCTAAATATGAAGGATTTTTGCTTTGACCATGTGTGAATGAAACAAAACACAATGTTTTTGATCAGGAAACAACATTATAACATAGTGTAATATGGGCACTTTAAACTAAAAGTAGACTAGCCCAAGAGTCTCGCCTACAGCAACTACAAAAAAGTGATGGTGTAGACTGGAAGATGGATTACGGTGTCATTTTGTGGTAAATAAAACCAGAAATAGCACTAGAGTCGACAGTTGCTAAAGATGGAGCTGGAAAGTGACAAAGGTGCGTGTACAGAGCTGTCAATCAAAACCACATGTTTTAGACTAATGAATTATTGAACAGTTTATTTATAAAACACAAGAACTTCCCAGCATGCATCTGGAGAACGTGCAATTAGTATTGTTGATAGAACTGCTGTAGTAAATTTCACACCTGTACAAAAGTAAAATTACATTTACACTGGCACTATCCTAAGCTTATTGAGACTTTGCAGCTAATGTCATCAACATTTCCTGGGAGTGTGTCGCTAACTAAAGGCTCTGCTGTGTCTGAAGCTCTGTTAGACTTTAATCTGATCTTTATTTTAATGCAATCTAAGCAGAAAGAGCTGACTTAGTTGGAACAACAAGAGGTGTTCCAGTCAGAAGCTAGCATTAGCTAACAGTTTTTTCAGTTAGTCATTCCAGCGCTCTCAAGTCTCACGCGTTGAGAGTGTGACACACGCAATTCAACACGCCACACATGCTATTTCTCACACTGAAATTTTGTTAAGCAATTCAAAACTGTAGCCACTTTACAGCGCTTCTGTGCCCAGAAAATCGGTTATTTATGCAGGCACCGCGCCGTTTTCAGAAAAAAACGCAGTCACACGCACCACCCCACTCCCCCAATACAGGGGGTCCTCGGGTTACGACGGTCTCGACTTACGACGTTTCGTGGTTACGAACGCGCCCCCATTAAAAATTTTTTATAATATTACGCTTCATTCCGTCTTACGCGGTTTAGCGTGGTAAGCGAGGTAAACGAACGCGAACGGCGCGCGCGGCGCACGGCGGAAGAATACGCTCTGTTGTGGTTGTAGGGCGGAGAAGACGGCCTCGTGTGCGTGCCCAATGTGGGCGGAAGTACCTGATGTGGGCTCTGATCTGCTCCTATGAAAGCGGCAGTGATGACCAAGCAGCGTAGTGGTCTAATTATTGAGATGGAAAGGTTATTGGTGCTTTGGTTGGAAGATTAAAGTCAAAATCCGACTTACGACGAAATTCGGGTTACGACGCGTCTTAAGAACGGATCAACGTCGTAACCCAAGGACCCCCTGTATATATAATCTCACTCCTACCAAACTTCAAAACTTGAGAGCCCTGGTCATTCTCACCTTTTTTTGAAAATCAGGACCATGAGCACTCGTATTGATCACATTATTCACCGCTATGCATTTACTTTCTTTTCTCTTTCAGGCATCAGAGCAGAGTTTTGCCGTGACTGTAAAGATAACAATAAATAGCATGCTAACATGGACATCCTGATTATCTGACCTTACAGTGTATCATAATTAGATGTACACAGTGGATTTATTTTTACCCCATGAGCTCCTTATACAATAAAATGGGACCTTTAACATTTAGTTCACAATGCATATGCCTTCACTGAATTCCATTGTCCCTTTTACCTCATGAATAAATCATTTGTGGACCATAATCCTTGGACTCTAATGCATGGAGAGAGGGAGCACTATCTCTTTAGACAGCGTAAATACAAACTAGACACAGCAGCATTCAGGTACGGGCTAATGCGTCCCAAATCGCAGTCTCTAACCACCATAACTGTCATAATAGCCGGCATTTGTCAAAATCTTTTCAACCATAGCCCCAGAGAGATGCGGAGAGTGTGTGTATTCTTAGCGGACATTGACACAGCAGATACACATAATGGGATCCCAGTGAGCTGAGCTGGAGTCTTTTGGTTTCCCTGTTGACGCGTATAGTGATTCAAATGGTAGCTCTTGTGCGTAAATCTGTGCCATGTAATTTCTGGTATAAATCGGGCTTTTTGTAGCATCTGCTTTGTGTAGTTTCCAGGTGGATGGGTTTTTCGGTAAAAGGCCCAGCAGCTATCGGCATGCACCTGCGCTTGCTAATTTGAGACTGGCGATTATTTAGGGCTTTACTCAGGCTGTTGGAACGTAATGTAAAATGAATACACTGCAGTTTACATAGAAGTGATATGTAAGTAGGCCTGCCACAATAATATATTTTGAAGAGCAACATAATGCTTAAAGGTCCCATGGCATGAAATTTTCACTTTCTGAGGTTTTTGCTCCCCTACCCTGTTTAGCCCCCCCCATGGTTAAAAGTTGTGAAATGTCTAAACTGAGCATTTGCGATCCTTTTCTGCGTTACAAAAAATCGGAGCTCAAACGGGCGATTTTGAACAAGGCACCTTATTGACGTCAGATCGAAAAAAAGAAATGCAAATGCAGTTTAATTTTATTTTCTGTGGAAATGTGTTTATTTTTCAATGGAACGCTTCAAATCTCTCCCCCCGTGCAAAAACACGGAAATGGATCAGCTGAGAGCTAGAGCGGAGAGCGGAGAGTTTGGCCACGCCCCCACCCTCTACTATAGGCCAGCTCTTTTCTCCTCATTTGCATTCAAGCAACAACGCCCATTATGGAGTGTTCAGAGAGAGAGAAAAATTACTCTTTCTCATCTTATCTCTGTTTCTGTGTTGAGTGTTGATTTTGAAGAAGGATTCATTTACAGTATTAGGGAACCATTAAGGAGCCATATAAAAGCATCAAGAAGTACCATGTCATGGGATCTTTAAAGGTGCAGTATGTAACTTTTCTAGTGGAGACTCTGCCACCTTCTTGTTTCTATGGTCATCTCATTGCTCTGCCTGGAATGTTCCACAGTATGACATTAAACAGCTCTAATTTACATTTATTAAATTATATGTGGTTTTACAGCTCAAAAATACCTAGAAAAACAGACATTCTGACTGTGAGTGGGATTCCCTCTCCATAGATCGGATCTGCAGCTTGGTCAGGGTTGGTCTCCGTGAAGATAGAAAGGTTTAATACCATACAGTGACAGACAAAGTAATAACTTTTCCATGGAGAAAAGCATTTGATGGGACCTCCACCAGAAACGTTACACAATGCACCTTTAGGTAAACATAAAACGATAATATTAAAACTAATTCATGCCACCGTCACCACTGTCGGCTACCTTCTTGTCTCCCTGGAGATTTTTTTGCTTTTCCTGTAATGTTGCACAGTATGGCATTAGTTATTTATCTCCATGCAATCAGGTGATGCCCTCAAGCCCACACTCATTGCATGTTCACTTTAGCTGCACTTTTAAGTTCAACACAATGAAAACAAATCTGTCATTTTGTCCCCAATAAACAAATTAATGCCATTTTGACCATGAAGTTCATCTTGTTCCACAGTACGTTTTATAGGCATGAGAAGAAGCCTGCCCCTCTGCACTTGTTTGCTGTGACCTGACTCACCTACACAACGCTGTCTGAGCTGGCTTCTTCCATTTGCTTAAATGGTTTTAATTAGCTCCATTTAATTGGCTTTGAGAGCTACAGCCGTGGGCAAAGCTCTCACATCTCTGAAACTTTCTGTCAGGAAACACATTACAATGACAAAGTACTGAAGAGAACACCATTATACAGCCTGTGTATTAAAAGGTCTGGAATATGCATGCCATATTCAATGTACAGTCTCCTGTGCTATAAGTCATGCCACTCTCTTCTAACATGCCTATAGTTTAAAATAGAGCTGAGGACAGTGTTAATGGTTTGCTGATCTGGTTTATTGTTAATATCTAATTACTTTACACAAGAAACAAAAACTGGCACAATTATACAATTATAATGTCTATATTCATAAAGTGGTGCTATGATTCAACACCAAAGATGAGATAGAAAGGACTTTAAATCACACATTTGAATTTTTAATTGTGAAGCTAATTTTTAGGGACTGCATTTGTGGATAGTATACTAATAATAATAATACTAAGCTTTATTTTGAGCTATGTCACAGCAGAACAAACAAAATTTGGTACAGATATTAATGTAATCTGTAAAATTTGAGTCTAAAATGCAAATGACTCATCGTTGCTCGAAATGGAGTGGGAAGTAAGACTTATTTTAAACCACTCTAGTGTCAGAAAAGAAATTTTTAAAAAAAGAAAGTAAGCAAAGCACTGGTGTTACATCATGCATGTGTAAATGCGTACAGCTGGTTAGCTCAACTGGTAAGTCATGGACTTTCCCCCTGGGGGTTGTGGGTTCAAATCCCCCCGGGCAATGAGCTAACCAGTGTGGGTCCTTGGGCAAGACCCTTCACGGTACTGCCCCCCGGGCGCCGAAAAAAGATGGCTGCTCACTGCTCCTGAAAAGGATGGGTCAAATGCAGAAGTCAAATTTCTCCCGTGTGTCACTGTGTGTCATTGTGTGTGAGACCAATAAAGGCTTAAGCTTAATTAATAAAACACACACATATCTATTTATATTTACACACACATTAGCATAGGTAATAGCTATTTTAAAATAAATACCAATGATGGTCGTCTGAAAATACCACAAGGGTAAGGTGTCAGCCTACTGTACAAACAGCATGAATGCCGTTCAATTTGAATAGACATGAGTATTCAAACTCTCTAAGATTAAGACTTTATTGATCTCACACACAGTGACACACAGGAGACATTCACTTCTGCATTTGACCCAAGTGGGCTGCAGTGGGCAGCTCGTCTTTCCAGCACCTGGGGGGCAGTACCGTGAAGGGTCTTGCCCAAGGACCCACACTGGCTTGCTCATTGCTAGCCAGCCAGCATACTGGGTCCAGACATTTTGTTTATGGGGTGATTTAAAGCAGACAATATTTTGCTTGTGTTCCAGCCCCCGACTGTTCCACCCCACACACAGACACAGAAAAGCTGTCAGGTGTCAGGCACCATTCAAAAGATACAATATATAGTTTTAAATAGCTACTTCCTATATCAATGGTCCTAATCATTCTGAAACTCATGGATAGGCCCATCTGAAATGATCACATAATCAAATTGTAGGATCTGAATACAGTCTATTCAAGAGGTTCAGTTTCCTGTTTATAGGCACCATTTTGAGCACTTTTCCCCATGCAAAAGATATAATATTATGGTTTGAATGTTATTGCCATGGCAACTGTGCCAAGTTTCCATCTCTCTAAAACCCCATGGATAGTGAGAGGGCCCTGCTTTATATGAGGTGGGTTTTTCTTTGGACGGTTTTATGAAGACAAGTGGTTTGCGAGCATTTTATCAGCAGCTGTCACATCTAATGCTGCGCGGCGTTTATCTGTATGCAGTCACACATCACACCAGGAGCCTCTGTGTGTGATGGGGGGCCCTCTAAAACCTCCATGTCTACAGAGGAGTAAGGCCTAGAATGTAAATGAGCATAGTGCATATACTGGAGAGTACACACACACACACACACCTGTACATATATGCTGTTTAATCTTCAGCCCCAGGTGACATGACTGACAAATTCTAACTGACATACAGGGCCATACACCATTCATTCTTTTCCATGAATGCTTCTTCAAAACAAAAGGCCCTCAAAGACCACTGTGATCTGTGGTACAGTGAACCCTCGCTGTATCGCGGTTCACTCTTCGCGGCCTCGCTGTTTCGCGGATTTTTTTTTCCAATTTTTTTTTTTTTTTTTCAATTTTTTTTATAGTGTAACTTTTTTTTTACAGTGTAACATTCTGTCCTGCGCCCTGATTAGCTAAGAGACTAGACCAGGACTAAACCAGGTCTAAACCAGGACTAAACCAGGTCTAGACCAGGGATGGTAGGGACAGAGTCTCAGATTTCCTTCACGAGAGCGCCTGGGTGACAGGAGGTGTGGCCTTTGTTTACTTGCACGAGCCATGGAAGAGAGTGCGAGCCGGACAAATGGAAGAGCCAAGAATCAACATGGAGCGTCCGGGGGAGCCGCAGCGGGGGGAGGACACTCGCGCGCACAGAGGAGACAGTGGCTCTTCCCCGTGAGAGGACGAGAGGACGAACCCAATACTCCACAATACTCCACAGCTCTGTGGAGTATTGGCGACGCATTGATAGCGGACTGATTTTGGAGCCGGGGTGAAATGCAACCAACTCTTGTGAGCGCAGGTTGGTCTTACCTGGTCTTGTGGTGCACAGAGGCGTCTGTTAGCGGTTCGGCACTGTTAGCATTGGCTTGAGTCTTGCCCAAAATGATATCCAGGTCGCTTTCCACTCGACTTTCGCACATGGCATGGATATGTGGTACCAAAACAAACGCACGTGTCCGCGCGCACGTGCCCGCGCGCACGTGCCCGCGTGTCACGTGCCCCCGCCCCACTATTAATATATTTTAATGAAAATCTACAAAAGTTTGAGTGTTTAAACAAGAGAAAAATGTGAGAAAATGTTAATACCAGTCTCAGAAAGGTGTATAATGTGTCTGGTGAAGCGTTTTCAGCCTTAAAACATGTAGAATAATTGTAAAATATAAAATTGTCCTACTTCGCGGATTTCACTTATTGCGGGCTATTTCTGGAACCTAACCCCCGCGATAAACGAGGGTTCACTGTATTGTAGTATTCAGTTGGAACAAATATAATAACAAAGATATGACAAGAAAACAGGCTGTAACAAAGGCAAACTACACTTGAATAACCTCTTATAGCTCTGTGGGGATAGAGCAAGTGGTGCATATAGTCACATTTATATATAGCACTTTAAAGGCACTCAGACCTCTTAAGTAACTCCTCACCCATTCACACACATATTCATACACCAGTGTACAAAGACACGTCAAGAGTGGGATTCGAACCAGCAACCTTTGGATTACCATTTACTGGATGACATTTTTAGAGGAATACGTACTGTATATTTACTATTCATGATTTTCAAAGTGATGAAAAATGGGCACTGTTGCCACGGCAATCAACACTTATAAACCAAAACTGATATTCTTTGAGTGGTAAAAGGTTCTCAAAATGACACTTGTAAACAGGAATATGAAAATGTTTTGAAAGTTTGAATGTTATTTAGTATATTTTCTTTTGGCTACACAAATCTCAGTCAAATCTCAGTATAATTTTTTCATCTTTATCTTTTCACTCTCATAAGAAAAAATAGACAATAATTTCATATTTTAATTTAATTTGTTCATTAGATCTTTAAATCTGTCCATTTTGTTTTGCATTTTAATTATATAAATATGCAATTCTAGGTCATTTCAGTTGTGTACAGTAGTTGTGACACAGCACATGTCTGCCTTATAGAACCTCCTCATTAATTCCTGCAGTGGTGCAGACAGTATCCACCTTTCCCACTGTGTCGTCATGGTGATCACCGCCTGTCACTCACACACGGGGGGGCTGAGTTTCCCTACGGCTGACCTCTCTCTGGTGCAGCTGGCCTCCACAGCGGCCATGACGGAGCAGACTTAGCAAATTGAACTAATCATCTTTGATTAAGTACACTCCAGGCCTGTGATACAAGCAAAGCAAAGGTCATTCTTCATAATGCAAAATGATGCTACAGTTTCAACAGAGGAGGTAGAGACCAGGGGCTCCCACAGTGTAGTAGCAGCTCATCATTCACTCAGATAAATATTAGACTGTAGCAGCACTAAACCCAGTGTAAAACCAGGATCAATTCTAGGTCTAAGGTAGGATTAAACCAACCACCATCTGAATTTATACAAGTCAAGTTAACAAGACAAGTTAATTCACTAGTCGCAGGACTATATAAGAAATATGTGTTTCAATATCACTATACATACCTAGGGAATTGTCACAAATGTTGGGTTTCTTGCTTTGTGGGGACATTACATTGGCTTGCATTCATTTCCAAGGCAGTGGCCCTGACCTTAACCTCTATGTTATAATGTTTCCTCATCACAAACATACCTGGAGTTGTGTTTTGTTTCATTCACACATGTTTAACACACAAACCTGCATATTCAGGCTGATTTTTTCTCTCAAACGAAAACATGTGGTAATACATGAAGTGCTCCACTGTGTTTTTAAACTCTCTCAGCCATGGAATTGCCAATTTCTATCTGAACTAAAGATAAAATTTAGTTAACCTGAAAACTATCACTATGTGAAATTACAAGGTGTAACAGAGCATTTTGAGTTTTGATGATGTAGACAGACTAATAAACCAGGATTACTCAAACATTTCTGAATGCAACAAAACACAACTCCAGCTACATTTCTGAGAAGGTAAAAGCATTATAACATAGCTTAAAGCTCACAAGAATCCTTTGTGTAATATATGACCTTTAAACATTGTTATTTATACTAGAAATCATTAATATGTATCAGAACATTAACACTGACAAAAAAGGCCACATTAAGTGCATTCTAAAACAACATACAGTTACAATGCATCTACATTAGCATTTAGTATTATTAGTTATTTAAATGTTAACACCCCAGCTCTTCATGTCTGCATCTTGGAACTGAGTCTGTGCCTTCTGTTCCTATTGAATGTTGATAGCTTGTGTCTGTATAAATTTGTGATGATTCTGGCCCGTCTTCATACATGTTTATATGTAGTGTCTCTATAGTAACTGCATGGTCCATAGCATTCAGAATGTACAGCATGGGAGCACACGCTGTAATAATTCATGCACTGCTTTCAGGGCCCTAGGCGTTAGAAACCATTCTCTACTCTAGACGAGACAGATATTTCAAAATACTTCTCTAGATTTGTCTGTGCCATGAAATATCAATTATTAATGAAAGTAAAAAGTACAAAACACGTGAAACAAATGGCTAATATGATTTACAATTACAATCTATGTTTCTTTATATTTAGATATGTACAGCATATATATATATATATATATATATATATATATATATATATATATATATATATATATATACATACTAGGGCTGGGAATATTAACGCGTTAATCGCGATTAATCGCGATTAGAGTTATGATCTAAATGACTAAAATAAGTGGTGGAAAGCGTTTTCCTGCTCACCCAGCCATTGTCCGAGTCTGTCACCACTGACCGCCGCGGTATCTGGTGCTCCTCCGCCTTAGACTGGAGTCTAACGTCGCCAGAGAAAGATTTCGGCCAAAAGGAATTAATTTGCTCGATGCGTTTCCCAATTACTTTCTGTGTAGTGCGCATTCATATCGAGTGCAAATAAATGTGCAAATCAACACGAAGAGCTTGACTTGGTCATTTTGGGTGGGAACTATTTTCCAGTGCGGAAGAATACAGCCGTATCACGCAGCACGCTGCCAGGGGAATCCCAGTTACGCACCGGGAAGGGAGTTCCCCTGTTGCACAGCGTGGTGTGTGCTTCGGCTATGTTTTTCCGCACTGAAAAATAGTTCCCACCCAAAATGACCAAGTCAAGCTCTCCGTGTTGATTTGCACATTTATTTGCACTCGATATGAATGCGCACTACACACAAAGTAATTGGGAAACGCATCGAGCAAATTAATTCCTTTTGGCCGAAATCTTTCTCTGGCGCCGTTAGAATCCAGTCTAACGCGGAGGAGCAGCAGATACCGCGGCGGTCAGTGCTGACAGACTTGGACAATGGCTGGGTGAGCAGGAAAACGCTTTCCACTACTTATTTTAGTCTCTGGACTGTGGGGAGATGCCCAAATTTGACCTGGGGGTGGCATATCCCTTTAAACGCGCTATTTTGAGTTTGCTAGTATTTTGTTCCTTCTACACATCCGTAGGCAGCTCGAGCGGGCTTCAATCATTTATTTACAATTTCTCAAAGTAAGCACTATTACTGGTTCATTGTTACTTTTTCCTTTCTCTGCACTTTTTTGAAATAAAAAAAATGGTGAGAAATACTTTGCATTGAGAGTTTAACTTTAGATTCGAACGGTCTTACTGCAAGATATCAATTTTAAACATGCAAAATAAATCACGATTAATCGCGATTAACTATGAAATTTCTGAGATTAGTTGCGATCAAGAAAATTAATCGTTTGACAGCCCTAATATATATATATATATATATATATATATATATATATATATATATATATGTATATATATATATATATATTAGGGCTGTCAGTTTAACGCGTTAATTAGATTAATTAATTACACTGCTAATTAACGCGTTATAAAAATTAACGCAATTAATTATGAGCGCAATTCAATGCGCGCGCATTTTAAATTTGGCGTGCGGGGCCTTTGAACGGCGAGTTTATTTATAAAAATGTGACGGAGCAGATCCGTTTCTAAGCCCCCTGTCCTGTCCCCGCGGAGAGCACGTGAAGATGCGCGCGCCCGTTTCCGTATCTGTTGCGCTGTGCGCGCTGAACCCCTTTCAATTCCCCATAACCTCTCCATCGTGTTCTGCCGTGATTAAGGGTGCACACTTAAGAAGCGTTAGTTTTGCCCATCCAAATCACGCTAAACCCGATCATTTGCTCACCCCGCGGTGCCGCCGCCTCCTCCCTCCTCCTCCGTGCGATGGTCCGGGCGGACACATCCGCGCCGGGGGTCAGGTGAGCCATGAGTAAATTACACGGACAATTATTTGTATTCTCTGTATATTTGAAGCTGTGTATATTATTTATTGGCATTGCATGAAAGCTACTGTACGTGCTCACGTACACCAGAAATATTCAGCATTTAATAGGCTAGTGGAATGGTGTAAATGAGCTTTCAAATGAATGTTACGTAATGTGGGAGGTGAATGGGGGTGTACAGCAGTCTTGTCTTGGTTACACTGGAGGTAACAAAGTGAAAGACTGAAAGACTTAAAGGGGAAGTGCGTGAAGAGTCCCTCAGTCATCCAGGTAGAATCCATGATAAGAGAGAAATTCAATTTGTCAACTGGACAAAGTTTGTTTGGTCGAAAACGTTTCGCCGCTCATCCGAGAGGCTTCGTCAGTTCTGGCTCTAGTGCTGGTTAGACCCCGTTTAGAACCAGAACTGACGAAGCCTCTCGGATGAGCGGCGAAACATTTTCGACCAAACAAACTTTGTCCAGGTGACAAATTGAATTTCTCCTTTTATCTTTTAAAGGGTAAGTCTGCATTCTTTTCACTGTACCACTATAAATAACACCTTTTTTGCACTGTGGGAAAGCACAATAAACCACCTAAAAAAATTATTTTTAAAAATGCGATTAATTAGATTAATTAATTACAAATCCTGTAATTAATTAGATTAATTTTTTTTAATCGCCTGACAGCACTAATATATATATATATATATATATATATATATATATATATATATATATATATATATATATATATATATATATATATATATATATATATATATATATATATATATATATATATATATATATATATATATATATATATATATATATATATATATATATAGTGTATAAGTGTACTGTATTAAAGGTGCATTGTGTAACATTTCTGGTGGAGAGTCTGTCACCTGCTTGTTTCTATGGAGTTGTCATTGCCCTGCCTGGAATGTTCCACAGTATGACATTAAAGATCCCATGACATGGTACTTCTTGATGCTTTTATATGGCTCCTTAATGGTTCCCTAATACTGTAAATGAATCCTTCTTCAAAATCAACACTCAGTGCATGAGAAACAGAGATAAGATGAGAAAGAGTAATTTTTCTCTCTCTGAACACTCTATAATGGGCGTTGTTGCTTGAATGCAAATGAGGAGAAAAGAGCTGGCCTATAGTAGAGGGTAGGGGCGTGGCCAAACTCTCCGCTCTCACTCTCCGCTCTCAGCTGATCCATTTCCGTGTTTTTGCACGGGGGGAGAGATTTGAAGCGTTCCATTGAAAAATAAACACATAAAATAAAATTAAACCACTGCTGTTCAAAGGTCCAGAGGCTCAGATAAAGGACTTCCGAGCCTAGAAACACTCGGACGTGCCTCCAGGCCAATAAAAAAACGCATTTCGCATTGCCTAGCGCATTCGCAGTCCAAACACTCTGGGCGTGATTTACAGAGACGCTGAGTACAGACAGACGGGGGTGGAACTGCATTTGCATTTCTTTTTTCGATCTGACGTCAATAAAGTGCCTTGTTCAAAATCGCCCGTTTGAGCTCCGATTTTTTGTAACGCAGAAAAGGATCGCAAATGCTCAGTTTAGACATTTCGCTACTTTTAACCGGGGGGGGGGGGCTAAACAGGGTAGGGGAGCTCACATTAACTTTCAAAAACCTCAGAAAGTGAAAATTTCATGCCATGGGACCTTTAAACATCTCTACTTTACATGTATTAAATTACAGGTGGTTTTATAGCTCAAATACCTATAATGTACCTATAAAACAGGCATTCTGACTGAGAGTGGGGTTGTCTTTCCACAGATCTGACCTGTAACTTGGTCAGGTTTGGTCTCCATGAAGATAAAAAGGTTTAATGCCATACTTTGACACATTCTAGACAACGCACAGCAACCATCTGTGAGGGAGTACGTTTGTTTTTCCCCAGTAGATGGCAAAAACCTGTCTGTGGTCTTTTTGATACTTTGCAGCGACATCATACTGGGGCTGGGTTGTACATTGTGGTGGAATGTTCATCAGTTATCATGGTGACAAATTGTTTAAAGATCTTCAGAAAACTCATTAAAAAATACAAAATGGTGAGTGACTAAGTGAAAAACTGCTGGCTAATGCATATACTTGTTCTAATACAACAAAAGTTCATTCTAAAGCCATTCAGGAAAGTTTCATTTATGTCCTGTGAATGTGACTTTTTAGTATCGATATCTTATGAAATGAGTATCTAGTTTAGATCCTAGTTTTCATATCAATTAGCAACCAATTTTTGACACTTTTAACAGCCCTACTCCAGTGTAGAGTAGTAGTACATGTTACTGGTGCAGACTTAAGAGCTGACAGTATAAATAAGCAGACTTCTGCATAAACACACCTGAGCTCTGGTGCTTCTAACCAGGTGCCACCACAAAGCACGTCGTCGTCATGTGAATATGTGAATATGCAGCCAGTCGGGAAAGCTGCCAACTGTCAGACCTAGAATAAAATGAGCAAAAATAAGAAAAATGTAGTAGACAGTCTGTTGCAACGCACTTCAAAGTTTTCTTCTCATAGCAAGATAAACCACATGTTTTTGTTTCAGATATTGGGAGTCTTCTCAGCTAGACTTCCTTAAAATAAATATTCCAATAAAATATAGTTGGATGATTTAAAGGTGTACTGTGTAATTTTTTTGTGGAGGATATGATAGATAGATAGATAGATAGATAGATAGATAGATAAATAGAAAAAAACTCTACAGTTTCATACAAATCCACAAATCCATCATTCAAAAACACTGCACTTTGTTGAGTAGATGAATCATTTCTGTTTTGATTGTACTTTCTTTGTATTTCCTTTGCTCTTATACCCTCTTCTATAGGGGACTGTGTCTGGGAAATGTCACTTTGAAAAATACCATAGCACTGGTGGGAGAGTGCTTTAGCTAAATGGCAAATTACTCCCTGCATTGTTTTGTAAAGATTAGCATAATTTATCTCATAGAAGACTGGAAACAAGTAAAGTTAAAAGCCTATTACACAACTGTATTAAAAGAGCTAAAAATGAAAATAAAAAAATGGAGGGAAAGTTAAATAATAATTTCAATTGCAACTGCTGCTATGGTTACGCAAGCATTTAAAGATCCCATGACATGGTACTTCTTGATGCTTTTATATGGCTCCTTAATGGTTCCCTAATACTGTAAATGAATCCTTCTTCAAAATCAACACTCAGTGCATGAGAAACAGAGATAAGATGAGAAAGAGTATTTTTTTCTCTCTCTGAACACTCCATTATGGGCGTTGTTGCTTGAATGCAAATGAGGAGAAAGGAGCTGGCCTATAGTAGAGGGTGGGGGCGTGGCCAAACTCTCCGCTCTCGGCTCTGAGCTCTCAGCTGATCCATTTCCGTGTTTTTGCACAGGGGGAGAGATTTGAAGCGTTCCATTGAAAAATAAACACATTTCCACAGAAAATAAAATTAAACCACTGCTGTTCAAAGGTCCAGAGGCTCAGATAAAGGACTTCCGAGCCTAGAAACACTCGGACGTGCCTCCAGGCAAATAAAAAAACGCATTTCGCATTGCCTAGCGCATTCGCAGTCCAAACAAGACGCTGAGTACAGACAGACGGGGGTGGAACTGCATTTGCATTTCTTTTTTCGATCTGACGTCAATAAGGTGCCTTGTTCAAAATCGCCCGTTTGAGCTCCGATTTTTTCTAACGCAGAAAAGGATCGCAAATTCATTCATATACATTTTATTTGCGTAACCTTTTATTATTAGTTTGTCTCCATCTCCAAAGCTCAAAATGCTCTGCAGCGATAGTTTTCAAATTAACAGCTATCTTTTAGTTTTGTTCAGTAGAGATTGACAATTCCAGGACTTGAAATCACCCAAATGATTCTAGTAAAGGTGAATGGAGTTTAAAAGCACAGTGGAGCACATTCTGTCTCACCACATGACATCACAAAGTGGAACAGAGTGTTTTCAGTGTAAGAAAAGAACTAATTATGCAGGGTTTGTGTGTTAAACATGAGTGAATGAAACAAAACACAAATCCAGGTATTTTTGTGATGAGGAAACATTATAAAATAGACAAGAAAATAGTGTATCATGGGCCCTTTAATGAATCGAATCATTAATGTGCCTTATCCTGATTGTTTTAGCATGTACAGTAATTGTTCAGAAAACTGAGTGTATTTGCTCGACCTGTGTCTCGGTCTCAAAATATAAATATATTTTTTTTTATCTTTCATAACATTCCATTTTCACTTGAAGTGGATGGTAAATTGGATTTTTCTGACCTATCTTAGCTCATAGCCAAACCGTACACAGAAATATCATGCCTTCGTGGAATGCATTTTATGAATTCATCCATTTTTTTGCAATGTATTTAAAGGTGTATTGTGCAACTGGGAGGTAGAAAGTATGCTACCTGCTTGTCACCATGCTTTCAACCAATCTCTCATTTATTTATATAAAAACAACCATGGTGCTTCATAGGATATCGCTATTTCCATGGAAAAACAGTTACCTGTCAGACCTGTGGAGAGATGACTCTGCTTGACTCTGCAGTATTTCTGTGTAATAAAAACACCCATATCGTAAGTCATTGTTATTGATGCATTCATTAAAGAGCAAATATTACATTTTCTGATCTATGTTATAATGACGTTTCCTCATCTCATATCTTTGACTCTGACTTGTGTTTCAAAAAACGAATAAATACCGTCATAAAAAATAGTTACCACCAGCTGAGAGTGATCACCCAGCTCAAACCATCACTCTCTTTTCAAGATCTGGAAACAGTTATCCATGCCCTTATAACATCTCGGCTGGATTACTGCAACGCCCTCTACTTTGGCCTTCCCCAGACCCAGCTAGCTCGCCTGCAGTTGGTGCGGAATGCTGCAGCTAGACTTCTAACAGGCACCAAGAGGCAGGAATACATCACTCCTGTCCTCTCCTCTCTGCACTGGCTTCCCATTTGTTTTAGAATTCAATTTAAAATACTTCTTTTGGTTTTTAAGTCCTTTCATGGCCAGACCCCCAAGTACATCTCCGACATGCTGCAACACTACTCTGCACCCAGGTCCCTCAGATCTGCCGACAAAGGTCTCCTTTGTGTTGCCCGTTCCCGCCTCAAGCACAAAGGGGACCGTGCTTTTGCTGTGGCAGCTCCACGTCTCTGGAACAGTTTACCTGCTGACATCAGATCTGCTCCAACAATCACCACTTTTAAATCCAAACTAAAAACTCATTTGTACACTGTGGCCTTTGCCTCTTAGCTCTTTTATCTCTATCTTTTATTTCATCTTATGTATACTTGTGCCATGTCAAATGTTCTTATGTATTTTATGCTGCCGATTTATTTATTATTATTTTTAGCTTTTTGACATTGTACAGCACTTTGGCCAGTTCTCACTGTTTTTAAATGTGCTATTTAAATAAAATGTACTTACTTACTTACCCGAAGTTGTGTTTTGTTTCATTCACACATGTTTGACAGACAAATCCTACATATTTAGGCTGAGTTCTCAACCAGAAAACACTCTGTTCCACCTTGTGATGTCATGTGCTAATACTGTGTGCTCCACTGTGTTTTTAAACTCCACGGGCTGGACTGGAAGGACAACAGTAATGCCGCCTACAAGAAGGGCATGAGCAGACCCGACTTCCTGAGAAAGCTCAGGTCTTTCAATGTGTGCATTGAGTTACTGGAGATCTTCTACCAGTCTGTCGTGGCCAGTGCCAGTACTGTGGTCTGCTGGGGGAGCAGCACCAGTAAAAGGGACATTGGACGGCTTGACTGATCCGTAAACTGATCCGTAAAGCTGAACACGTGAGCTGTGAGCTGGAGACATTTCTCACAGTGAGGGACAGGAGGACAGTGGACAAACTGCTCTCCATCATGAACACTCCTGCTCACCCACTGCACCAGACCATAGAGGGACAGAGGAGCTCATTCTCCAACAGGCTCCTACAGCTCCACTCAAACAGTGAGAGATACAGGACGACATTCATACCATACTCCATACAACTGTACAACAACTCACCTTATGTGACAGATAATACTCCCTACAACTGTATATAGCTATGATTTGATATTTATTTTATATTTTATTACTTATTTTTCTATTTTATTCTGATTTGTACATATACACTTTTTATTTTTATAATAAGATAAGCCTTTATTGATCTCACACAGGAGAAATTTACTCGCCACGCAGCACGCTGCCAGGGGAATCCCTGTTACGCACCAGGAAGGGAGTTCCCCTGTTACACAGCGTGGTGTGTGCTTCGGCTATGTTTTTCCGCACTGAAAAATAGTTCCCACCCAAAATGACCAAGTCAAGCTCTCCGTGTTGATTTGTACATTTATTTGCACTCGATATGAATGCGCACTACACAGAAAGTAATTGGGAAACGCATCGAGCAAATTAATTCCTTTTGGCCGAAATGTTTCTCTGGCGCCGTTAGAATCCAGTCTAACGCGGAGGAGCAGCAGATACCGCGGCGGTCAGTGCTGACAGACTCGGACAATGGCTGGGTGAGCAGGAAAACGCTTTCCACCACTGGACTGTGGGGAGATGCCCAAATTTGACCTGGGGGTGGCATATCCCTTTAAAGGGAAGTGTGTAAGATTTTTACCCGTTAATTACTGAAATTGAAGATACCCATTCAAAAATACATTGTTTTTCAAGCCTTTTCACTTCCATCATGAAAGTATTCTTTTGGACTTAGATATAGTCACATAAAAGGGGGATCTTCCCCATGCAGAGGCAGCCATTTTGAATACGAGAGCCGCAGAAGGACATTTGGGCTCCGCCTTCGCCTTCGGCAAGGCTCGTGGTTTTGGGTAAACAACACAAGCATGCTGCCGGATCACACGTCGTAATGGATCTAAGACGTGTTTTGGACTAAATTGTTTTACTGGATTTTATTCGCTGGATCCTTATGGACAAATTGAGAGCAAGTTTATGGTGAAATACAGAGTTTGACCTGTGCAGAGCATTCTAAGGTAAGCTAACCTCGTTTTGTGCTTTTCCGTATAAAAGCCCCATGTGCTCGGGGAGTGATTATTGTGCAGGGAAATGAATTGCATAGTCAAAAAGAGGAGACTGTAAGGTTTCATTTGATGTGTAGAGTGCCATGGTACATGATCGGGAATGTGTGTTTTCATGAGAAAAAAAAAACAAAAAACGGGACCGCGTTTTATTTATACAGTGGGTGACCCTCGAGGTCTGCCGTAGCTAAAACAGAAAGTGCAATAGCACCATCCACCTATGCGCCATGAATCCTACACACTGGGGCTTTAAAGCTCACACTGGTTAATTTTGCGTTATGTATGACCTTTTAAACTATGGAACATTCTCGACAAAGCAATTGCATTTCCACGGACACAAACGAGCCAAATCACGCAGTGCATCTTTAACAAACAACACTCATTCAGGCTCCAACCTGAATTCTTCCACATTCAAATATTTGCACACAGATCTGTCTCACCAGCTCTGTCTCCAGGGACCGTGGAGTTTGCCTTGGTTTTGTGGCTATGGCAGGGAGCGCAGTGTGATTTGAATAAGCTTTTAATCTGTGAGAGATGATCCAAGGTCTTTGCGATTCCAGGACACAATCTTCTTACCGTGATGGGACTCTATTATAATTCACTGCCACATTTGGCAAAAAACGGGCAGGACTGGGACCAGGCCCGCGCAGCCACGAAGAGCACCCAAACTGAAATAATGATGAAAATCCACCACCTTTATTCAATACGCCCAAATCGTCAGTCAGAGAGTCATTTGATGAGATAGTACACTGTGTTTTATCTTTTTACCCGAGACTGAGAAACGGGCATGAGAAATAATGAAGTAGGAAAAAGCAGTGAAATTAAAACTTTTGTATTATTTTATTTTATTTATTTATTTTTATTTAATTTTTCAAAATACTTCAACCACATAAAGAAATCCACAAACAATACCTTCTAGGCTTAATTAGCACTCAGTGTGGGTGGGTTTGAAACAGAATTAGGTCATAAGAACGCTATTGAGCAGCTCCTTTAGCAGCCGACTAAGACACCCCCAGTGCAAGAAGGAGCGCTACCGCAGATCCTTCATCCCCACTGCAATCAGACTGTATAATTCTAACATATAGGCCAGACGTGCAATATCCTCCTTTTCATGTTGATGCTTGTTGTTACTATTATCATTATTACTATTTTCCATTATTATTATTATTACGTATTACTATTTGTACTATTTATTACTTACTTTATCCCCTCCCTGCCTGCATGCACTTTTTTTCCCTCTTGTCCTAATGTCCTGGAGCTACTGTGGCGAGTAAATTTCTCCTGTGTGAGATCAATAAAGGCTTATCTTATCTTATCTTATTGGTATGTTTCGGATGAGAAATTGGAAATGCGGTTCATCCTAATTTCATACATGCTCATACAAATAAGAGATGCATCAAATAGTATAATCAGTTATTTTTTTATAAAGGTCTATTATGTAACTGTCCTTATTGTCTACATGGACCTGTTATTGCTTCAGATCTGGAACATTCTATGGAATTAAAATGATCTCCATGGTGACTTAATGCCCAATGCAATGTGATAATGGTGTACTGTATTCACGCTTTTGGTATTTAAATGCATGCACTGTATTTTGACTCCAAGAAGATTAGAATATATGAAGAATTAAGAATCAAATGGTTCTACTACTGCAAAGAGAGTATAAATAGACCAAAGGGAGGATACAACTGTGCTTGAGAAACAGTATATTGCAAACGGGATTGGTTGCTATGTTTAGGTGGAATATTTGAACTTATACTGCCAGCTCACTGTTTGTTATCATTGTCAACGTCAGAGCTATAATGCTCCCTACAACAAACACACCGCCACACTGGATTAGACTAGAATGGACAATACTATCATAGTCTCTTGAGTGTTCATGTCTGCAGGTCCTGTACTGATGGTAATTAAACCTCTCCTCTCCACTGTGTTAGTCCTAGCTTCTGCCATTTAGGGTGTTTTCACATATAGACCCCTTTAAGCGAACCGAACTCAGTCCCCTAAAAGTGGACCAACAAGGGGACCAAGAGAACACAAACTCAGTTCTGTTTGTGTTCACATTGTGAAAGAGGACCGAGTTCTCTTTCTGATCCACTTAAGCTCTGATGGAGCCTCAGTCCTCTTTCTGTTCACACTGTAGCTTCTCTAGAGCTCTGAGACCTGGTTTAGACCTGGTTTAGTCCTGGTTTAGTCCTGGTTTAGTCCTGGTTTAGTCCTGGTTTAGTTCTGGTTTAGTGCCGAAATAGATGCAGAAATAATCTGATAATATGACTCACCCATAAGAACGGTATCCATGTATGCACGTGTCATGGTCTTTAATAATCCGGAGCTCCGGAGAAAAGGACATATCCCGAACTTATCCCGTGTCCCGAGGCGAGAGTTCCTTCTTACGTAGCATTAACGTAGCAAGTTAAGGATTCTTATTCTCTTGGAAATGCCGCGTAAATATCACGCGGCTCGCTCACAGCTGATCGGCGAACAGGCGCAAACACAACAGCGGTAATCGTCATGATTGGCGTGAGCGCGATCGGTGCGTAATTATGCTGCAACATGATTGGAAGCTGGAGCGCAGTTCGGCCTATGATTGGCTCTTGCCGGCTCTTGGCTCACCGGCTCTTGGCTCACCGGCTCGTGGTGGTGCACTGCACAAAAGGCGAAGTGAACCCGGAGCGTTATGTGTACACACTGCGCAGGTTAGGCGAACCGTACCGCGGACCGTTTAGCGAACCGTACTGAGACCACCTCCCGAGATGGTCTCAGTTCGGTTCGTTTTAAAGGGGTCTGAGTGCGCTTAGTGTGTTCACATATAAACCTATAATGCTCAGTTAGCGATCTGAGTTCGCTTTAAACGCTGAAAGGGACCAAGTGTGAAAACCCCTTATTCTACAACAGCTGATTGGCAGGCAGAGTACAAAGAGAGCTCACTGGTTAGTGTAGTGATCCCTCAATCCTTTCCGATCCGAAGCTATGGCCACAATATCAAAGATAAAACCATTTCAACAGGATAATGCTGTCACAGGCACAGAGAGCAATAAGTACCATCGCTGGATCATTGAGAGAGATCCGGAAACATGCTCAACAGACTATAAATTGGGATGAGGTACCACCTTCCTGGGATACAGTTCTTAAGAAGTCGAACTGCAGATTCGCTGCTCCTGGTAGAAAGACAGCCCCAAAATCTGTTTAAATCAGATGATCAGACACGTCACAGCAACTTCACGCGACACTTCTGAGGGAAATGGCAGAGCGCAGCTGAAACTGTCAAGGTATGAAACTTACACTGTACATAAGAATCTAAATATAATCAATAGAAGCACCAACAAACCTAATCAAACTGGTGTGTGAGTGATTGTTGGTGGTCTGAGCGGCCGATGGCTCAGACTGACAGCCTCGCAGGGCAGCTGTGGTTAAAATAGTAGACTGGCACCAACATGTGTGGAGTGAATGAATAATGAGTCTTTGACAAGCCTGTAAAAGTGTATAATTTATTAGCCTAATATTAATAATTAGGGCTGTCAGTTTAACGCGTTAATTAGATGAATTAATTACACTGCAAATTAACGCATTATAAAAATTAACGGTTAATTATGAGTGGCAAGTCAATGCGTGCGCATTTTAAATTTGACGTGCGGCGAGCAAATCGTTGCCAGGGGCTTTGAACAGTTTATTTATAAAAAGAACGAAGATGGGACGATCAACAAGAACACGCTGATTTGTAGCTTTTGTCAAAAAGAATTTTCCGATCACCGAAGCTGCTCCAGCCTGATGGATCATTTGAACGATAAACACATCTGAACAAGTTCCATCGTTACCGGTGATAGTGCACACATCACCAAACCACGCTTGCCGAATTTGGGAAACGATTGAGCAAACCGACCGCAGAAAAACTGACAAACTCAATCGCAAAGTGGGTTCGTTCGCTCGCTCGATCGGGCCCTCACTCACAATCTCTCTCTCTATCTCTCCATCTCTCTATCTCTCCCTCTCTTTCAATCTCTCACTTTCTCTCTCTCACTCTTAAAATGCGATTAATTAGATTAATTAATTACAAATCCTGTAATTAATCACCTCACAGCACTATTAATAATAATTATTATTACACAGGTGCGAAAAGGTGTGAAAGTGTGAAATAATGCAGAGAAAAATAATTTTCTTGATTTAATCTTTTCAGTATAGGTCATGTTTTGTTTTGCATAATATTGATACTTTGCATTTGATGCCATTAACATTCCCTGGGGGTGTGATTCTAACTGTAGGCACTGCTCCGTCTGAGGCTTTGTTAGACTTGAATCTGATCTGACCATAAAGAACTGACATAGTTGGAACTACAATAGGTGAGCTGATTTGTGCTGTTAAATAAGTCCCTCTCAAATAACATTACATTACATTACAAGCTAGCTAATGTTTGCCAACACCATTTTTGTTGAAAATCAAACACCTAAACAGCACCATGAACACTCATATTGATTATAGGCTCCTGAAAATGTATTACTTAAATCCCCATATTGCTAAAGTGTGCATCGTATTACCAACTTCTGAACATTCCACCGTACACACACACAGTACAGCACCAACATGAAAGTATTAAAACTGAACAAATATCTAATAATAATGATGCATTTTATTTAAAAGCGCCTTTCAGAACACCCAAGGTTAAAAACAAATAAAAAGCACAAACAAACAATACAATAAAACATATAAAACAAGATAAAAACAAAATCAGAGTGGAGTGCTTGGCTATGAGAGGTAGGACAGTCTGAACAGGTGGGAGAGAGTCTATATTACGGAGGTCATCTAGTGACTTTTGGAAAGTTTCTTACATTGTCCCTCTGGGGGTGGATAAAACAAAAGCAGCTGTATTTCCCGTAGCACTTTGTCTCTCAGCTCTTTTGTTTTGACGGTGCAGAGATGAATGGGCGTAAATTGCTGATTCATATGCTTTGTCTAATTACTGCTTTTAAACACACAATAAAAATGGCCCCACTCGCTTCACAAACCCAGACAGTACACCATTAAGTCCACTTAAAAGCCCAGAGTTATCATCACTATTCACCGTTTTAATATTTCGCTGTAGACCTGTGAAAGTGGTAAACTGAAATTAAACTTGTATTTTCATCAGATGTGATTAGAAATGCATATTCACCACGGAAAAAGCTAAATTAATGCTGAATGATTTTAGGAGAATGGTTAAAATCAAGCTTTGTAAAGATACTGATTACAGACTGAAATAGAAATAGGCAATGCATTTTAAAATCATCTGTTACTTGAGATTCTTTTGTTGCTTGGGACAGAGAAATGTGATGGAATCCAGGAAATACAATATTACTGATAAGAGATATTAAGCGTAAAGGTTCACTGTGGAACTTTTTGGTTGGGGGTCAGTAACCTGCTTGCTTCTGCAATTGTTTCTGTGAATATGTCACATTAATGAGGTATACCTTACACTTATTTAATTACAGGCGGTTTTACAGCTCAAAAATACCAGCAAAAACAGCAAAAACCTCTCTACAGTTCTGACCTGTAACTTGGTCTGGTTTGGTCTCCATGAAGATAGAAAGGTTTAATACCATACTGTGAAACATTCCAGACAAAACAATAAGATCTTCATGAAGAAAAGCATTTGACAGAGCCTCCACCAGAAAAGTTACACAGTGCATCTTTAAGAATGTGTTGTGTTGTGTTTTTTTTTTTTTTTTGTAGATTACATATTGTAATTGTATACAGTAATCCCTCGTTTATCGCGGGGGTTAGGTTCCAGAAATAACCCGCAATAAGAGAACTCCGCGAAGTAGGACAACTTTATATTTTACAATTATTCTACATGTTTTAAGGCTGTAAATGCTTCACCACACACATTATACGCTTTTCTCAGACTGGAATGAACCTTTTCTCACATTTGTTCTCGTTTAAACACTCAAACTTTCATAGATTTTCAACAAAATGTATTAATAGTGACGCGTGGGGGGAGACACAGCCCCGGAAGCCCCGCCGGACGCGCGAGGAGCACCGCCACGTCCCTGGACGCGAAGCAAGGCGCACCAACCCCTTGGAGAAGCTCCACACGTGCACCCCTCATCGTGGACAAATCCGTGAGAGAGAAACGTGATTCGTCCGGATTTCGTCCGGACAGTCCGGTTTTAGAGCTGTCTGTCCGGCCGTCTGTCACGTGTCCTCCTTTTTTACATTTTGTCCTCCTTTCGGACCCTCATCGGCCACCCTTGCATAAATCGTCATCATAAATCCCCACCCATTATTTACACTTGCTACTCTTCGATGTTGTGTCGTATGCAAACATTCGCGCAGCTGATCCAGCCCGTCAGCCCCTCGTATTGTTCGCTCTCTATCTGCGCTATCAGCCACTCTTGGAGGTGCAACTTGGCTCCTTCTTCCATCTTCATCGCCTTATTACTGTCCCTTAAAATGTTGTTTTCTTTAGTGCCATGCGTAACAGGTTTCGCTTACGTTTCCTCTCAATGTCGACAGTTAAAATACGTTACAATATTTACATTACGGCTTTCATAATTGCAAATAATATTTTGGGGATTTTGTGTGAATTACACAAATCCAGGTAGCGAGATCTTACCTCTTAAAAGTAAAATGCAGAACTACTAGTTCTGCATTTCTTCTTTCTTCTTTGCCATGGCATATGATGGCAGGGCAAAGGGCAAAGTTTTTCAGTGAATTAGTGATGATATTGTTTTTTGTTCATATCATCTTGACCATAATTTGCCACATTTTTCTTTTTGATGGGTGTTCCATGTTAATAAATATATGTTGACTTCATACATTATTCATAATCCCCCCGAGGGAAAACAAAAAAAACAAAAAAACAAGGTGTCCTCACTTTAGGGCCTTTGTCCTCCTTTTTGGACACAAGTGTCCTCCTTTCCTGTTTCATGCCGGTGGTCACCCTAGGTGAGTCATATTATCAGATTCTTTCTGCATCTATTTTGGCACTAAACCAGGACTAAACCAAGACTAAACCAGGTTTAAACCAGGACTAAATAGGGTGACCATTCGTCCGGATTTCGTCCGGACAGTCCGGTTATAGAGCTGTCTGTCCGGCCGTCTGTCACGTGTCCTCCTTTTTTACGTTTTGTCCTCCTTTCGTTGCATAAATCGTCATAAATCCCCACCCATTATTTACACTTGCTACTCTGCGATGTTCGCCGTTTCCCAATTCAGCGAATGCACTGAGTGTGGTCTCAGTCTGCAGTCGAGGCGGTGCATACTCGCTCAGCCCTGAGTGCAGTCCGGGGATCACATGGGCGTCTGCGAAATGGAACAGGTCCCGCCTCAGCTCAATGAGCCGGGTGGTCTGCTCCTTGTTCCCTAAAGACACAAATATTATTCTATTGCGACTAGTAATACTTGGAATTGGGACATGGCCAATGTTCCCCCTAATTTTTTAGGTGTCTGAGCAAACACACTAACTCCCTGAGCGCTCCTTGGATCCCTGTGCGCTATAAAAAAATGAACAAACAAAAAAAAACCAAGGTGTCCTCACTTTAGGGCCTTTGTCCTCCTTTTTGGACACAAGTGTCCTCCTTTCCTGTTTCATGCCGGTGGTCACCCTAGCTGCGAGCATGAGATAGAACCACTGCGCCCGGACCGCATGCTCTCAGCCCGAGCCACAAAACAGCCGCACGAAACCAGCAAAGAGCGGTTTAATCCTGGTTTAGACCTGGTCTAGTCCCGGTTTAGTTCTGGTCTAGTCCCGGTTTAGTCCAGGGCCAGTCCATTTTCTCACATTTATCTCTCGTTTAAACACTCAAACTTTCATAGATTTTCTACAAAATGTATTAATAGTGACGTGTGGGGGGAGACACGGCTCCGGAAGCCCCGCCAGACACGCGAGGAGCACCGCCGCGTCGCGTCCCGGGACGTGGCAGTGCTCCTCGCTCCTCGCCCCTACCAACCCCTCGGAGAAGTGCGTGACACGTGCACCCCTCATCGTGGACAAATCCATGACAGAGCAACGTGACCGGCGCAAGGCCGCGCGTACACCGGGGCTGCGAGCACCAGATAGAACCGCCGCGCCCGGACCGCGTGCTCTCAGCCCGAGCCACAAAACAGCCGCACGAAACCAGCAAAGAGCGGTTTAATCCTGGTTTAGACCTGGTCTAGTCCCGGTTTAGTTCTGGTCTAGTCCCGGTTTAGTCCAGGGCCAGTCCATTTTCTCACATTTATCTCTCGTTTAAACACTCAAACTTTCATAGATTTTCTACAAAATGTATTAATAGTACGGGTGGGGAGCCGTGTCGCCCCCCACGCGTACAAGGCCGCGCGTACACCGGGGCTGCGAGCACGAGATAGAACCGCGGTGCCTGGACCGCGTCGTCTCAGCCCGAGCCACAAACCAAACACGCACAAACGAACGCAAGAGCCGCACGAAATCAGCAAAGAGCCGCACGGAGTGATTTAATCCTGGTTCAGACCTGATCCAGTCCTGGTTTAGTCCAGGACCAGTCCAGGTTTAGACCTGGTTTAGACCTGGTCTAGACCTGGTTTAGTTCTGGTCTAGACCTGGTTTAGTCCACGTTTAGTCCTGGTCTACTCTCTTAGCCAATCAGGACCCAGAACACAATGTTACACTATAAAAAAAATGTTACACTATAAAAAAATTGGAAAAAAAAATTTTTGAAAAAAAAATCTGCGAAACAGCGAGGGCGCGAACAGCGAACCGCGATAGAGCGAGGGACGACTGTATTGAATAAATCTGCAACAACACAAATTGTTTTGTGTTGTTGTGTTGTTTTGGATTATGAGAGCAAAAACAATTTCTTGGTGAAAAGGAAAACAGTTGACATCACTACCTTGATGTTGTGTGGTAATACAGGAAGTGTTCCATTGTGTTTTTAAATTCTGTACACCTTCACTAGAATCATTTGGATCATTTCAACTGTTAACTTGAAAACTACCACTCACTGAGGGGAACAGAGCATTTTGAGCTTTGGAGATATAGACAGACTAATAATAAAGGGTTACTCAAACATGTGTGAATAAAATAAAACAACTCTGGGTATGTTTTTGAGAAGGTAGCAACATTCTAACACGGTATGGTAACATTCCTCATAGACACAAGCAGGTGGTGGACTTCCTAACCAGAAAAGTTACACAGTACACCTTTAAGAGCTACATTCCACTTTGAAATCATGACTATACTTTGAGGTCAAATATTAGTGAATTGAGATCTATAATGATGAGTCTATTGTAGATGTTAATAATAAAACTATAAGAAACCCACCAGTATACCTGAAATTCTACAAATTTGACACAGAAAGCCCTTCCTCTAATGCCTTTGCCTCAGTGCCACCAAATATATTAGGGAGGTACTTTGTTTGATAAGCACTTACTACCATTGATAATATCCTTGGTTAAAACGTCACACGAAAACTCTCATGTTAAATGGGCTTTCAGCCTCAAATTGCAGCAAGGTAAAAGTGTCCTAATTTCACATCTCTCCTGGGATTAACTCGGGTTTATAAAGTGATCAAAGCTTCCTGAGAGGCCGGGACTGTACAGCGAAGAGTCATTTCCTCCAGAGATGTTTTAAAAAGTGTCAAATAGAAAAAGAGGGTTAAATTAGTGGGAGTGTGCAGGTGGTAGAGATCAGGCTGTGTAAATTCTGGATTATAAACAAGGACTATTTATTTGAATGTGCTTATTTTCTGTGACGCTTAAAGGTCCTATATTACGCAAAATTGAGTACTGTGCGTTCAAGCCATATTAGAATGTTATTACCTCATTAAAAACATACCTGGAGTTCTGTTGTTGTTGTTTTATTCACATATGTTTCAATAATCCTGCTTTATTTGGCTGTCCACATCTCCAAAACGCTCCGTTCCACCTTGTGACGTCATTAAGTGGTAGTTTTAATGTTAACACAGTGGTTCATAACCTGGGTTCGATCGAATCCTAGGGGTTCACTGAGCCAGTCTCAGGGGTTCGGCGGAGGTCAAGATACGCACCCGACTCATATGATTCGTGATGACACGCCCCACTTGGCCATCACTGGTTGCAGGTGATCACACTACATTGCTTGGCCGATCTGTGCTGCAGGGAATTTGGTGCACTCAGTAGTCAACTTGTGACTATTGTGATGATATGTCATGTGATTTCTTTCTTAATATTTTAATCCATACTAACTATGTCGAGCAAAAAAGAAAGTGAATATGTACAACATGTATTCACATAACTGAGTCAGCATCCTATCTGCATGATTTGCAATGCCCAGTTAAGCAATTCTAGTCTAGTACCGGCAAAACTAAAGGAACACAGACAGCAGATGTCAATGATGAATACCTCAGTAAATCATTGAAATTCAGCAGAGCCAGGTTCAACAGCAACTCTTCAGAACAACAACACTCAACGTTTTGGTGTCGACAAATGGTAATGTATCCTGTTATTGCTAGGAAAGCCCTGGAAATTTTTATGCCTTTTGTTACAACATATATTTGCGAGCAATCCTTTTCGAGGATGCTGGACATAAAAACGAAGAAAAGGAACAGACTTTGCTGTGAAAATGACATGAGAGTGGCACTTGCCAAGGTGGAGCCACACATTTCTGAATTGGTCTCTCAAAGGCAAGAGCAGAAGTCACACTGATTTGCAGTAAATATTCATTATTATTTTGGCCTGATGGAAATTAGGTGATGGGCGTGTGTTAAAATGTTAAAATTTTTTTATAAATAGCATAAATACAATAAGTTCATATTGGAATACATAAGGTTAAAAATTAAAACCATTTAATTGTGGTAGTATTAAAAAGGTTATGTCTTTGTGAAAAGGTCTGTCTGGTCTGTGACTTCATGGTTGGTATTGGTTTTGTTCTTTGAACACAGTGATGTTAATGCATGGTCCATTTTGTGCACCAGTAAAACCAGTCTTGAATTGGAAAAAAAAAACTAATATTTTATTTTTCAACAAAGGAGGGTTCTGTGAATGCGCGTATGAAACTGGTGGGGTTCAGTACCTCCAACAAGGTTAAGAACCACTGTGTTAACAGCTTAGTCTACAGTACAGTGTAATGAATTTAACCTTAATTAACTCTGATGCATTTTTGTAGGTTAACACCATAGACTGTATAAAGAAGTGGATTAAAGATCCCATGACATGGTACTTCTTGATGCTTTTATATGGCTCCTTAATGGTTCCCTAATACTGTAAATGAATCCTTCTTCAAAATCAACACTCAGTGCATGAGAAACAGAGATAAGCTGAGAAAGAGTAATTTTTCTCACTCTGAACACTCTATAATGGGCGTTGTTGCTTGAATGCAAATGAGGAGAAAAGAGCTGGCCAATAGTAGAGGGTGGGGGCGTGGCCAAACGCTCTGCTCTCGCTCTGAGCGCTCTCTGATCCATTTCCTTGTTTTTGCACGGGGGGAGAGATTTGAAGCGTTCCATTGAAAAATAAACACATTTCCACATAAAATCAAATTAAACCACTGCTGTTCAAAGGTCCAGAGGCTCAGATAAAGGACTTCCGAGCCTAGAAACACTCGGACGTGCCTCCAGGCAAATAAAAAAACACATTTCGCATTGCCTAGCGCATTCGCAGTCCAAACTCTCTGGGCGTGATTTACAGAGACGCTGAGTACAGACAGACGGGGGTGGAACTGCATTTGCATTTCTTTTTTCGATCTGACGTCAATAAAGTGCCTTGTTCAAAATCGCCCGTTTGAGCTCCGATTTTTTGTAACGCAGAAAAGGATCGCAAATGCTCAGTTTAGACATTTCGCAACTTTTAACCATGGGGGGGGGGGCTAAACAGGGTAGGGGAGCTCACATTAATGTTCAAAAACCTCAGAAAGTGAAAATGTCATGCCATGGGACCTTTAAGGGAGTGTGACATCACCCATAGCATTCGGCTCCAGTCAAATGAAGCTCACCGAGGCTGACAGTTATAGGGCCGAATATGGGCCAATTTTCATGTTAGGAATAGGAATTTATTTATGGATAAAATAGCAAAATAAGAACACCGGGATGTAGGGTGGACTAATACAAACATTTTAAGACCAAAATGACGAGGATCATAGCAGCAGTTACAGAGAGAGGGGTGACAATTTTGCAATGTGAAGTCAAATGGAAATGAGAAGCCGGAGCAATAAGCCATTTGCTCCAGAGAAACAAGCTGCTGAACTGCTCGGATAGTCCCTGTGTACGTTAGCAAATGCTACTTCCGGTTGCAAAACTGCTCTTGGGTGACTTGTTTCCGGTTAGCATTGCACAGATCAAGACAAACAGTACCACTTTACCTTAATTAGCACTAATGAAGCAAGAGCAAAACCTACATTAAGAACGTTTCAGGCTTTGTAGCTACTTATTTAAAGGGCCCATATAATGCTTTTTTCTGTTCCGTTATAATGTTGTTTCCTCATCAAAAACATACCTGGAGTTGTGCTTTGTTTCATTCACACATGTTTAACACACAAACTCTGCATATTTAGGCTGAGTTCTTCCCTCAAACAGAAAACACTCAACCTTGTGATGCAATTCATGGTAAAAAAGGAAGTGCTCCACTGTGTTTTTAAACCAGATACACCTCAATCATTTAGATAATTGTAGCCCTTACCTCACTTTGATTCTTCAGCCATCGTTTTAGCCTTGTTGTAACTGGAGACATTGGAGACTTTCTGCAGCAACCATAGACTGTATATATAAATGGACTAACCCACTAACCGCCACATCCAAATAGGAAGTGAAAATAACAGCGGCCTGTTTCTCTGGAGCAAAATATGAGAAGCCGGAGCAATAAGCCATTTGCTCCGACTGGTCTTAAACAATGCTCAAAAAAGTTTTGGAGAAAGACATGAGATTTTATCGAGGTCTCCTCTAGATTTTCTTTCCTCTGGGATTGTGTTGACTTACTTCAAAATTACAACAAAAATGCTCAGTATTTACTCCAGCGTATGTGAAAGTTAACACAACTTATCAACAATACAGTAAGATAGCTAATATTATAACATTATCTCCAAGTCTTTCACCACTACAGAAACATAATTATTCCACCAACATTTTCCAGATTTCAGAAATGAGCTGAACAGATAACAGCCCCAGAGGATACAACGCTCCTCTGCCATTCCTTTACTTAAGCAGTTGTAAATAGGTTATTCTTTATCTGAGGAAAATGTAGCAACAATAAAAGGAGGGAGCTAATATGTGACATGTTTACTTGGGGTATATTAGGGTGACATCAGGTAATTTGACCCATCAGCTAAAATGAGACATTTAAGGTTTGAGCATCCTATCTCTTTAAATGTTAGCAGCCAATGGCTGCAAACTATATCAAATGTACGCTACAACTGTACTTGATAGAAAACAATACATTTGATTGGTGTATGGTTGGTATGGTGGGTGGGACAATGCCACACTTACATACTGCTGAGGAGAACTGTGAGGTTAGTGGCCTGGCAGACAATTCTTTCTTGAAACTTATAAGGTTGATAAATCATTAAAAAATCGATCTACAGCTATAAAAAATAGGCTAAATGCATGTTGTGTCAGCCTTTATCAGATATGATGCTGAATTTTTGCTTAGCTAAACTATTTTTCATGAAATTAGTATTTTTTGGTGGTGGCTCAATTTACCTTAATGTACTGAGGTAAATTGAGCCATGCATTTCAGCTAAAATGAGCCACCTTCAGAGTTAGCTTTAGCTAATATTTTGATGGTATAGGCTATTAGCATAGCATTTTGATGATATGTAGGCCTGCTTATCCACATCTGTTCTATTTATCCTTCCTGGATATACTTTTGGGTTCAATCAATCAATCAAACAATATTTATAAAGAGCTTTTCATACAAAATTGTAGCACAAAGCGCCTTACAGTGGTTAAGGATTAGAAGATTGACTTTTATTGATCCCACACAGGAGAAATTGTTCTATGATTTTGTTCCATGATTTTGTTATTTAGGCTTGGTCAGGCCCTAAGCTGGAGGATTTTACCTATGGTGCATGTTTGGGTTGGTGGGGGAAACCGGAGTGCCCGGAGGAAACCCACCCAGACACGGGGAAAACTCCACACAGAAAGGCTCGAACCTTCTTGCTGTGAAGCATGAGTGCTAGCCACTCAGCCACCGTGCTGCCAGAGGGGAAAAAAACAAACAAACAAAAAACGGACAAACAGTCGGACAAACAGACGAACAAACAAACAAACAAACAAACAAACGGAGGACAAACAAGCAAACAGACGAATAAGCAGACGAACAAACAAACAAACAAATAGGTGGACAAACAAACAAAAGAACAAACAAAAGACAAGCAAACAGACGACTGAAGTCAATCAAAGGCCAAGCTAAACAGGTGAGTCTTGAGCCCACTCTTAAAAACATGAACGTTCTCTGCAGCCCTGAGGTCCTCCGGCAGTTCCATAGACGAGGGCCATAGTACTGGAAAGACGCCTCTCCGTGAGTGTGTGTCCAATAAAGTACTAAAGTGCACTCACACACACACACACACACACGTTATGTGATGTTATATTTTGTGTGTTAGAATTACTAGTATGTTTTTATGATAAATAAATGAATGTTTTGCTTTGCATTTTTGGTGGCTCAGTTTAGCTGACCGGGTGGCTCATTTTACCTGAACACTGATCGTTTAAAAAATGTGGGACAGCTGATGTTTTATAAGCTGTAAAACCTAAATGATTCAATTTTATACAATAATTCAACCCTAAAATATTAAAGATTGTATTTATTAACTAAAATAAATATAAACCAGTGTCATAGATAGTTTTTTACGAGTTTCCTAAGACATTAACCAAAATGTGGCTCAAATGACCTGATGTCACCCTATGTCTTTGGTAATGGCTGGTAGCATAGAACAGCTTCCTCAATAGCCTCCAAAACAAACACTGATTTCACAATTACTGGCCAATTCCCCAGTATATGAGCCCTGTTTGCATTGTCGCTTTAGGTGGCTCTGACTAATGCTAATGAACTTTCTCTCCAACTGCATCAAACTGTGCTGTGTGACTGTGTGCGAGAGGGCACTTAATTACCACACAGTCTAGTGTACTGAAGAGACTGCATCGCCCACACTATACAGGCTAACACAGACTAGTATGAGGGGGAGGAAGAGGGGAGCAAGTAGAAAATGTTAGGTTGTTATGGTGGGGTTGTCAAGAAAAAGATTACTCTCCTGAGCTCCTCTGGGCTGTGGGTGGTGGTGGTGGGGGTGAGGGTGAGGGTGGAGAACCTTCCAAACCCATCCTCAGAAGCACCTCATTGGCCCATGCTCTCAGCAGGGACAGCAGACGATCATGACATGTGTAACCCGGGTTAAAATGTGCCAAACTGTGATAATATAAAACAGACCGTCTAGGAATTCGCAATGTTGCGATTTGCAACTTCAACGCAACTTTAGCCAATCCCCGCGAATTCAGGGCGGTGTTGCAATTTTGACCAATCACCGCAATTTTCCCGCAATTTTTACCAATTTTGACCAGTCATCGGTGACGTATTGAACTCACGTCGACCAACTTCCTTCTGCCTTACTTCCGTGTGACGAAACAAAACTGCGGCCGTGTCCACAGTTCGGAGCGTGGTTTGAAGGGGCTCAGACTGCAGTCAAGGCGGTGCACACTTGCTCAGCCCTGAGTGCACTCCGCAGACCACATGAACGTCTGCGAAATGCGTCAGGTCTCGCAACTACGGGAAGCAGCCCCGACTCCATTTTCTCCCATAGAAGAAGTAGAGCATGGTGCAAGCTACACGAAGCGTGCTTTTTCACGCGCTTGGTCCACGCCCCGATTTCCATGGAAACGACTGCGGTCTTCGGACTGCGTGTTAACTGCGCATGGGATAAAAAAGAAATGACGCACATGCCTTTCAAACCACGCTCCGAACTGTGCACTCTGGGAATTGGGACACGGCTTCTAATGGCAAAGAAACATGTCTGCGGCGCCATTTGCCCACAAAAATAACAGCAAAAGACCGAAACTGTTCCCCTCCTAGTAGTCATTTATTTTCGATGTTGGTAAGGTTGTTTTAGGACTATATCTGTGATTGCTTTGTCCTTGTATTATTCTTTGTCAGTAATAACTCAGTATTCAAAATATTACTCAATTTTAATTACAAAAAGGGAAAATCACAACTATTTATCGCAACTTTCACTTCCTCCCGCAACAAAACCGCTACAAAAACCTTAAAAGCACCGTAACTTTCATCGCAACTTTTTGGAAAAGCTCACGCAAATTCAGGCATTTTAGCCCACAACAATCACAAAAAAATGCCACGAAATCCTGGGGGAATCTGATAAAATATTCCTATTGGTCACTAAACACACCGCTTGCTTGAGAAACTCTTGCGGGAACGAGACAACCAATCGCGTCTGCGCAGTAGTGCTTCATACACGGCACCTGCTCCCCTCCCTCCCAGGGCTCTCAAGTCTCACGCTCACACGCCACACATGGTATTTCTCCCGCACAGCGCTTCTGTGCCCAGAAAATCGGTTAGATCAGGGGTTGGCAACCCGCGGCTCCGCAGGTGATGCGGCTCAGTACAGTGGTCCCTCGTTTATCGTGGGGGTTACGTTGTAGAAATGACCCACGATAGGCAAAATCCGTGAAGTAGTCAGCTTTATATTGCGTGTATAAATATGCGTGTATTTCACAGTTCCTCTGACCGGGGCGCCTGGCGTCGCTGCGCTGTTGCGGGTTTTGTTGGGGAGAAAACTTGCAAACATACAGCACTTCAGAGCAGTGACGGACTGGGCTCATTGGCCCTGGCAATTTACACCTACAAGCGGCCCCGTAGTCTGTGGAACTGTCTGTGGTCTGTGAGAACGCATCCGTGCGCTCTCAGGACTGGTTCCGCCGCCTGGACTCAGTTCGTTATTGGGAAACACTGCCGCAAGAAGTGAGCGCGCGGACACGTGGTCAAATCCGTAATAGAGCACGGCCGCGGCCCTTCTGGCATGTGCCCAAATGCCAGACCGCTCAGTCCTCACTGCTTCAGAGTCACACTGCTCATGATCGAACATTTAAATAAATTTGGCAAACTGACCACATTCTGTACAGCAGACACGGAGGAGAATGACTGACAAAGACAAAGGTCTACAGTCCTTTAGCCAATCAGGATGCAGAACACAATACGTGTTGATACACTATAAAAAAATCAGCGAAACAGCGAGGACCACTGTATTTAATTAAAATGTATTTTATTTTAGTTCGTTCATATTCAAAATGTAATTCTATGGCACAAAGGTAAAAAAAAAAAAAAAAAGCTGTTATATGCAATGTTATTTCATTTTATATTTCAAAAGGGTTTTGTGGCTCCCAGTGTTTTCTTTACTGTGTGAAACGGGTGCAAATGGCTCTTTAAGTGATAAAGGTTGCCGACCCCTGGGTTAGATAATGCAGGCACCGCGCGTTTTCAGCCGCTCCTCGGGAAAAATTGTTCACTCGCAGATGAGGTGTATACTTTATACTGTATACTAATGCTTGTGTCTGCTATATACTATAGTTATAATGACACCTACAGATCATTATGTCATAATTTGGGCATTTTAAAATGTAAGATTAATGAAAAATAACTTAATAAAGAAACAAGTCTGCTGACTTCCACGTTAGAAAACTGAGGTGCCCAGTGGGAGATGACATCACCATAGACGTCATCACCGTAGATGTCATCATAACAAAGAGCCAGCTCCTCCTATGGATAGCTGCAGATCAGGTGAGTATCAGATTGTTTTTTTTATTGGTTCTAAAATGACTGAGGCATTTAGTTTCAAATTGACAGTGAAAATTCAAAATTGCATTATAAAGATGCAGCAGCAGTATTTATGAAAAAAAAAAAAAAACAGATGAAAATCCATCAACTGTCAACATGGTGGGGCCAGATAAACAGCCAAAATATAACGAGGCTACCTCGCTATCTATTGGCTGTTTCAATCAGACTCCCTACGCTTCTAGCAGAAATGACTTGCCGGCGTGCTGAGATTACATGGTTTACGTATGCCTCTCACGCATTCCATGGACGCAAGACGCTATTTACTCAACCAATGCAGCAGTTCTTAGCGGCTTTTCAAATTGTGGCTTCCTCGCAGTTAGCACAAAGTTTGTTGTGATGGCAAACAAGAATCCACTACCAGTTAGCTACAAAAGAGTCAGTTCTTGAAGTCGGTGAAAGAAGAGAAGGGGAAATGGAGCGAAGCCAAACTAAGGTGATTTTTCGTAGATTTCTTCCAGCGATGGCATGCACTGAAGCTTCTGAGGGTCTAAAGACTGACGCGTTGGTCGCTAAATTACTTCTGGACAGGAAACTTCTGTTTATTTTGAAAACGTACAGTATAGTTACAGCAGCAACAGGAATTCTGAATCAGCTGTAAATGTTGTGTCCAAGTGGGCACGCATATCACATACAATGATGAAGGCAGGGGTAGAAGTGCTGAATGTAAACTTTATTTAACTACTGGATAATAACACAGGTAGGCTTTCTGTGGTGCCCTTACGGTACAGAAGAAGCGCGAAATGAGGGAGCTCTGCCTTTATATAGCTCCCTCCTATCTCAAGGCCTCATGGGAAGGTAAGTTTTTTAATATCCATACACAACAGTAAACACGCAGCGTAAGCGTAAGGAGGAGGCAGGAGGAGGTGTTTCTACTTAGAGAGCTGTGAGGGAGGGGAGGTGGTTTCACACATGCTCAACATTTGAAAAAGGACAGTCACTGTCCTTCCATGGAAAATTATACAACTTTAAACAAAATCTAATTAAGTAATGAAGTATGTCAGAGTGAGCATGTAGTGGTGAGAATGGAGGTTGATCGTAAATATGGCGTAATTAAAGTTGATTCAAACGTAGACAGATCTCTCCAGTCCCCTGTGTGGTGTGCGTACAGTGTGGTGTCATGAATATATTTACTGTATTATTTGTATTTTGGTGATATTGAGGTGTTCAGTGATTTGAACTTCATTTTTTTCAATAGATTACACTTTAATTGAGACAAGTGAACACCAAACTTGTTTCTTATTTGTATCTGTTGCTGTGCTAAGGTACAATCTGTCTCCACCGCAACTGACAACCACGTGTCTCTGTCTTCACCACTCGTCAAGGACCCTTTCCAAGTCCCCCCTCCCTCCAGCACTCCCTCCATCACTCCCTCCATCCCTCTCATCCATCTGTCATTTATAAAACACGTCTTTAGTCATTTATGAAGCACATCTTTACCATCACTCTGTTATGCAACCTCTGCTCCAGGCCCTGTTTTTATTTTCACTTTCCTCAGCACTGCTCATGGATGCATGAGATGTGGAGAGGAGGGGAGGAGATGCTGTGGGTGAGGAGAGGGTTTTATGTGTTAAACAAGTGTGAATGAAACAAAACACAACCCCAAGTTTGTTTGTGATGAGGTAACAACATTCTAACATGGCTAAAGACTAATGTAGCACTTAAGGTGCTTTCTGTACCCTGTTTATAGTATTTGGTTACCTTGTGTACCTGAATGAAAGGGAGGATAGGCCAGATTCAGACAGATTCTATATAAGATGGAACCTGAGGGAGCAACAACAGAGGACACTGACAACAGTTTGGGTTAAAATGAAGAATGATTTGTATTTAAGTTCTAGTATGAATGGAAATACTGTCAAATATTGTCTTACAATAACAAAAATAGAGAGCTTGTTTACCAAAAACAAAATAAAAATATACCCGGGTATAGTAGTCCTTTAAGTCCTTTTCAATGTCTAGTTCTGTTCAGTGTTCCATAATACAATGTTGTGGGCGCTGACATGCCATTTTATTTAGTTTCATAAAATGGAAATAGCCAAAAGTTAGAGAAGTGCAAGTTTTAACAGTTGGCAAATTTCCGTGACTTTTTGCCATTGTTCAATGGGTGAAAAATGGGTGAGTCGGTTAGGGGGGAAAAAAGAAGAAAGAGACCAATGTTCTGATATGAAAACAATGTTCTGCTTTTTTTTTTAGCTAAAAAGCTATACATTTTCAAAAAGCTCTCGCACATTCCTACATCATGACGCGGGTCCCCTGGGCACTTTGAGTCATTTCACTTCCCAGCCACTAGTAGCATCGCTTTGTGATACTAATAGGCTTCTGGTACTCGGGCCTAATAATAATTACTTGTAATGTGCTTTAAAAGCGCTACACTGTTGTCATTGTTCATTCACACCACATTGGGTGGTGATAAGTTGCTACTGTAGTCACAGGAGCCCTGAAACAGAAGTGAGGTTGCCAATCTGTGCCATCAGCCCCTCCAACCACCAGTCATTCACATACACGCCATATTCATACTAGGTGATGTGGGTGAAGTGTCTTGCCTAAAGACACAGCAGTAGAAGTTTGTCCAAGTGGGAATCAATCCTCCCATCTTCTGGTTGGGGGATCCTGACGCTCCCAGGGTACTCTCAACCAAGATCCAGCTAAAAATAGATGATGGGTCTCCAGTTACATTTTCTTATAATGGAGAAAAAGCAAAAATACATCAAATACAATAGAGTCAGGATGAAGAAGACACATATGTGGGATTGTGTTTTTCACTGGCTGCTAAATATACTCCTCTGACTAACAGTCAGATCAGGTGAAATACACTGCATGTTTTCCTCTTTACCTGTGAGCACTCAAACATGCTTAAACCTTTCATCATTCTTTAAGACTTCATCATTTACCTTGATGTGATTCTCTCTTTCTGAACTTAATATTAATTTCCCCACATTTTAAATCAAACTCCCGGTCACTTTTATACTAACCAAATTTATTCCTGTGCATCTTTGGGAGATGGAAAAGCCTTAGAATATCAGACAGAACTTTTCAATATGAGCTCTGACAAAAGATGGAAGATTGGATTTAGAAGAAAAAACCCAGGCATTAAATATTCACTTTAAGTTTCATGAAAGTGTAAGCCTGCTGTCTCTTGCTACTGCTGTGTGTGTTTACATTTTTTAAAAGTGTGATGTTTGGTTAAAGGTCCCATATTATGTGAGCTTTAAAGGAATATTAACGTTTTTTTACAATCTGAACCTTATTTCGGTAATAAAACACGTTGATTTACTCACCCATATCACTTTAGTGACATTTGGAGCAGTTCCGTAGATTTGGTAGTTTAGGATATCCGGGTAACATGAGTGCTTGGGGCACAATGTTGCGGTCAACAAATAACACAAGCTTTAGCACTTTTCAAATCACAGAAGGTGGCTGTGTCAGTGTAGACTTTAAGTGGAGTCCAAAGCAGCCTGAAACCCGATATCCAGCTATATTTTCAATTGATGACGTCATCATAGAGGACAGCGCGCATGTGCGAATTCCCAGCTGATTCACAGATAAACACCGCTCTGAACTTTTCTGTTGCGAGCGACACATGGCTGAAGATTCGGACTTTGAGACTGAAGAGGACTTATAAGAGTATGATGGTTTTCACATGGTTTTTCCCTATCGTTTTGAGCCTGAGTATACGGATGAGGAGGTATTAGACAGAAGGAAGCGGAGACAGTTTGAGGAGCAGTGCACAGGATAACAGCCATGGGTATCGTCCGGACTGAAGTGAGTACTGCAAACACGATGGTCCAAACACCTTACAGCTTTGCCTTTCATGTCTGGGTCCATTCTCAAAGCAAGTAGCTCCGGATTCTGATGCGGAAGCCTGTGAAAGCTCAACATCGTTCAAGATGTCATTTTGTTTTCGCAACTGGGATAAATGCATGTTCGCACCATTTTCTCAAGCGGAGATGTTTACGTCTTAGCTTCTTTTGGACTGTAACCGAGATCTGACATCTGGGAATTCGTACATACGCGCTGTCCTCTATGATGACGTCATCAAATGAAAATATAGCTGGATATCGGGTTTCAGGCTGCTTTGGACTCCACTTAAAATCTACGCTGACACAGCGAGCTTCTGTGATTTGAAAAGTGCTAAAGTTTGTGTTATTTGTTGACCGCAACATTGTGCCCCAAGCACTCGCGTTACCCGGATATCCTAACCTACCAAATCTACGGAACTGCTCCAAATGTCACTAAAGTGATATGGGTGAGTAAATCAATGTGTTTTATTACCGAAATAAGGTTCAGATTGTAAAAAACGTTAATATTCCTTTAAAGGTGCATTGTGTATCTTTTCTGGTGGAGGGTCCTTCAAATTCTTTTCTCTGTGGCCATGTTATTGCTTTGTCTGGAATGTTTCACAGTATGGTATTAAACCTTTCTATCTTCATGGACACCAAACCAGACCAAGTTACAGGTCAGATCTGTGGAGAGGCAACCCCGCTTACACTCAGAATGCCTGTTAGTATTTTGGGGCTATAAAACCACCTGTAATTTAAAACATGTAAACGTACAGCCGTTTAATTTTATACTGTGGAACATTCTAGGCAGAGGAATGCTATATTCATAGAAACAAGCAGGTGACAGACCCTCAGTGAAAAAGTTACATAGTGCACCTTTTAAGCCATGTTACTGTTACCTCCTGATGGGTGCTGGTGACCCAACATAAACTGTACACAAGGAAAGGAAGACAAGACAGATTAGGTTTTTCACTTGCAAGCGGAGAACAGTCAGAGAGAAAGCCCAGATGACAAATGCTCTGGCAACAGTCTGCTCTGAGCGTCCTGGTTCTCTGTGCCTTCCGCTGCGTATTTATTCAGTTTTTCACAACCCTAGTTACACCTGCGGTCCTGCCCATAAAGGGGTGGGGGAAAACGTGGCAGGACAGCTGACAAAACATAATCATTAAAACAAAAACATAATCATTAAAACAAAAAACACTTGTAAGATAATTCCAGGTATGACATCTATGTCACTGTGACTTAGATATTGGAGGAGCCAAGCTGTCTGCTCACGTCTCCCCTCAGATATCTGACATTTCTGCAACTCAAAACATATGGTCACAAGTCACGCACACATTTGAAACTTCATTTCTAAAGATTAAAGAATCACAAAAGTTAATAATATATATAATTATTCCATCACCTCCTCAAGAAGGTTGTGTTGTGTTTTCTTTCATTCACACATCTTTAAGAAACCCTTTTATTATAGTTTAATTATAGATGTCTACATCTCCATAGCTCAAAATACATCTGCCTTTTACTTTTTGTTAAGTAGTGACTGGCAGGTGCAGGGCTGAAATCATCCAAATGATTCTAGTGAAAGTGTATGGAATTTAAAAACACAATGGAGCACTTCCTGTATTAACGAATGACATCACTAGGTGGAACAGAGAGTTTTCTGTTTGAGAGAAGAACTAAAGTAAGTGTGGAGTAAATGTGCAGGGTTTGTGTGTTAAACATGTATGTATGAAACAAAACACAGATCCAAAATGAGCGTAGCATGGACCCTTTAACAGTCTATACGAAACATCGCTAGAATGTAATAGAAATAAAACTAGAATTGTGTCACTTGACTTTATTTTGGGAGCATTGGGAGCTTGTATAATGAAGGCAGCTTTAATAGGACGTTCTGTCAGATGGATGAAAAGGGTTCGTGACACCAGCTAAGCCCCAGAGAGAGGAAAGAGTGGGGGAGCAAAGCATTATGGTTGGTGCGCTGTATGGTAAAGGAGCCTGCAGTTTATAGCTTTCAATTAGAATCATCACAGCTGCGTTCAGAGGGTGTGTGTGTGTGTGTGTGTGTGTGTGTGTGTGTGTGTGTGTGTGTGTGTGTGTGTGTGTGTGTGTGTCGGTAGTATGGCTGCCAATCTGTGCCATAGGACTGTCTGACCACCGCCAATCACTCTCTCACACACACAGTACATACATACATGGCAAGGTGGGTGAAGCGCCTTGCCTAAGGACACAACAGCAATACACTGAACCAAATGGAAATCGATCAAGTTGATGGACAGCTGTTCCAACCAAATAAATAAAATCCTATTTCTCCAACTTATAATTAGCTGTTCTGACAAATAACGCAGGGGGCGGCAGTAGCTCAGTTGGTAGAGCATATGCCTCGTGATCCAGGGGGTTGGCGGTTCGAATCCCACTCTTGACGGTTGACCACATGTGACCCCAGCTCCCACAGATGAGTGCTGCCGTTGTGTCCTTGGGCAGGACACTTAACCCCACCTCGCCCCCTGTGTCTGTGGACACTGGTAGCCCCCATGGCAGAAGATACATCAAGGCCTGTTGTGACCACCGGCCTGTTGTGACCACCTGCGGAAGGATTCATGGGGGCTGGTGCATTGTGTTCTGGGCAGCAGAACACTGCTTGGACTGCTGCCCCCGCGACCCAGAAAATGGAAAAAGCTGAAGAAAATGAATGAATGAACAAATAACGCAATGAATATACAACAATATCACAGTTTTTGAAAAATCATTTCATTTGACACTGTTTTGAGGTTAAGCCCTGATTTAGTCGTGCTTTGTGCCTGTTTGCGTCTTAAATCTGGTCCAGATGAGTTTTACTTGAAAAGTAGTAGTATTTGCTCTGTTGTATCTTGGATTGAGTGTATTGATTTATATTTGGAATAAAAAGAAACAAATGTGAAATAAAAAGTCAAACTGCAAAAGTTGACTTAAAAACATTTCCATCCACCTTCACACAAGTATGAAATTTCAATTCAATTTACAAACTTGAATACATAAATCATTTTCCACATTGATTTTTCACATTTACTTTTCAACAACAATTTTACAGTATATTTGTCCGGCAGAATTTCTCACCACATAAAGCCATCATACCGAGTGGTTGGCCTCACATCGCCTCAGCCAATTAAAAATCAATTAATCGTCTCAAAGAATTTAACAGCTAATGGACCCTGTGTGTGTGGCGATAAGCTCTATACTGTAAACGCACTCACAACTCCATCTCCATTATTTTGAACAAAAGTTGTGTTTCTTTCTTTAATCTGCCGGATCTGTGCCAAAGACAGAAAGCAATTTGTTCGGGGGTTAGAAGTTAATTAGCCTGCACCTCACGCCTTGTTCCCAAACGAAGGCTTTTGTTCATTTTGAATGCATTTTGGTTTCTATTCAGAGGAGATTATGAGGCATTACCACAAACATACACACACACACACACAGTTTTTCTTTTCTTTTTTTTCTGTATTTATCACAAATCCTTGCCTGTCCAGCCAACTGCTAATTTGAAGCACATGCTCTCAAATGCAGAAGATACTTGAAAATTCTCGTATCATTCAGAACAAAATATATAACTTCTTTTACCTGACATAAGTAACATCTTGGTGCTTCCATGGTTGATTCTGATCAAATCCATGCTGTTTCTCAGCCCTTTATGTTGTTGTTGTTTTTTTTCTCTTTTTAAAGGTCCCATGACATGGTACTTCTTGATGCTTTTATATGGCTCCTTAATGGTTCCCTAATACTGTAAATGAATCCTTCTTCAAAATCAACACTCAGTGCATGAGAAACAGAGATAAGATGAGAAAGAGTATTTTTCTCCCTCAGAACAGGTCATAATGGGCGTTGTTGCTTGAATGCAAATGAGGAGAAAAGAGCTGGCCAATAGTAGAGGGTGGGGGCGTGGCCAAACTCTCCGCTCAGAGCTGTCAGCTGTGCCCTCTGATCCATTTCCTTGTTTTTGCACGGGGGAGAGATTTGAAGCGTTCCATTGAAAAATAAACACATTTCCACAGAAAATAAAATCAAACCACTGCTGTTCAAAGGTCCAGAGGCTCAGATAAAGGACTTCCGAGCCTAGAAACACTCGGACGTGCCTCCAGGCAAATAAAAAAACGCATTTCGCATTGCCTAGCGCATTCGCAGTCCAAACTCTCTGGGCGTGATTTACAGAGACGCTGAGTACCGACAGAAAGAAAGAAAGAAAGAAAGCTATGCCTTTATTAGTCCCACAGTGGGGAAATTCCAGTTCTGCATTTAATTCATCCTGTTATCAGGAGCAGTGAGCAGCACATTACTGCGCCCGGGGACCATCTCCATGATCTTCTTGCTTCGGCTTGGTCAGGACCAAAGCTGGAGGTACCTATGGTGCATGTTTTGGGTTGGAACTGCATTTGCATTTCTTTTTTCGATCTGACGTCAATAAGGTGCCTTGTTCAAACTCGCCCGTTTGAGCTCCGAATTTTTGTAACGCAGAAAAGGATCGCAAATGCTCAGTTTAGACATTTCGCAACTTTTAACCATGGGGGGGGGGCTAAACAGGGTAGGGGAGCTCACATTAACGTTCAAAAACCTCAGAAAGTGAAAATTTCATGCCATGGGACCTTTAATGTGTAATGTGAGCATGTGTCTCTCTGATTGGTTAATCCGCCTGTCAATCACACACTCTGAAATCAGGGAGACAGGATGCGGCTCCAGAGCCACTCATCTTGTAAAGTTTTGTCAAAATGTGTGGATCTAGCTGGTCAGGTAAAATAATTCCTGTAATTCAAAATCTTGTTCGTATTGGAAGTACCAGTTTTCAAATGTGTATATTTGTAAGTGTTTGCGCAGCTGTTTTAGGCACGCTGTTATGTGTGTGTAATGATGGGACTTTCGGCTCTTTCATGGGATCCGAATCTTTTGGATCCATTCAGTCTCAAAAGCCAATGTGAGAAGTTATCTAAACAACAGAGTGGGAGTGTGTTTAACTATTGAAATTATAAAAATAAAAATAAAATGTTGCACTACAATAATAATTACAAAACTTAGAACCTGTTTTTATGATGCCAGATATGTTTTTTGTGCACAAAGCTCTCACCACTGTTGCTCACTCTGCTTCTTTTCAGATTTTGTGATGGTTCAGGTTTAATCAGTATAAAAATGCATAAAAATTAGAAAGAAAATTGTTTGGTTCTTTTAAATAATGAGATCCAACAGTTCACATTAAGGAACTGTTCAAAAGAGCCAGCTCTTTCATGAACATTACATCATTAGGGTGATGAAATGAATTGTCGACTACAAGGGAAACTTTGCCTTAGTATTGACTCTTAACATTTTCGTCAGTGTTAAATGTAAAAAGTACATTTAAAATAACCTTGGACTACAATAAACTTCTTGTAATCCTTTGTAACCTTTTGATAAAAATTAGTTTCTTCCTCTTAGCCCTTTCGAATGCAGGTGAGCCTATTCGAGACCATAAAATGTGTCAAACAACCATCCTTATTTAGATCATGCCAATCACCGACTCTTTTTACTAAAACACTTTAATATTCTTGTACCTTGCAGAACTAAATAAGAGTATAGTGCTTCGATTGTTGATCTGACAGAAATCTGTGGTGTTTGTGTTATTTTTTAACCTTTACCCATAAGCCTCCATGTTTATTTTAACAGTTACTGACAATGAGACTCTCTGATTGGTTAGTCCTCCTGTCAATCACACCCATCTGTTACCGGGGAGACAGGATATGGTTCCAGATCCACACAGACATCTCTCCTTTAATAGTCTTATATCATTAAGGACAAAGTATAGAACTTTTTCCCTCAGATACACAAGAGTTTAGTGGTTCATTCTGCAAAAAAACAGCTGTTTCTAAGTCCTCTGTGTTTTTATCTTTTATTCATAAGCCGCCATGTTTGTTTTAACACTAAAATGACTACATGTTTCTCTGATTGGTTAATCTGTTTGTCAGTCACGCCTGTCTGATACTGGGGAAACAGGATATGGTTCCAGATCCACACAGACACATTATCTTCTTTCATATTCTTGTTTCATTGTATAATTTACTCGTACTCCACCATGTTTGTTTTAACAGTGGCAGACAGTGAGTCTCTCTGATTGCTTAATCCACCTGTCAGTCATTCTCATCTAATATCAAGGAGACAGGATAGGGTTCCAGACTCACACATCCTTTTATTGTATTATAAGTATTGTCAAAGTGTGTGGCTGGCTGTGTTTATGCTGGCTGTGTATCTCCCCATCATCTTACATTTCTTCTGCAGCCCCATCTTGTATTCCCAGACCTCCAGTGCATTCATTCTGATCTAGATTCCTCCTTCTCCATCTCCTCTTTTCCATCTCCCTCCCTTCTCTCTCTCTCTCTCTTGCCTGAGGCTAGTCTGAATGTGCATATATGTGTATCTCTGTAAAACGGAAGGTGTTACACAGATACATTAAGGTTTTCTGGAGGTCATCCCTGTGATGGACACTGGGCTGGACACAGAGAGTCACCCATAGGTGCAGGGGGGCAGCCTGATCCAACCCTCAACCCGTGATGTCTGCATCTCATATCAACAAAGTGATGATATCTCAGAGCGGCTGGCGCTGGACGGGGCGGGGGAGAGTGTGAGATGGAGGGACAAGAGGCGTTTGGGATGTGTCCCTTTGTGATGACACGTGCAGAGGGCGACGCCACCGCCACCGCCACCTGTGGAAATGCAAATGACATTTTATCAGCTGATGCACTCCAAGCACAGGGTGGATTGCACAATAACTAAGACAGAATATATTTACATGGGTTTATGCAGCTGAAAAAGGACATAAGATAAACAGTAACATATATGATTTTAAAAATATATTCATTTTTGTCATTTTAACATTAACAACTTAAGACAATAAAGTATATAGCGGCGAAAACAATTTAACTAATTCATAATAATAATAATAATAATAATAATAATAATAATAATAATAATAATAATAATAAAGCACTTTGCTCCACCTTGTAATGTCATTTGGCAATACAGGAAGTGCTTCACTGTGTTTTTAAACTTCATACATCTTCACTAGACACATTTGGATGATTTCAAACCTGGAAATGCCACTCTCTACTTAACCAAAGGCAAAAGGTCACTGTGAACTTGAAAACTATCACTTCATGATAGGTGGAACATTTTGAGTTCTGGAGATGTAGAATAAACCACGATTACTCAAACATATATGAATGAAACACAACACAGCTGAGGTGACACCTTTGTTGTATGGATTAAAACTCACAAGAGTCAATATTACGTAACATAGGACCTTTAAAGTCAAAGTCAAAGTGTACTTTATTGTCAATTCACTATGTAACAGACATTACATAGAGGACTAAAATTGCATTTCACCAGACACCAAATGTGCAATCCAACTAAACACACATGCGCGCACACACACAGAGCTACACTCATGGACATGAGTGTATACAGACATTAACAATAAATAGACATAAGACATACAGGTAAACATATGCTCTTTCAACAAGAAGGAACGTTTGAGGTAGAATGAAATGTGCAATATGTAAGGTGCAAAAGTGAAGGTGCAATTTGTAAAGTGCAAGAGTGCTGAAAGCTGCAGGGACATCAGTGTGCGTGAGATTGTTTTTTGGATGTCATTAACATCTTTATGGAATGTTCATGGAATTTTCTTCAGTGTGTTGATTAGCCTGATGGCTTGTGGAAAGTACCTTAAGTACTTTCCACTATCTACTCTATCTACTCTATAAAATTCAAAAACTAGCGATGTTCTTTTGAGATTTGACATAAAAAAGAGGTAGTAACAGTATTTTAAAATTTGATGTACCATATGCTGATGGAGGAAGAGAGGATGGACTCAATGATGGCCATATAGAAATACACCAGCACTAATTAGCATCAACACACCAAGAGAATTAGTTTTCAATCAATCTAAATTGATTTCCGTTCACAGTGTGGTCTTGCTACCCAGAATATATCCATGAAAATACTAACATTTTCATGAATAACTGTCAGTTATCTTATCCAGCCTGTGTTAGTGTGCTTTAGTACTTGTCAGTGTTCTTACTTACTTGTTTTCATGTGTTCTCTCTTTTTTTCTCACTTGATCTCTCTCTTTCTCTCTGTCTTTCTCTCTGTTTCCCTCTTCGCTTTCTGTCTTTGTGTGTCTCTCTTTCTTTCACTATCTCTCTCTATCTTTCTGTCTCTCTTTTTGTCTCTCACTCTCCATCTCAGTCTCTCTCCCTCTGTCTCTCCCTTTGTTTCTTTTTCTGTCTCTCTCACGTTATCTCTCTGTCTCTCACTCACTTTCTCACAGAGAGAGCTCTGTGTTTCTTTGTCTCTTTCTCTCTGTGTGTCTCTCTCTTTCTGTCGCTCTCATTCTTTCTCACTCACCCTCTCTTTCTCTCACCTCCTCCTGTCCTCTTGCTAATCAAATCTCTCACTCCTCAGTATCTCTCTGGAGTGACATACACAGGGTTAAATACACAGACCCCTCGTTCTCCGCCTCTACGCACGCACACACACACACACACTCACCGAGTATACACAACTACTGCTACACACACACACACACACACACACCTGACCTGCTCTTGTGACTGACAGCAGCCCACTCAGAGGAGCACGGAGCAGCCTTGAGTGACGAGGTGTCACCGCTCACAACAGCACAATTAAAAAACACAATTACTGCCTGTGAGAAAGACCCGGGCTATTATGTTGTCAGGGGGAGGACGATTTATGGAAGCTCTATTCCACAAAATCCAATGTTTTCAGCAAGAGCTTCCTCCTCGGCTACACTGTAAAACACCACAAGAGGCTGTTTTGTTTGTTTAATACAGATATATTGTAAAAACAGTTCTTTAGTTCAAAATTAGACTGAGTTGTGTGCTATCTGCCTCTAATTATAAAGCATCCATGGGGATGTTATTGCCTGTTCACAGATCTGCCTGCAACTTGGCCTGGTGGCATCAACTGCTTGTCTTTAAGCAGATAAATAAGTTTGTCCTATTGTGAAACATTTTCGATCAAGCAGTAATGTCTCCATAGAAATAAGCAATCCCCCTTCAGAAAAGTTACATAGCGTACGTTTAAAGGGTCCATATTATATTATTTTCTGATCTGTTATGGAGTTGTGTTTGGTTTCATTAACACACACTGCCAGCATATTTAGGCTGTGTTCTTTTCTCAAATAGAAAACACTCTGTTCCACCCCATGATGTCCTGTGAAATTGCCCACCTCTACTAAACAAAAGGTAAAAGGTAAAGCTATTAACTTAAACTACCACTTCATGACATGGATGCAGCCAGTCTAATAATACAAGATCACTCAAACGTGTGAATGAAACAAAACACAACTCCAGGTATGTTTTGATGAGGAAACAATATTATAACACGGTTAAAAGCTCACAGGAGTCATTTTTGTACAACATGGGACCTTTAAGTATTATTTCTTTAGTTTTGTTGCTTATTTAAAACAACAAATCTTGGAAGAGTCATTTGGAAACATAACTCGAGGAAAAAATGACTTCCTTGTTTTACTACATATGCACTGTAGTCCTAGCCACTGAGCCACACAACCACACAGCTAATTAAGTTGATTAATGTATCAGATAGATATATAGATCAAACAGCATTGGGTCCAAACGCTCTACTCAAAAACACTCATTATGAATAATGAACTTGCATTTTGTAAGGCACTCTGTTATGTTTTACAGTGTACTTATTGAAACACTGACTCATTGACATTTGCACTGTGGCTTCTCTCTTCTTTTATGATCTGCTTTAACAACCTCTTTGACATATTTACAAGGCATTTCAAATCAAAGCCATTCCCTTATCTCTTTCCATCACCTTCTATCTACCACTATCACACAGCAGTGGACCTCTACCCCCTTGTGGCCGGCGCTGGTACCACACCCCCCTCTCTGCACTATGATTATCTCACCACCGTCAGGAAAAAGGGGTTTAGGATCTGCACCGCTTGTCTCTCCATACACAAATAGATGCTATTTCTGTTTCCTGGGCTGCAGCTGTTATCTGGCCCCTGCTGAGTAATGGTAATCCAAAAAAGTACCTTAATTGTGGGGAGAATGTGGGATTTGGTTGGAGGTTTTAAGCCACTGGAGTGTATTGAAACCATGTGTGTTGTCAAGATTAGTTATTGTGCAGGCCAATCATACATATGCAAATGAGCACTTGTGATCCCAGAACAGTGAGGGAATTACAGCCTGCATCAGTCACAGCGAAAGGCTGTTTGTGCTTCCTGTTTATAGAAACCATTTTGAGCACTTTTCACCTTTCAATTTTTTTTTATTTTTTTTTTCACACTATGGCAACGGAGCCAATTTTGCATTGCTTGGAAATCCATGGATACTACAATATAACCATTCAGATGAATTAAAGAAAATGAGTTTTATATGTAAAACTGTGCTACAAAATTTCATTTTTAGTAGTAAATAAATGATACTATATCTTAGGGCTGATTGAATTTTAAAAAATACTTTTATTTATTTGACTATATACAAATGCATTGTGGTCAACATGGTTTTACACAGTTAATAGTATTTTTGTGTAAAGTCAAGAGCCAAATGTTATTATGTGTTGTTACATGTATTTTATGTCATAGGTGCATTAATTTCAGTAATTTGAGTTTATGTTGATCTATAGTCCCACTGACTTAAATTAGACATATGGTGCTTGTGTCTGCTGTGTAGTTATAATTATGTTATGGATCATTATTTTATAATTTGCACATTCAAATATTCAGTGCAATATTAATCTAAAACGACTTAATAAAAGAAACACTTCTTCATTAGAAAACTGGTTGTAAATATTTGATTCCTCAGTCTTCTCTTCCGTGTGGAGTTGTTTGTAGGTTATTGCTCCCTTTCATTCCAAAGAGCGCAGGAGACGATGTGATAGGACGAGAGGAGATGGGTTTGAAATCTGCTCCAGTTCAGAACGTGTGCGCATGCTTGTGCGTGTGTGTGTGCGTGTGCGCGTGTTTAAACCTGAGAGACCCCCTGTGTGCTGGGGCAATCAGACCCTCCTGAGAGCTGCCCACAAACGAGAACTAAAACATACATTTGTGTTCTGGGAAACAGACCAAATCAAAGTATTTATTGCGCTGTTTTACATCACACTGTTTTCTGTCAAGAGAGGATTCCTATAGTTATGAATTCAACTTGAGTCTTTAAAGCTACCATCTGTAAGTTTATTTGATATTTTTTTATGATTCGATGGCAGATGTGAAACCTTTTCCCACAGAGGGAGGGAGGGTGGAGCTCTCAGAGGAGAAGTTGTGGTTGAACACCTGCAGGAGGTAAACACAGGTGTAGTTTCTGTTGTGGGCGTGGTCAGTGTCAGAGAACAGGAAGGGGGCGGAGTGATTGACGGCGGGCAGGGTGCGGTTCTGTCCAAGGGCGCAATGGGAGAGAGGAGCCGGAAGGAGCCTCCCGGGTACTGTGGCTCCATGGAGCATTTGACCCTGAACTTTGACCCCAGCTTCACCTGCACGTCCTGGGGCCGGGCCCTGGAGATCCCGTCAGACACAGACACAGAGATGACTGGACGATTCAGGAGGTCTGAGGAGAGACGTGATTGGACAGATCAGTCTGTGTGTGTGTGTGTGTGTGTGTGTGTGTGTGTGTGTGTATGTGTGTGTGTGTGTGTGTGTGTGTGTGTGTGTGTGTGTGTGTGCGTGTGTGTGTGTGTGTGTGTGTGTGTGTGTGTAAAAAAAACATTCTTCTGGAGCAACTCAAAAAAACATGTGAGGGACATAAAAAAGTCAGACTTTTACCTGAACACACCACCTCCACACCACTGGGAGAGAAGGATGAACCAGAGACACATCGTCTCACTGAAGACTTCTTCACACAGTCAGGTGAGACCTTCCACACACGATGATGGGGAAAATCATGTCTCGCTGCTTCATAAACAGCAGAGCTACAATCCAGTTCTCTGCTCCTCCCACCAGCCTGTGCAGCTCTGAACAGACAAGAAACAGAGTGAGCCCCACCCCTTTACCTAAGCAGGGAAGCCCCGCCCCTTTACTTGAGCAGTGAAGCCCCGCCCCTTTACCTGAGCTCCGCCCCTTTACCTGAGCAGGTGAGGGTGACAGCGGCTCCAGAGGAGCAGAACCTTGAGCCTGACAGTGGCCCTCACAGTGAAATGTCTGCCCCAGAGGAGAGAGCGCCCCCTGGAGGAGAGAAGGAGCCCCACAGCCCAGCTCCCTGCACAGCACCTCTGCACCCGCTGGCCCAAGTCCCCGTCACAGACCCTGGTCCAGGACCCTTTCCAGATCTGCACCGATTCTGAGCACAGATCGGACTCCGAGACCAGCCTCGCCGAGTCTGTGGAAACACCTGAAATCAGCCCTGTGAGCCAATAGGACGCACACATGTGTGACATCAGCGCTGTTCTGGAGCAACTCAAAAAAACATGTGAGGGACATAAAAATGTAAAGTCAGACTTTTACCTGAACACACGGGACCCATGGGAGAGGAGGAGTCTGAATCAGAGACACATCGTCCCACTGAAGACTTCTTCACACAGTCAGGCCTGACTCTCCACACACGACTCAGTGGAAAATCATATCTCTTTTCTCCATAAACAGCAAAGCCACATCTAGTTCTCTGCACACACGAGCTGTGTCTTCCTGGTCCCAGCGTCCAGAGGACTCCACTCGTCTCCACTCTCCTCTGTGTTCCACCTCCACAGTCCCAGAACAGCGACTGGCCCCTCCCACCAGCCTGAGCGGCTCTGAACAAGAGACAGAGTGAGCCTTTATCCGAGGCCCCGCCCCTTTACCTGATGCCCCGCCCCTTTGCACGAGGCTCCGCCCCTTTACCTGAGTAGTGAAACCCTTTAGTGTAGTCAGTGACGGACTGGGCGGTCTGGCATTTGGGCACATGCCAGAAGGGCCGCGGCCCCGACAATGCCCACCGTGGCCCCACAACCGCACTGCCTTGCCCCACCCACTAGGTATTTGGTCGTTACGTGCCGCCATCGTCTTAAAAATTCCATCCTATTTCTACAATTGAAAGGACCTGTTCGGTATTTATACCCCTTACAACGACATATATATTACAGTGAGAGTGGCATCGTGATGATGTGTTTAAGGCAGGGGTGTCCCCCCAAGACCAAGACCAAAGGACTGTTTTTTTGCCTGTTGACCATGACACCCTCATCAGAAGATGTCAAAAATGAGAAAAGTGGACGCCGAGTGCAGGATTTTCCAAGAAAAATTTACTAATTCCTATTTGTTCACGGAGGTGAATGGGAAACCTGTATGCTTGGTGTGTTTGCAACAAGTGGCGGTGCTCAAGGAATATAATCTTAAACGCCGCTACGAAACACGGCATTACAAACAATACAAGGACATGAATGCAGAATTGAGAAGAAAGAAGACAAACGATTTATTGCTACGACTGAAGAAACAGTAGTCTGTTTTCACCCGGAGCCAAGAGGTTAGTGATGCCACCGTGAAAGCAAGCTACCTGATCGCTAGCAAAATAGCGTCCTCGTCGAAGCCGTACAGTGAGGGCAAGTTTGTCAAATCATGCATGCTGAAGGCTGCAGAAATTGTGTGTCCTGAGAAACGACAAGCATTTGCAAACATCAGCCTGTCGAGAAACTGTGTGGCAGAAAGGATTTCAGAATTATCGACTGATTTGGACAGCCAACTGAAACGCAAAGTAGAGTCTTTTGTGGCATTTTCTGTTGCCATCGATGAGAGCACTGATATTACAAATGTCGCTCAACTGGCCATATTTATTCATGGCGTTGATGAGACTTTGACTATTACAGAGGAGTTTCTGGAGTTGGTGCCTATGATAGATACCACAACAGCTGAAGACATTTTCTGTGCTGTCGTTGGTGCGCTGGACAGAGACTGCTCTTGTGCAGTCAGCCTGGCTACTGACGGTGCGCCCTCAATGATTGGAAAAAAGGCGGGTGTTGTGAGAAAGTTCAGAGCGCAAACGGTGGCGGTGATTTTTTTTTTTACATTTCGCTGTATTTTGCATCAGGAAGCATTGTGTTGCAAGTCACTGAAAATGGATCACGTCATGAAGGTAGTTGTCGCCACTGTTAATTTCATCCGAGCCAGAGGTCTGAATCATCGTCAGTTTGACTGCTTTCTCAGTGACAGTAACATTACCCATGGTCTGCCACATCACACTGAAGTAAGATGGTTAAGCCGAGGTGCTGTGCTAAAGTGTTTCTTTGAGCTACACAAGGAAATTGGACAGTTCATGATGATAAAAGGCAAACCCGTCATAGAATTTCAATGTGAACAATGGCTGCAGGACCTTGCATTTATGGTTGATATTACAGAGCACTTGAATAACTTGAACAAAATGTTGCAAGGGCGCAAAAAAATTGTCACAGAGTATTATGACAGCATATGTGCATTCAAATTAAAGCTCAAGTTGTGGGAGGTTCAGCTGGGAAATAGTAACCTTGCTCATTTCCCCTGTCTGAGACATGTATGTGAAGCCAGCCCTGTAGCTGACATGACGCTGTACAAAGACAAGATTGAAGGATTGCTGAGGGAGTTTGAGAGACGATTTCAGGTCTTTAGCAACCTCGAGACAGAATTTGCAGTTTTTCGCACACCATTCACAGTCAAACCCTCTGTTGTTCCCCCAGACATGCAACTAGAAATAATAGATTTACAGTGTGATGTAACATTGAAGGACACATTTTTGTCTGTGGGCTTGGACACATTTTATGTTTCTCTGCCCAGGATATCCTAAATTAACAGCACTGGCTGCAAAAATGCTTTGCATGTTCGGGACTACCTACCTTTGTGAGCAGGTTTTCTCATTAATGAACATTAATAAAACAAAGCTCAAAGCTAACACACAAGCACTTAAAGGGATATGCCACCCCCAGGGCAAATTTGGGCATCTTCCCACAGTCCAGAGACTAAAATAAGTGGTGGAAAGCGTTTTCCTGCTCACCCAGCCATTGTCCGAGTCTGTCGCCACTGACCGCCGCGGTAACTGGTGCTCTTCCGCCTTAGACTGGAGTCTAACGTAGCCAGAGAAAGATTGCGGCCAAAAGGAATTAATTTGCTCGATGCGTTTCCCAATTACTTTGTGTGTAGTGCGCATTCATATCGAGTGCAAATAAATGTGCAAATCAACACGGAGAGCTTGCCTTGGTCATTTTGGGTGGGAACTATTTTCCAGTGCGTAAGAATACAGTCGTATCACGCACCACGTTGTGCAACAGGGGAACTCCCTTCCCGGTGCGTAACTGGGATTCCCCTGGTAGCGTACTGCGTGATACGGCTGTATTCTTACGCACTGGAAAATAGTTCCCACCCAAAATGACCAAGGCAAGCTCTCCGTGTTGATTTGCACATTTATTTGCACTCGATATGAATGCGCACTACACACAAAGTAATTGGGAAACGCATCGAGCAAATTAATTCCTTTTGGCCGAAATCTTTCTCTGGCGACGTTAGACTCCAGTCTAAGGCGGAGGAGCACCAGATACCGCGGCGGTCAGTGGCAACAGACTCGGACAATGGCTGGGTGAGCAGGAAAACGCTTTCCACCACTTATTTTAGTCTCTGGACTGTGGGGAGATGCCCAAATTTGACCTGGGGGTGGCATATCCCTTTAAATGACATTCTGAAGTTGGCAGCTACTCAGCACATGGTGCCTATTATTGATGCACTTGTGCAGGATAAAAAATGCCAAGTTTCAGGAGCAAAAAGAAAGCATGACTAAATTCTATGAAATGCAATGTTAAAACATTGTGTTGAAATTGCATTGTTCTTAAAGTTTCAGGTTGTTCATAATATTATAATATTTTGTAACAGAAAGAGTTCATCAAATAAAAAAGACTTCTGTTATAGATTTGTGTTTCTCTGCACAAATATTTGGACTTATTGCTATTTTTGGGGTATATATACCATGAGTTTTCTGATCCGGCCGCTTTGGGATCAAAGTAGGTTGGATACGGCCCCCGGACCAAAATGAGTTTGACACACCTGGTTTAAGGTATTACATTATTTTATTTTGCCGGGATATTTCTTCCTACGATGTTAACAATGTGCACAGTTTGAAATAAAACAAATATATCTGTATTTTGTATTTGTTTGTGACAACTGAAGTTGATCTGTCTTTGATGTGTCTTTGATCTAGCCAAAGTGAGCTCATATCTCGGGAACCCTTCATAGGAAGCCTGGGAGCCTGGGAAGCCTGGCTAACAGACCCTGTTAGACCCTGTTAAACCCATGCTGAGGCGCTGCCTTATGGGAAATTTCCCACGGCCGGCCACGACTTGAGCTCGCGCTACCACGATTTGACCAATGTCTGTCCGAGTTGCTACCAAGAATTGACCAATCACCAATTTATACCGAAGACAATAGTAAACCTTTTCGAGGAAGTTAGTAAAACACAACATTTAATCACTTTCATGAGAAATAGAATGGTGAAGATTGTGGTAGTGTGGTCAAGTTAGTCAAAGTAGAAGAGGAGATAGACGGACAGTCGGATACTTCGCATTATAGTTTAGTAAAATGAATCGAGGAGGAAACGACACGAGGGGGGGAGTGATCGGGTTGTGGAGAAGAGCATTTATTAACGGCATGAAGGTAAGACACTTTTTTTTTATTATGGCTGGGTTGAGCATTTGTTGCAGTTGTTTAATGTGTGTAGCCCACTGTTTTGGTATTTTATTCTGCGCGGTTCTGTGCTGGCAGGTTGTGGTTGTGGACTAAAGTCACTATTGATGGGTGCAGGGACACAACCCTCTTGTTCACCGGGGTCAATGAGCAGGCCCACACAGGCCCGCCGCCTCTCCCCATGGGCAATGCCAAAGAAATGGAGAGTCCAGCCCCCCTTCAAGGAGTTGGGTTCCAGAGCCCAAGCTGTGTGTGGCCGACTACATCTAGTTAGTAATGCTCAACCTCCCGCACGAGTTTGAGCTCCTTCTCCCTCAGCGAGGTGACATTCCATGTCCCCAGAGCTAGTCTCCATGTCAGGAGATCCGGTTGTTCGAGGCCCCTGCCTTCGGCTGCCACTATGGATCCTCCTGCGGATGGTGGGTCCACAGGAAGACGGCCCCACACCACTCCTTCTGGCCAGACCAGACGCTCGCTGTCGAAATGGTAAATGGTCACATCTTTATATAGCGCTTTTCCGCCTTCAAGGCACCCAAAGAGCTTTACAACAAGGAACCACTCACCCATTCACACACACATTCACACACCAGTGTACGCAGACACTGGGGGTGAGGTGGGTTAAGTGTCTTGCCCAAGGACACAACAGCAGCATTCATCTATGGGAGCTGGAATCGTACCAACCAACCTGTGCTCAACCACTGATGTTTCTTATGTCAAGAGCGGGATTTGAACCGCCAACCTTTGGATCAGTGGACAAATGCTCTACCAACTGAGCTACTGCCGCCCTGGGGTGGGTCGAACACCCCAGGCCTAGCTCCAGGGTGGGGCCCCAGTAATGCCAATCCAGCGACGTAACTTGCCTTGTTCTAATATTCATCCTGGGGGCTTCTGAACCGCTCTTAGTCTGACCCGTCCCCCAAGGCAAACAGGTCCTGGGGACAGCCCCCAACAACATAGCTCCTGAGATCATTCGGCCACTCAAACCCCTCCACCATGTTAAGGTGGTGGTTCAAGGAGGGGACTGAACCGCCATTTGAGTCAAATGTCCCATCTGACTCTATCCTCTGCTCTGTTCTGATGTCGTTTCTGCGTCACAAACCTGGAGTTGTGTTTTGTTTCATTCACATGGCGGGTCGGTCTTTGTAGTCATATATCCTCCCGCGCTGTGCATGCTGGGGCTTTTAAGTGTGCGAAGCGTGCATGTTTGCACGCTTGGTCCACGCCCGGTCCACGCCCCGATTTCCATGGAAACGACGGCGCCGTTCAGGGCTCATCTCGATGGTGCAGGGGGGAAAAAAACGAATGGAACGGCGCTTGTCGCGCCGGATATGACGCACATCCCGTTACAAGGGCGCTCACAAGGGTGCCGTCGCTGGATTGGGAAACGGCTGCAGAGACCACAGCACAGCGACCGTGAGCACGAATCAGGCAGACACAGAGGGACTCACTGCCGTCTCCTGATTGGCCAACGCAGACAGGAGGACGAAGGGGAGGATCATGGGTAAGCAGCCGATAGTGTCGACCTGTGAGTCACGATGAAACTTCAACTTCCTGTGACTCTGAGCTTCGGCAAAACTCAGGATCTGGAACAGAAGAAGTTGGCTCTCTCATTCCACAATTTGAATTTGCCAAATTAGTGTCAGTCATGCTGGCAGTTAGCTTGACTTTGTTTTCATGATTTAACCATAGACTGTTCATATAAATGGACTTAGCCAACGCGCTAGCCGCCACATTCCACACAGGAAGTGTTCATGGTGTCTCTTCCAGCTCCTCTGAGTCTGGTTCCCATTGATTTCCGTTGGAATATTGCAACCCTCTCTTTGTATCTGCTGCTGTGAGCCTCGTCACTTAAATGCTCGTATGAAGCCGCGACACGCGATCCTGGAGCCTCTAATCCTAACCCAACAATACGGGTTAGTCCGTTTATTTATACCAGGGGTCGGCAACCTTTACCACTCAAAGAGCCATTTGGACCCGTTTCACACAGTAAAGAAAACACTGGGAGCCGCAAAACCCTTTTGAAATTTAAAATGAAATAACACTGCATATAACGGCTTTGTGACAGAATTACATTTTGAATATGAACGAACTAAAATAAAATACATTTTAATTAAATACAGTGGTCCCTCGCTGTTTCGCTGATTTTTTTATAGTGTATCAACACGTATTGTGTTCTGCATCCTGATTGGCTAAAGGACTGTAGACCTTTGTCTTTGTCAGTCATTCTCCTCCCTGTCTGCTGTACAGAATGTGTTCAGTTTGCCAAATTTATTTAAATGTTTGATCACGAGCAGTGTGACTCTGAAGACTGAGCGGTCTGGTATTTGGGCACATGCCAGAAGGGCCGAGGCCGTGCTCTATTACTGATTTGACCGCGCGCACACTTCTCCAGGTGGTCAATGCACATCGGGAAGTAGCGGCAATGTTTGCGCATAACGAACTGGTGGAACCTGGAGTCCAGGCAGCGGAACCAGTCCTGAGAACGCACAGATGCGTTCTCACTACAGTTCTGTGTTTGGTGCAGAGCTGTAGAACCCCTCCCCCCCGTTCCACAGACTACGGGGCCGCTTTGTAGGTGTAAAATGCCAGGGCCGATGATCCCAGTCCGTCACTGCTCTGAAGTGCTGTATGTTTGCAAGTTTTCTCACCAACAAAACCCGCAACAGCGCAGCGGCACCAGGCCCCTCGGTCAGAGGAACTGTGAAATACACACATATTTATACACGCAATATAAAACTGACTACTTCACGGATTTTGCCTATCGTGGGTTATTTCTACAACGTGACCCCCATGATAAACGAGGGACCGCTGTACTGAGCCGCATCAGAGGGATCTGACCCCTGATTTATACAGTCTATGGGTTTGACTCAAGACAGCTGCATGTTCTGCATGTCAATGATCAAAGTCAGCTTTATTGTCAATTCTGCCATATGTGTTCAACATACAGTGAATCCAAATTCCATTTCCATCTGAAAACAGTGCAACAGAATAAATAAATACCTATTTACAGATGTCCAAAATGTGCAGTGTGCATCAAAAATGTGCAATGGAAGATACAGCAGTGGTAATGTGCAATAGAATGTGCATTGAAAGTAAAGATAAAAATAAATGTGCAACAGTAGTAAAATTCCAGTTGTAAATGGGCAACAGTGCAACAGTCGTCCTTAGCAGCAGTTTTTAAAGTGTCTAGAGTGATTTGTCTTTTTATGGAATACAGGTTATGCCAATGGGGGGGGGGGCTCTGTGGGTGAGGCGAGTGTTAAAAATGTCCAGGAGGGAGGGGAGAGAGACACCAGCGATCCTCCCAGCTGCATTCACTATGCGCTGCAGGGCTTTCCTGTTCTGTTCTGTTCAGCTCCCGTACCACACAGTGATGCAGCTGGTCAGAACACTCTCAATGGTGCCTCGGTAGAAGGTGGTCATGATGGCTGGGGGGGCTCCAGCTCTCCTCAGTTTGAGGAGGAAATAGAGGCGTCTCTGATCCTTCTTTGCCAGTGATGCAGTGTTCTCGCTCGCAGGACCCGAGCACTAGGAAGTGCAATCGCGCAACGTAGACGTCCAATGAGAGCATCCCTTCGTCTATCCCGTCTATCCTTCCCGGCCAATCGCGGCTCGGGACCGTCTAGAAAGAAAGAAAGAAAGCTATGCCTTTATTAGTCCCACAGTGGGGAAATTCCAGTTCTGCATTTAACCCATCCTGTTCTCAGGAGCAGTGAGCAGCACATTACTGCGCCCGGGGACCATCTCCATGATCTTGCTTCAGCTTGGTCAGGACCAAAGCTGGAGGTACCTATGGTGCATGTTTTGGGTTGGTGGGGGAAACCGGAGTGCCCGGAGGAAACCCATGCAAACTCCACACAGAAAGGCTCGGGTGACCCGGGGATCGAACCCAGACCATGCATGCAAACTCCACACAGAACACACACAGAAAGGCCTGGGCGACCCGGGGATCGAACCCGGAACCTTCTTGCTGTGAAGCATGAGTGCTACCCACTCAGCCACCGTGCCGCCGTCTAGCGTTCTGAGCTGGGCGGGGCCCCCCATGCCGGGACCTGCGAAATGAGAAACCTCTGAGATAGCGTTTACCACGGAGAGGAGAGGACAAGAGGAGAGATTGATTCCACTGTTTAAGGTAAGAAGCGTATTTTTGGATAGCGTGATAATTTAAAACAGACCGCTTTGCAACACAAAATCTCCTTTGTTTTTTTACGTAGAGGGATAGGAGAGCTCACAGACATAAATACGATAGACAGTTGTCGCTGTCATTGGCCGACTGGAGTCTAAGGTTATGTACTGGAGACCTGTGGATTGGTCTGGGAGTAATAATACAGCTTATGATATAGTATTATAGTTAGAATAGTCATAATATGTTATAATATACACTGCTCAAAAAAATAAGGGAACACTAAAGTAACACATTGTAGATCTGACTGAATGAAATATTTTTTATTAAATACTTTGTTCTTTCCATAGTTGAACGTGCTGACAACAAAATCACACAAAAATTATCAATGAAAATCAAATGTATCAACCCATGGAGGTCTGGATTTGGAGTTATACTCAAAATTAAAGTGGAAAAAAACACTACAGGCTGACTTTGATGTAATGTCCTTTAAACAAGTGAAAATGAGGCTGTATGACCTCCCTACAACGCCTGGGCATGCTCCTGATGAGGCGGCGGATGTTCTCCTGAGGGATCTCCTCCCAGACCTGGACTAAAGCATCTGCCAACTCCTGGACAGTCTGTGGTGCAACTTGGCGTTGGTGGATGGAGCGAGACATGATGTCCCAGATGTGCTCAATTGGATTCAGGTCTGGGGAACAGGCGGGCCAGTCCATAACATCAATGCCTTCGTGTTGCAGAAACTGCTGCCACACTCCAGCCACATGAGGTCTAGCATTGTCTTGCATTAGGAGGAACCCAGGGCCAACTGCACCAGCATATGGTCTCACAAGGGGTCTGAGGATCTCATCTCGGTACCTAATGGCAGTCAGGCTACCTCTGGCGAGCACATGGAGGGCTGTCCTGCCCTCCAAAGAAATGCCACCCCACACCATTACTGACCCACCACCAAACCGGTCATGCTGAAGGATGTTGCAGGCAGCAGAACGTTCTCCACGGCGTCTCCAGACTCTGTCACGTCTGTCACATGTGCTCAGTGTGAACCTGCTTTCATCTGTGAAGAGCACAGGGCGCCAGTGGCGAATTTGCCAATCTTGGTGTTCTCTGGCAAATGCCAAACGTCCTGCACGGTGTTGGGCTGTAAGCACAACCCCCACCTGTGGACGTCGGGCCCTCATACCATCCTCATGAAGTCTGTTTCTGACTGTTTGAACAGACACATACACATTTGTGGGCTGCTGGAGCTCATTTTGCAGGGCTCTGGCAGTGCTCCTCCTGTTCATCCTTGCACAAAGACGGAGGTAGCGGTCCTGCTGCTGGGTTGTTGCCCTCCTACGGCCTCCTCCACGTCTCCTGACGTACTGGCCTGTCTCCTGGTAGCGGCTCCATGCTCTGGACATATATACTTATATTAAAAAAGATGAAATATGTCACAAAGTGTCTAGATTCAGCACTCCCAGTCCCAGTATTATGTCACAAAGCACTCCCAGTCCCAGCACCTGGTCTCGCCTTGTTGACAGCTCACAGACCTATGAGAGCACAAGAAAGGTTTTACGTCCCGCCACAGATTGACTGCACACCCCACCTATCACGTGGGGTATTCGTCTAAGAGTCTAAGTTGGAAATTGCACATCATTCGCACCCAGGGCCCTGTCCAGGAGACGTCCTCACTGATATGCACCCCGGGGAATTTGGTGCTTCTCACCCTCTCTACAGCAGCACCGTTGATCACAAATATCTTCATTTTTGTTCAGTCTCACCTGTGCTTTCTAGTTTTCTTCTGTCCAGCCAAAGCTGCACACTATCAGACAGCAGTAACGTAAACAGCATCTAGTGGTGACGTGAAAATACAAGGGTCTACCAATCTAAGTACTCAACCTGCTTAATTATATATTGTATAGTTCATATATTTTGACAAGTGCTGTCAGGCGATTAAAAAAAATAATCGAATTAATTACAGGATTTGTAATTAATTAATCTAATTAATTTAATTAATCATATATAATTCCATCTTCAATTCACAACAAACAAAGGAAACAAGGGGGCTAGCCAGGTCAGGTCCAGAGGTGTGAAAACAGCCATTAGGGTTTGAATAGGTATGCTAAACTAGACGCCAGAGAGAAACTGAAAAAACAAAAGACAGAAAACAAAGAGGTGGGATAGTTTCAGAATAATTTCACTGTAGTGAGCTCCTCCCTGCAGCTAGATATAAGCAGTGTCCATCAGCACTCTAATCAGAACTGATGAAGCAACTCGGATGAGCTGCGAAACGTTTTCGACCAAATAAACTTTGTCCAGTTGACAAATTGAATTTCTCCTCTTACCATGGATTCTACCTGGACGACTGAGGGATTCTTCACACATCTAATTAATCACATTTGATAGATAGATAGATAGATCTGCTTTCTGAAGTCTTAATAGCTTGATAGCTTAATGACTTGTTTTGTCTCTCCGGCTGGGTGAAATGATAAAAAGAAATCAGTCTAATTTAGTTTTTTTCTTATTAAAACTAAACCTCACATAATGAATGTGTTTCACTCTAATACTATTCCAAAAACTAAATTTATTCTAAAGATATTCCATCACTGCCACAGAAGCCGCCAATTAAAAATCCCCAAGCACAATAATTCTGCTTTGATTAATATTTGAATCATTTCTTAGTCTGTGGAGATTCAATTTTTCTTGTACACTGACTTTATTAACACAACTAGAGCTGGAGTGCTATTGACAACTGACTCCTATATACTTCTCTGTAATAATTTCATAGCTTATTATCATCTGCTAAAGCTAATGTCGCTGACCTGCCTCCGCACCGCACCTCCCCAGAGTGTGAACCTGCCGTGTCATTGGCGTCATCACTGGGGTCAAGAGAGAACAAGCTGATAGATGCTGCTTATGTAAATCCCGTCAAATTAAAATGGGAGCAGTCCTCGGTATGGGGGTGGGGAGCAGGGATGTAGAATCATATTATTACTGTGCCTCATTTGCATAACCGAATTCACCGTCATGGCGCGTTCCTACTTTCACTCACATTGGGTTTCATCTGTGCATAAATCCAAATAAATACCACTGGGACTCATGTGCACTGCGTTAGAATTATTAGAGCTATAGGGCTGTCGGCAAGATGAACTTTCTGCTCTGTCCTTTACAAAAGTCATTTTATGCTTTTACTTTATTTGCATTGGTGTAAGGAATACCATAAATATATACAGTGTGAGTACTTGTAGATAGAGAGATGCACATCAGATAATACTTGTGTCTGCATGGTGGGTCTAAAGACAGAAATTGTAGGAAAGAAAAAACAGATTTTAATATTTTTTTTATTATTTTAATACGTTTTCTGTGTTAAGCCCTTCTTCAGACATGTCTGCAATGTAGATCTGTTTTGTTTGTTTGTTTCTTGTACCTATACATGTGAGAAATATATACAGTATATTTATGATCATCTCAAGAGAGAAAACATGCTTTAAGGTAAGATATACTTTATTGGCAAAAATGTACTTTTGCATTTGAACCAACCTTCAACCAGTGCTGGTGGGTCAGCCTGTCAGGAGCAGTGAGCTACTGCAGCACAGTGCAGTATTATCAGATATTATCAGCTATTCCCAGTTCACCCTATAGTTATTGTATTGTGAGCTGTTACAATCAAATCACAAGCACCTTTGTGGCTTCTGTGAATAAAACAAAACTCCAGGTATGTTTTTGATGAGGAAACAACATTACAGGAAATCGGACCAGAAAATATCGTAATATCCGCCCTTAAAAGCTGTGTATAACAATTCCAATGTACCTGACCTATAAAAACCATGTGTTCTTGCCTTGTTCCTTTACTACTTCACCTATTTACTAATCTGGAGTAAAGCACGAGGAGACATTTGAGTCCAGAGCAGAGATATGGATCCTCTACACTCCATCTGTAATCTGTATTTGGACTCGAGGATGGGATTAGCCTAATAGCTTCTTACCAACGATAGCCATATGAGCTAAAGGCCTGAAGTGCTATGGCTGTGCTCACTGTCATCTGATTTAAGAGCTTAAACCCTTCAGGCCAGACAATTTACATGTGTGAAGATCTGGGGCACAGTTAGCAATGTAATTTTAGAATTATGCTGGTATACTGGGATTACCGAGCCGTGTGAGAAGTGAAAGATTTTTTTATTTTATTTTAAAGGGTACATATTATGCTATTTTCTGATCTGTTGTATGTTGTTTCATCGTCAAAAACATACCTGGAGTTGTTTTTTGTTTCATTCACACATGTTTAACACCCAAATCCTGCATATTTAGGCTCAGTTCTTCTCTCAAACAGAAAAAAAAACTCTGTTCCACCTTGTGTCATGTGGTAATACAAAAAGTGCTCCATTGTGTTTTCAAATGCTTTACAACGTCACTAGAAACATTTGGATAATTTCAGTAATGGAATTTTCCATTTCTATTGAACTAAAGTTAAAAGGAGCCGTTAACTTGAAGTTTTTGGTGAGGTAACACTGTTCTAACATGGCTTAAAGCTCACAAGAGTCAATTTTTCCTAATATAGGCCCTAAGGTTTAGTTTGCTTTCATACCTGTTTCAATTGGTCACTTGTGTCCTTCAGAGTGCTCACATGATGTCTGGTCAGATGATTTAAAAAGGTTTTGGACAGTGAGCAGTCAAAACCAAGTATGAAAACAACCTAAAAAATATGAAATTGAAAAAATAAATCATTCAAATAAATTATGAGACCAGTGGAACCTCATTTGTCTGTTTTGTTTTCTTTCTTTTTTTTAAGAAGAAAATATTGTCTAGTTTTCCATTTGCTAACATTTACTTCATGAATGTCTTTGTGTTATAACTAACAGGCTAATTAAATGTGTGCATGATCTCCAGCATGCATTTTGCTTTGTAACAGACAAACTTCATTAAGTCAAAAACAGCAGAACAAGTGCTGCAAAGATTAATTGGAATTGTAAATTGAACATGACCTTGAAACAGAATTTAAATTGTTATAATGCAAAATAGAAAAATGTGCACAACCTTATCCACATAACTGCATATACTTTGCTTCTGCCTATTCATGTCTTAAAGAAAGTTAGGGTCACATATTTTCATCCAATTAGAAACATTGTTCGCTAAGAATTAAAGGAAAAGTAAAGTTTTTTTTACAATCTGAGCCTTCTTTCGGCAATAAAACAAGTAGTTTTACTCACCCATAGCACTTTGGTGTCAATTGGAGTGGTATCGCAGAAGTTATGTTGGAGCCGTTCTGTTCTACTAATGATCCCGTATCCGTTAACATGGTGCTCGTATCATATGCTCGGGGCATTACTTTGCGCTCTCCAAATAACACAAACTTTAGCACTTTTCAAATCACAGAAGATCGCTGTGTCAGGGTAGACTTTTAGTGGATTCCAAAACGGCCTGAAACCCGATATCCAGCTATAGTTTCATTTGATGACGTCATCAGAGAGGACAGTGCGCATGCGTGAACTCAGCTGTTTTGTAAACACCGCTAGTCAGAAAGAAGCTAACACCGCTCTGAACTTTACTTTTCTGTTGCGATATCGGGTTTCAGGCCGTTTTGGAATCTACTAAAAGTCTACCCTGACACAGCGATCTTCTGTGATTTGAAAAGTGCTAAAGTTTGGGTTATTTGGACACCGCAAATCAGTGCCCCGAGCACTCACGCTAACGAATACGGGATCATTAGTAGAACAGAACGGCTCAACATAAGTTCTGCGATACTGCTCCAATTGACACCAAACTGCTATGGGTGAGTAAAACTACTTGTTTTATTGCCGAAAGAAGGCTCAGATTGTAAAAAAAAAAAAACATTAATTTTCCTTTAAGGGGAAACAACTACATGACACTATGCCAGACAGCTGATTCTCTGTCATGGTGCATTTTCAAGAGCGCAAGAGTGAAAGTGCAACATTAAACATTAAGACGTTAGTGATTGATATAAACTGTGCATTGTGGGGCAATATCAAAGGGGTAGAAAGGACTAAGTAGCTACAGTTCACACTAACCCATGGCCCTTTAAATAATTAGAAAAAAGTGATATAGTGCACCTTTAACGAAATAATAACTTGTGCACCAATCTTGTATGAGACAGTCCTTGTGTCCGTGTGTGTTTTGGTGTGCGATTGACTTGTGGGGTATAGTTCAGGACCATGGAGAGCGCCCTGTGGAGCGGGACAGTATCAGATGCCCCTCCTCTCTGCAGGATTTTTATCTCTACCTCAGCACATTTACTCTGTGTGCTCTGTGTCCCTCTTCATGTGCAGTGATGTGTGCGCAATGCAGTTTTACACTCACATTTACCTGACTAGATTGTTCTGAAATTTCAACACTCATTCGGTCTTTGTTACTCAACTATTGTCCACTTTGTCTCAACTCCGTCAGTGCTTTTTGTCTCATTTTAAACTACCAAGGCTATGGTATTCAAAAGTGTATAAACCTGAATGTTTAAAAGGTGAGGTTTCCTCATCACAAATACCTGGAGCTGTGTTTTGTTTCATTCACTCATGTTTGACACAAAAATCTTGCATATTTCGGCTGAGTTTTTCTCTCAAACTGAAAACATTCTGTTCCATTTCTACTAAACAAATGTTGAAAGGTAGCTGCTAACTTTGAAAACATTCAGTTTTTAGAGGAGACAGATTTTGACGATGCGTATCAGATAAAACTATGCAGAAAGTCCATGATGATTTTGAAAGATTTTGAAAGATTTTGAAAGATTTTGAAAGCGTTTCGGTAGATTTGACAGTCTCCCCAGTAGTTTCAAATTTAAAACTGGCTTCACAACAATCCAAAAACTACAAAAATTAGCACAAGAAAGTGAGAGAGAGTAGAAAATTTGTCTCCAACTGGACATTAGATAAACAGAAACCATATGCAAATGTTATTGTTAAGTTTCACCTCCATACCTGATTGCTATGGCTAAATCAAGATGAATAATTGCTGCTTTAATCACTTTAATCAGCATATTTTAGTAAAGGAAATAAGGAAAACCATTGTTCGGTGTCCAATTAACAACCACATTATTTTGCATAAATTGTGAAAAATAACAACTAAAATAAATATAAAAATACACAGTGTACTTCTTTTCTTTTAGTAGGAAATATATTTGTCATCCTTCAGAGTGAGAGCAGAGTGTACTGTCCCTGCTGATTCCTGTAATGGTCAGGCAGACAGTTATAATCCCTCCTCAAAGACACAAGGGGATGTCCTTATTTGTCCTCTGTCTCTCTTCTGTCTCCTGCCGTGTGTGTGTGTGTGTGTGTGTGTGTGTGTGCATGCGTGTGTGTGCGTGAGTGTGTGTATATAAGTGTGTGTGTAAATATACAGTATAAATAAACCCATATAAACCTGTGATGAACCTGCTTTACCCAACAGTGTGCTCCAGGCTCAAAACCATCGCCTCTGGGACAGTGTGTGAGGCTCTGTTATGGCCTGATCAAATGCACCATTAAACTATTATGGGCCTTTCCCACCACATAGACAGCTAGTGTTGTCTTTAGTGGCTGCTTTAGCGTGGAATGGGCAGAAGAATATATTTTGACACCACTTTTTTACCTTTAATCACATGGGCTGTTTACGGAATAGCTTTAAAACTTCAAATATTAAGATGAGACTTTAAGATGAGACTTTATGACCATTAGATAGCCTTATTACATCAGTTTTTATGTCCAGACAGGATATTGGCTAAACAGATATATGGAAGCAGATCTGATCTAGAAATTTTTTTTTATTTTTTTTTTTGAGTGTGTGTGTCTCTGCCAATATCTGATACATGTGGCATTAATTGTGTCTCAGAGCAATTATTCAAGTACATGTGTGGACGTGTACATGTACAGGAAAAACATGCATTTTTACTGTAAGCAGGGTCGGCTAATCACAGATCTGACCTGTAGCATAGCCTAGTGCCATCACCTGCTTGTTTCTATGAAGCTAGGTAAGTTTATGCTATCAATGCAAATACATTACTATTCTAAGTAAATGTAGGAAATGAAACAAATGCATTAGATGCAAGGTGTATTGTGTAACTTTTCTGGTGCTCAAATGCTTTTCTCCATGGAGATGTTAATGCTGTGTTTGGATTGTTTCACAGTATGGCATTACAACTTTCTATCATCAAGGATATCAAGTTTCAAGATCTGTGGAGAGACAACCCCACTCACAGTCAGAATGCTTGTCTTTCTTGGTATTTTTGAGCTATAAAACCATCTGTAATTTGTAAGGTAGAGCTGTTTAATGTCATACTATGGAACATTCCAGGCAGCGTAATGACATACCCATAGAAACAAGCCGGTGACAGACCCCCAACTAAAAAGTTACATAGTGCACTTTTAACTGTAAATCATATAAACCCTGCACATGTGTTCCCTCAGCTCTTCCCTTCTCCAAGCAACGTCCTTTTGTATTCCGCTCCGTAATATGTTAATATGTTTAATTGTACTAATATGTTTAATTGTACAAAATTCAATTTGTCAACTGGACAAAAGTTTATTTGGTCAAATAAGTTTTGCAGCTCATCCAAGCTGCTTTTTCAGTTCAGAATTGAAGATGGATTCTGCCTGGACGACTGAGGGATTTTACACACATCATATCATATTTGTTATGTATAAACCTTTTGTAACTTTCATTATAGTTGTCAATAGAATTATAGCTTCTTTTTTTTTTTTTTCAGTAATAAATGTAATGTAGAGATCTTACTGTGGAGCATTCCAGGCAATGACATATCTATAGAAACAAGCAGGTGACCCCAAAACAGAAAGTTATGTAATGCACATTTAAGTCTTGCAAAACAGTGTTTAAAGCAATAGAACACTGTGAAAGGATCTCGTGACTGTTTTGGTTCATTTAAACACAATGCTGGAGCTACAGGCAGCACCCAGGAACTGTTAGACACATCGTTTGCTTTTGCACCAAGAACAAAATAATGTGCCCAAACCTCACTGCACTAGTTCAGATTCTTGAACTTTGACCTTTAGTGCTTTGACCTACAGTTTTATCTGAGTGAGTGGACTGTGGGCTGGACTGGCACTGGAGAAACACTCAGAGCTGTAATGATGTTTGGTGTGAGAAAATGTAAAATCTAAAACGTGTACATAACAGTAATGAAGTGCCTCAGGTCACATGGACTTCTTCAAACATCTGATTATATAGTTCTTAAAGCCTGGAGGTTGCCAGGTAACAGTTTTCTATACTTGTAACACCTTCATATATTTCTTTTCTTCTCAGAATATGTTGTTTGTTCAATATAAAAAATAAATCTTATGATGTATAGCTTCAGTAAGCTGGTTCATAAACGTGGCTGTGGCAACATATAAAGTCAACATTTTCAAACAATATAGTAAATTAACTTAACAACAACAATTATGATGTCTTTTATCCATAGACTGTATATATAAATGGACATAGCTAATATTCTTGCCACCATGTTCCAAATAGGAAGTTCACATGCAGGCGCTTCCGGCTCCTACTGACCCTGGCTCCGATTGACATACACTGGAATTTGCTGTCCCTCTCTCTGTAACTGCTGCTGTGAGCTTCGTCATTTTGGTCTTAAAATGTTCATATTAACCCGTTCTACATGATCTGGATCTGAACACTGTGGGTGATGTCACACTCGCTTAGTCCACTTCTTTATACTGCCTATGCCTTTATCCTAAATTTAAAAGACCTTGTAGCAATACAAATTGCAATTGAATAAATGTAAGACACATGTTTAATACCATACTGGAACCTTTTTGCATATCAAAACAGCTGAAGCGGACTACTGACTGAGAGCTACAGTCAATAATTAAAATATATGCATTTATAAAAGGCTAGAATGAGCCACTGAACCTTTATTCATGCTTAGATCTTCAATAAGACACACAGTAACAATATAGTTTATTATTGTTATTAACATGGGCCAATTTACCTGTAACCCTGAGAGCCATAGTGTGGACATGCTTGATTTAAAGCCACAGTATGTAACTTTTTAGATGACTAGAATAATAGTTTATTTTGGTTGTGTTTATTGCACTGAAAACATATGATGTTGGGGCTTCCATCTCCACAAGCCGTAGGTCTATAGAAGGGCCTCCTCCTGCCTGTTTCCATGCTGTTCCTTTGGCTTTTATCTTCCACATGACATAAAATATATCAATAATGTTCCGAAATATGGTTTTAACTTTCTGCCTCCATGGAAATATCATGTGATGTACTACATTCAGAAAGTTACACTCTACCTTTAAATGCAGTGGATGCTCTGGTCTCCCCCATTACCCTAAAGCACTCAATATTATTAATCCCCAATTCCCCAAATTCCCCAAACAGGCTCTCCTGATCAAGACCTCCAGACTTCCAGTGGGTCCCAGGTGCTGCTTGTATCCGCTCTCCTCTGTAATCAAAGCTAGCATAATTTGTGTGATATTATTCTGAGTTAATTGTCTGAGTATTCTGAAAGTACTTTTATGAAGCTGATGAACATGAAGTAGGCCAGGGCTCTGCAGCAGTCTGATTGCATTGTAGTGTGTGTGTGTGTGTGTGTGTGTGTGTGTGTGTGTGTGTGTTTGTGTTTGTGTGTGTGTGTGTGTGTGTGTGTGCGTGTGTGTGTGTTTGTGTTTGTGTGTGTGTGTCTGTGCGTGTGTGTGCGTGCGTGGGTGTGTGTGTGTGCGTATGTGTGTGTGTGCGTGTGTGTGTGTCTGTGTGCATGTGTGTGTGTGTAGTACTGTAGTATTTTGTATTGTATTAAATTAACAATACAGGTGATTTTTACTTAACGTATTATCCTGTGTATATTATTGAATTATTAAATTAATATATGGACTTTTTGTTATAAAAGCATTTCAATTTTAACAAAGTACCTTCTAATTCTGACCTGCCCTGAAACACCACACCGCATATAGTCAGTGATGGGGGAGGGCTTAGCTTAATGTCATACAAATGAGCCCAGAAGGCCTGGATTTAGACAATCTTTAGCTTGGAATTTCACAGCTCGTTGTTTTCAGATGTCCTGCTTTCAAATGGCCACAAATTCTTCAAATGTTCTCAGATTTCCATGTGTAAGGCATCATTGGAAAGCTTAGAATCTACACTTTTAGAGTCTGTGAATAACTCAAAACACCTCTGGGAGGACTTGCCTTGGCTGGTCACATATTTTTTATCTACTTTTTAATGTTTTCTGTTACAACATGCTAATAATTCTTAGCATTACCCTGAGAGAGAGCAAAACCTTTGTTTGGCCATTGTTTGTGAAAAGTGCTTATGAACTCATTGTGAATAATTAGAATTCCAGAATGTATTTTTTCATGTTTTAAGACAATATATTTAGTAGTATCTTTTTAATAAAACTTTTGACTTTCTCAGAGTATTTGTTTACTTTGTTAATCTATGTGTCCTCTTGCTGTGAAATGGCACGTAATCATCTTTTAGTTTACTGAGTAAAAATGTGCTAAACCCTTCATTTAACAGTAATTTATGAGAAGAAATAATAATTGTTCATTCATTCACCATTCATCTTCTTCCGCTTTTTCCATTTTCTGGGTCGTAGGGGCAGCAGTCCAAGCAGATCTGCTGCCCAGAACACAATGCACCAGCCCCCAAGAATCCTCCCTTGGGTCCACAGGAGGACGGCTCACGTCACAACAGGCCTTGATGTATCTTCTGCCATGGGGGCTACCAGTGTCCGCAGACACTGGGGGCGAGGTGCTGTTAAGTGTCTTGACCAAGGACACAACGGCAGCGCTCATCTGTGGGAGCTGGATCCCTGGATCACAAGACAAACGCTCTACCAACTGAGCTACTGCCGCCCACAATAATAATTGTGTCATGAAGAAAGAACATTTGTAACGTAAAATGAAATGAAAGTTATTCTCAAGCATGTTGTCAAGTACTTTTGTTCTATTGAGTAATGTCGTATTTAAATACACATGTTCTGGATGAGAACATGTGGATGAGAAAGAGAACCCTTGAACAGAAATGGAGGTCTCAGACATACAGTAATTTGTCTCTCATCTATAACTCTATCCTCAAACCTAAATCAAAACAAAGAAAACAATACGGTTAGCCAGGGAATTATTCCATCAATGTCGCTAAACTTAAGAGTCGCTTAAATGGTTAAGCCTCGCCTCAACCTTAGACTGAAGCCTGAAGTCGTTCCATTAACGCAGTTTAGCTGCGCCTAAGCGGCGCTAACTTCAGCCAGGCTTATCCAGTCCTGCGCTAGGCGCATACACGGGGGACGTAAGAAGCCCAGAACAAGCGACTGTCGAAAACGCAATCATGTCGAAGATTAGACCCAATTATTTCAGCGCATCAGAACAGAAGTTGGTTTTGGAACTCTGCAACACACTTGAAATAACCAAGGCGAGAGACATGGAGTGGAAAAAGATTGCCGACTGCTTAAACCTCCTGTTATGTTCATTTGTCAGGAACAGCATTGGTGTTCCCGGGTCAATTTACCCCAGTGCATGTTTACTTATTCAAAAGATGTCTGAAACCAAAAAAATCCTAACAATCATTGTTACTAATTCCATTACTAACTATTACTAATTAGTGCAGTTGGTTAGCTCAACTGCACCGGCTGGTTAGCTCAACTGGTAAGTCACTGACTTTCCCCGGCGGGATGTGGGTTCAAATCCCCCCCCCTTCCCGGCAATGAGCAAACCAGTGTGGGTCTTTGGGCAAGACCCTTCACGGTACTGCCCCCCGGGCGCCGAAAAAGATGGCTGCCCACTGCTCCTGAAAAGGATGGGTCAAATGCAGAAGTCAAATTTCTCCCGTGTGTCACTGTGTGTCATTGTGTGAGACAAATAAAGACTTAATCTTAATCTAATTCTATCAATTTTAAGTCTAATGGTGTTCCTTACCTCGAACAGGTAATGGGTTCAATTAGGATAATTCACTCGTTTTTCATTTTTTTTTAAATATAAGTTCAAACTTTTTTAATGCTTCACCACTTTATTACTTTTGAAAGACCAACATATAAACCATAACATTGAAACATAACATTTAAATTTTGTTTTATATTGCCTAAACAGGCAGTGACCTCTGAATGCCACCAGCCTTTCATCCACTGTGATATTAGGGCCTGGGTTATAGAGTAGTGGAAGTTACTCTACCCAAATCAAAGGACAAAGTCAGCTTTATTGTCAATTCTGCCATATGTGTTCAACATACAGTGAATCGAAATTTCATTTCTCTCCGGCCAAGTAGTGCAAAAAGACAGTGTACAAAATACAACATAAAAGACAAAACAAAACAAAAACTATCTAACAAAAACTATCTAAGACAAAAATCTAAAAACTAAAATCTAAGATCTAAAATCTGAAGCAGTGCAACAGAATAAATAAATACCCATTTACAGATGTCCAAAAAATGTGCAGTGTGCATCAAAATGTGCAATGGCAGATACAGCAGTGAAATGGTAATGTGCAATAGAATGTGCATTGAAAGTAAAGATAAAAATAAATGTGCAACAGTAGTAATTCTAGTGCAATAACAGTAGTAAACAACAGTACAACGGTAGTAAAATTCCAGTAGTAAATGTGCAACAGTGCAACAGTAGTCCTTAGCAGCAGTTTTTAAAGTGTCTAGAGTGATACAGGTCTTTTTTATGGAATACAGGCTATGCCAATATGGGGGGGGGGGTTCAGCTTCCTGACAGTTTGGTGGATGAAGCTGTTTGACAGTCTGCTGGAGTGGGCCTAAAGACTTTGGTACCTTCTCCCTGAGGGCAGGAGGCTGAAGAGGCTGTGTGAGGGGTGGCTCGGGTCACCCACAATGCTGGACACTCTGCGGGTGAGCTGGGTGTTAAAAATGTCCAAGAGGGAGGGGAGAGAGACACCAGCGATCCTCCCAGCTGCATTCACTATGCGCTGCAGGGCTTTCCTGTTCTGTTCAGTGCAGCTCTCAATGGTGCCTCAGTAGAAGGTGGTCATGATGGGTGGGGGGCTCCAGCTCTCCTCAGTTTGTGAAGGAAATAGAGGCGCTTCTGATCCTTCTTTGCAAGTGATGCAGTGTTCGCTGTCCAGGAGAGGTCCACACTGATGTGCACTCCCAGGAATTTGGTGCTGCTCACCCTCTCTACAGCAGCTGATGGACAGTGGGGGGTGCTGGGTGGGGCCTCTCCGGAAGTCAATAACAATCTTCTTGGCCTTTTCAACTTTAAGAAGGAGATTGTTATCGCTGCACCACTTGGTGAGAAGGGTCACCTCACTCCTGTAGTTTGTCTCATCGTTATTAGAGATGAGACCCACCACAGTCGTATCATCTGCAAACTTCACAATGTGATTGGTGCTGAAGGCTGGTGCACAGTCGTGGGTCAGCAGAGTGAAGAGCATCGGACTGAGTACACAGCCCTGGGGGACTCCTGTGCTCAGTCTAATGCAATCATGTGTGCCATGACTAGCCGTTCAAAGCACTTCATTATGATGGGGGTCAGTGCAACAGGGCGATAGTCATTAAAAGTGGCTGGAGTAGACTTCTTTGGCACAGGAACGATGGTGGTGGTTTTGAAGCAGGAGGGAACGACATCCTTCGATTTATAGACCCCAGCCAGGATGAGGAGCCCCAAATACGCATCTAAAGGTGTTTTGTCCAGCTCCTTCCACTTCTCCCCCAAAACAAACCTCCCTTCTAGATTAGTCATTCCCAGAATGATTTTCTGTATTGAATCTGGCATGACTAGTTCAAAAGCGGACATGATGTCAGTCACATGAGTCACTGCCATCCTAGTGGGCCCTGGCACTGTTTTGATTATGATTTCTGCAGACGGTTTTGCCTGATGGATATTTGGGGATGAGGATTAATGTATTTGACCATTTTTTTACATAAATGTCTTGCTTTGAGGAACAGGAAGAGCAATTCTGTCATCTGGTTCAAAATCAGAATCGTTAGAATCAGAATTTAGCTCAAGATAGTCTTCATCTTCAGACACATCCTCCTCTATTTCACTGTTATGATCAATGATGGTTTCCAGAGCCTCCTGGGCTGTCATCCTTTTGCTTCTGCTGCTCGTTTTGTAAAGGTCTGCCTGACTGAGTATAATGTTGGTAGGACTCCCATGCGGAGAATCTTTTATATGTTTTGCCCCTCCCCTGTTGAGTGTTCACTGAATATGGGTGGAGTTTTCCTGCAAGAACATAAATGGTTCCCATCAAGTCATAACACCTGCACCTGTGTGTGTGTGTGTGTGTGTGTGTGTGTGTGTGTGTGTGTGTGTGCGTGTGTGTGTGTGTGTGCGTGTGCGTGTGTATGCGTGAGTCTGTGCATGTGTTTGTGTGTGTGTGTGTGTGCGTGTGTATGCGTGAGTCTGTGCATGTGTGTGTGTGGTGTGTGTGTGTGTGCGTGTGTATGCGTGAGTCTGTGCATGTGTGTGTGTGGTGTGTGTGTGTGTGCGTGTGTATGCATGAGTCTGTGCATGTGTTTGTGTGTGTGTGTGTGCGTGTGTATGCGTGAGTCTGTGCATGTGTGTGTGTGGTGTGTGTGTGTGTGTGCGTGTGTATGCGTGAGTCTGTGCATGTGTGTGTGTGGTGTGTGTGTGTGTGTGTGTGTGTATGCGTGAGTCTGTGCATGTGTTTGTGTGTGTGTGTGTGTGTGTGGTGTGTGTATGCGTGAGTCTGTGCATGTGTTTGTGTGTGTGTGTGTGTGTGTGTGTGGTGTGTGGACCCAGACTCTATGGGGCTCATATCTGTGCTCATTTTTAAGCAGGAAAATCTCAGACTGAAGTTTCACTTTATTGGCGTCACGTCCTTTTGCTTGTAAAATGGTGCATTGGTTTTATACTCTATTTGCCCTTTTCTTTTCAATGCATTTGCTCCCTGATAGTTTTATGCATGCGGGTGTGTGAATTGGAAAATATCTCTTCTAGGTTGTCTGGCACCTGAGTAAATCATCTGTCTTATAATGTCTAATATTAAAACTATGAATGCACTGACTAAGCGTTTTCAGTTCTGATACCAGTTTTGATACTGTAGCTTTAAGTATCTGTCTTCAGTCTTTAAGTATCTGTCTGTTTTCAGTCTTTGCTTTGGAATCTGTTGCCTGATGTCAACAGATTCCAGGCAAAACCTGAAAACATTTATTTCCTTTAAACTGAAATAAAATCTTTTATTTATCCTACTAGTAACTACAGAACAATAATTAAAAATTCAAACATTATTAGGCTTTCTGGGCACATTATGACCCGTAAATAGTCTTAGTACATCAATTTTTATGCCCAGCCTGGATATCGACTGAACCGATATCGGATACCAGTATCAAATTAGTGCATCCCTAATTAAAACTTTTTGTGTATCCATGGTGTTGCTATGCTCATGAAATTCCAGTTGGACTGAAACAGTGATTGGTCCTCCCTTGTGGCCTAGTCTGTCTGTCTCTGTGTGAAAAGAAGAATTGAGAAAAATTGAGTGTCCCCTAGTACTGCATTGTGACCTTTCTAACGAGACGGGCACATCCAGATCCGCAACACATTGACATGCAGTGCCCCCTAATGTGAGTGTGTGTGAGTGCGGATCAGGTAAGGTGTTTTAGCTGCTGTCGCTAATAAGGCCATGAGAGCTGACATCACCATGTGTCTCTGTGAGGGTCAGTAATCTCACTACCATTTTCTGCCATAGGTAGAGTGCAACCACTTGGGGGCGCAGGTAATGTATTTTTGTAATAAACTATTGTAATGTGAATGTTCTACAACAACTAATAATCCAAATAATAATCTAAACACGATGCTGATTGGAAGAGCTACTGATACTGAAAACTTAAATAAAAAGTTGAACCTTTTCTGAATAGTTGTAGTCTTCATCCATATCAGCATTAAAACCTTAGGCTAATAATCATGGATCTGTAATAAGAACTGGATAAAACACTTCCCCTCTGGCTCGGTTCGAGACCGATCAGTAGCTGCTTCATTGGTTCTGCAGCTCCAGGAGCTCCCGTGTTTGGCTGACAGGAAATCCACAACTTTCACAAAGGTTGGACTTTGTACGCATTCTTTTCTATTGTCACAACATCAATTGTTTTAATTTTTTAAATCCTCAAAGCATCTAAAAGCTAGCTTTGTATGTCTCAGCCTTGCCCCTCTTTGAGTCTGCACAAACTAGCAGCTATTGTTCTGATTGGTCAAAACGGACCACGGCGTGCACTGTACAGACGTTACACGGATGGGAGGAGCTAGCCTTGAAAATTATTTTTGGGCCCATGTGCCTATGAGCCCAGGCTATTGAAAACAAAGTTATGCCATCGTCCAGATTTTGTTTTACTTCCAAGCTAGTAATACATCAAAAATATGATATTGATCAATATAATAGGTGATGTCATCAAGATTGTCAACTGCTCAAGATGCTAACTGAATGCACTACTCTGTTAGAAGCTGTATTACTCAAGTTAGACTTTAATCTGAGCTTTATTTTCAACACAATCTGATTTAGTCAAGAACTGATTTAGAGGAAACTAGATCAAGCCCCTCTTGAGTAACATAACAGTCACAAGCTAGCTGGCATTAGCCAACAGTTTTTCAGTGAGTCACCCTCATCTTTTTATTGAAAATCAAACACCTAAACAGGATCATGAATGGTCGTATTGATCACAGGCTCCTGAAAATGTGCTGTTTAAATCTATTTTGTATTATCGGTAACACTTTATAATAACGGCTGCTTATAAAGCATTAGTAACACTTAGTAAATAATGAACTAATTATTTTACAAAACATTTACAAATATTTGTTAATGAGTAAGAAATACTCCACTAATGTTATATCTATATATGTTATTCCTCATTTGAAAAACATTAGTCAATGATTACATAATGATGAAATGAATAATGTTTAAACCTTGACAAACATTTAAGTTTTTTTTTAAGTTGAAGCAAAAACAAACTGTTTCAGACAAGTTCACTTTCCTCAAATGGATTGTGCATTATTTGTAGACTTTGTACAATCTTCAGAATATTATTTGTAAATAGTTTGTATACTGTTAATTCATAGCTACATTATTATTGCATTAAGATTAGCTTGTAAATCATTAAGTGTGGTTGAAATGAAAGCAAAGAAGACATGTCAAGAAAACATTAAACATTTATTGATTACAAAGCTTTTTGAATCCGCTAGTCTGAAGAGAAAACACATCAGTGATCATGTACAAAAAGTTACCTCAACATGTGTAACACACTACTGCCTTTTACATATAATCTGTTCATATCTGCAAACTATTTACAAAGCGTTTTGGACCCGCTAATCTAAAGTGAAAACACATTGTCATATACAAAAGTTTACTCAATATGTGTAACTCACTATTACCGTTTACAAATGATCTGCTGATGTTTACAAATGACTTTTGCATTCCCGGTTTAGTCCTGGTTTAGACCCAGTTTAGACCCGTTTTAGTCCTGGTTTAGTCCTGGTTTAGTCCCGGTTTAGTCTTGGTTTAGTCCAGGTTTAGTCCCAGTATAGTCTTGGTTTAGTCCTGGTTTAGTTCTGGTTTAGTCCTGGTTTAGACATGGTTTATTCTTGGTTTAGTCCTGGTTTATTCCCAGTTTAGTCCCAGTTTAGACCCAGTTTAATCCTGGTTTAGTCCCAGTTTATTCCCGGTTTAGACCTGGTTTAGTCCTGGTTTAGTCCCAGTTTATTCCCAGTTTAGACCCGGTTTAGTCCTGGTTTAGACCTGGTTTAGTCCTGGTTTAGTCCTGGTTTAGTCCCGGTTTAGTCCTGGTTTAGTCCTGGTTTAGTCCTGGTTTATTTGTAAATGTTTTATAAAATAATTAATTCATAATTCCTAAGTGTTACTAATGCTTTATAAGCAGCTGTTATTATAAACTGTGTTTGCCAATAGGTTGTCCATTGTGTCACCATGGTAAATGCTGATAATATATATTCATAAGACTAGTATAGCTTTATTGTTAGCTGCACAATAGATTGTGGTGAGGAGATGATCTAATATGGAATTTTGTGTGGCAAGAAAGGTCCCATAAAAATCTCAGGCTCATCTCCCACAAAACAAAAAACGCAGTAGTTCAGTCGCTGTAGTGTGATTGTAGTTCTCCCTTTCCACTCGGCTATCTCTCCTCCCTCCTCCTCTGTTACAAACCCAAACTCCATTCTGCTCCCAAAGCCTCAATTACACCATGAAATCTTATCTCCTACAAGTTAATGTCCTCCTTCAAAAACATCTGAAGGGCAATCGAGCGCACAAGTAGGTGAGGCAGCCAAGAGCGTAGCAGGAATCTACGGGATCTTTCTGTTAAAAAGTCCTCACCTCCACTTTTGTCTTCTCTGTCTCTGCTCCCATCAAACACATGATCTCATCCAAGGACCCTATTAACCCAAGGGGAGAACTTTGGTCCCTATTTCAGACATCCTCATTTCTAGGAGCAATGGAGGGTTAGCTGTTTTTATCCCAAGCTGAGATGGCAGAACCTGGTCGGAGTGGCTCCACGAGAGAGGGAGGGGTGTAATGGCACTTTCTGTAACAGATCAGAGGAGATGGTGTATGTGGGCCAGGGGCAGAATGGGATGGGCGGGCACAGGCAAAATGTTACTTCAAAAAGGTTGGGACATTTTCACATCTTGACATGACAAAATGTAAATAAAATATGCAGTCTTATTTGATACATTAGACATTCTAACCCTGTAATAACAATAAAATGAATGTTAAAAATATAAGTTTGACTAGAAATGATCACTCTCCTGTCAACTACTGGGATGATTGTTGCAGGCCTACTCAATATGAATTTAAATATTATATTAAAAAGTTATCAAGCAGGAATTTCTAAGCATTAGTTAAAAGTAATAGAAATGGGTTATGACATAGCATTTATTTTCCTTGGAAACTAAATCCAGGCAGAGGCAGTAGCTTTAGTAATATTGTATTTACCATCTTTACAGGACACGGAGATATGAATCCTCCACATATTATTGTTCATTCAAGTCTGGCCATGCATCCTTTGTAGGAAGAATTACATCTCCTGATAACCTCTCAGCTACTCAAAGCTATTGATTTTTTTATGACATTTTTTATATTTCTCGTACATATTCCTTACTCATATTTGGTGTGATATCCAACCACTCACATAATGTAAGTTTGATGTGAAAGGCATACAACTGTCCATGGAGAAGAAGACGGTGATGCTACAAGGTCAAGTTACAGATCAAATCTATGGAGTGGTGACCCCATGCGCTGTAGGAATGCATGTTTTTCTTATTTTTATTTTTGCACAATTAAAGCACCTGTGATTTAATAAATGCAAGACAGTGAAGTTGAATGTCACAAGCTACAGGGTGCATTGTATAACTTTTCAATTGGGGGTCCATCACCTGCTTATTTCTATGGATAATGTTCTCCAGTATGACACTAAACAGCTCTATCTCATATTTATTCAATAACATGTGGTGTTATGACTCAAAAATACCTAGAAAAACAGGCATTCTGAACTCTAACTTGGTCATGTTTGGTTTCCTTCAAAATAGAAAGGTTTAATGCCATACTGTGCAACATCTCAGACAAAGCAATAACATTTCCAAAGACAAGAAGGTAGACAACCACCACCAGAACAGGGTAAAACCTGTACATTATATCTTTTTAATCAAGGTCATGTGAAGGATAGTTATAACACCCTTTGAATCCTTGAGCATTAGCACATTAGCAGTAGGTCAATTGTGGTTGGAGGGCCCTGAGTGATGTCCAATAAGACTTTAACACAATTACCAACTGATAACCAGAGCAGCCGCGGCCAACAGCTCCTTCACTCAACCTGATGTATGCTGAATTAGACCAGCCTGTAACCATTTATGGCCCTATTGACTATGGCATGTGAGAGAATCAATGCTCCTTACACGGGCTCTAATGGGAAAGGTCATTGGTGCACATGTTACTATTATGTTAACATTAAACTCCCCATGCCTCCTATTAACCACATTATAAAAGCACCAATATGCTTGTGTTATATAATCAACCTACATAATTAAAAATGCCACAATCTTATGCTATATACCATATGGCTCCATGTTGTAGCTTGACTCAGCTGTGAATATAGGTCATTGGCTCTTCATATATTAGCTGTAATAGTGGCTTAGTATAGGGAAGATAAGCTGTCATACTGCTATGTATTTCAATCACTCAACTGTTTAATAATGGCTGATTGTGTTACTGATTGCTATTGGGAAATATTTCTCTCTGTGTGCATTGTTGCTTTGTTGTCCTCTGTCCCTGACTAATAGGGACAATTATAAGACCTGACCAGGTATTCTTCGCTCGTAATTACTGTTTTGTTACTTGAGATTGACTGACTATTTTTTTAAACCCGACGTAAAAGGTCACTGAAGCTAGTAATGAAGTGAACGTTGTATGGAGCAATGGTTCAGAAACATGTGTAGATCAATGGTTGGTTGCAATATATTTCAAATTTACTTTTGAGAACTTTTTACCATGGTACAGTTGTTTCCCCTTCTCATTTACTCTCTTTAAGTTGTATTTGGAGTGATTTGTTGAGTCATCTTTATTCTCCTGTTGTCAAGACATTATCCCCCGTTTTGACCAGTACATGCCCACTGCTCTGTACTTACTTTGTGTTATAAAATCCCTTCTAAAGCAGTCTTATTTCAGTAAATGTTTTATTTACTTCAGGCAAAACAGACAAATATTTTAAAAAGGACATTAAAGGTCCATCAAAAATATTCAAGTGTCCTCCTTCACTCTTGGACCATGAGTATAGTTTGGATGAAGTGTGCTGTCACATCTCATACAGTCCCAGCGATCTCCAATACTTCAAACTCCATTTTAATTTTCGGCATCTGTGATATGCAGAGGATTCCGCAGTGTTGTGTAGCAATTTTTGCGCACACAGTAAAAGTCTGCTGCTCGCTAGTGTGATGTGCTACTATCCATCAGAGATGCCAACTTCACAGCTATTTATTATGATGACGTTTATGGCAACGTCAGCTCCCACTGGGCACTGCAGTTTTCTAACCGGGTGTCATTGTTTATAACTATATAACAGACACAAGCACAATATGTGTTCTTTAAGGTTATAGGTTAAGGGTAAGGTCGTTTTGTCATATGATAAGTCAAACTTTTCCTTATTTTAACACCATTTGAGGTTAGACATGTTATAAAACTCACTGCAGTCATGAGCACTGGTTGGAAAATTAAATCCAAGCACTGCGTATGAATAATTATATCGTGGCCAACCTGTTCTGAGCACTTGACCTTTTGTTGCTTTTATAGGATGTTGTGAGAGCTCTATATTAAAATGTCTTGAATAATTCTCCGTTTTGGTTCTTCTCAGTGTGAGGATGGGTCACGTCTCTCCAGGCTTTCTCTAAAGGGTAGTCATAGATGCTCAGAACATGATGGTGTGAGGAAATACTGGTGCCAAACTCTACATGAGAGCTACTACAGTAACTGCATCCACAACATACAGACCATAAACTAAAGATGTGCTTGATTAACAAGACAAACTCTTACCAAGATACACTGGTTCAGAGGAAAGTATCCTGAGAGGAAGACACAGGTATGGTATATACTCGTATGTGCGTAAAAGCAACAAATATTACCAGGTATAAGTTAAATAGCTAAATGTTCTCATATCAAAATTTGCCCTCTGCATTTGACCCATTTTTTCAAGTATCTGGGGTTTAACTGTGAGGAGCATGGTATGACCACACTGAAACACCTGTTAACCCATCTCCAGATATTGAGCTGTCAGTTCAGAGGATTTCCCTAACCTAGAGAATGTTTTAGGTTAGGTTAAGTTAACTTGAACAGACTGTATTTTTGAGCCAGTAACAAAGAAATGAGGGCTATTGTTCTTCACCCATTTTTTCTTCTCCATGAAGGGCCTAAACGTCAACGAAAAGTCCCCAAACTGGTCCGGTAAAAAAAAAATTATAAAACGGGCATTGCAACAATGCCCAAAGTGACCCGACTTAACAGCGCCACCTAAAAGTGGGCCCCTATAGGATTGGGGACAAGCAAAGTTTGGTTTATGCAAACGAAATTCAGAACAGTGATAGCGAACAATAAAACAAGCCAAAAGTTGAATTGGCGCATACCCCTATAATGAGAACGTCGGCCATATTGAATAAAAAAGTCACCATCATTTTGATTGGGGAAAACAATACTAGTCCTTGGTTTTTGGTCCAAATGTGTTCAGATTTGACATGTCACATCTAGAGACATAGGTTCACAAAAATAACCTGTTTTTGGGGGGGGTACTGTATTCCTTACAATTTGCTGTAGCACACCAGCTAAAAACACCTTAATTTCCTGTTTCTTCGGTGACTTCTCACAGCTACAGGAATTGGTCTAGAGAGCTTGAATTCATATCACAATTGTAATGGACTATAAAGTCTAATCCAACTGAACACTATAGCGCCCCCTACCATAAACATGAAATTTGTCTAAAAATAAATAAATCAAATCTTACACACACATGCTTAGTCTGATCGAGCTGAAATTTGAATCACTAATGTGTGATTTAAATAAATATAAAATACTATAAAGCGTGTGAAAAGTGCACTCTATAGTGACCCCTACCATACAAATGCAAATGAACCAATAGAAGTAAAAACATTTTTTCCCAGAATTTTTTATAACATATTATTATTTTTTCTATTTCCACTTTACCAATTAATAAAAATCAAGCGACTGCAGCTGTGGCTGGCATCTGAATTCAGGTTTTGTCATGTGAAACAATACTCGTTTCAGTGTAGACTCTGTATACCTGACTGGGTGACAGGTGCGAGGCACTCTACTGTTTCCATGACAACTCCTGCACACTGTCTCACTGAGTTTTTTTGAAAACAACATGTGAAACAATAAACATGAATAACTACCACAGACGTTTAAGAAAACAATAATGTTAAAACAATTTTTGTTTTATTTTTTCATAATACAAAGGGTAAAGAGTAATGCTTGGAGGGGCTTTAGCACTGGTAGTAGCGCTGGAGCACCGTCCTCTGCTCCTTCACTACGGCCTCTCCTTTTGTGCGGCTGGATGGCTGTGCTCTATCACATTCACAACAAAATTTCAGGAGATGTATCTCCTCTCGTGCTGAGAAGAGTTCAGCCAACAGGACTCTGGATCCGACCTGTTTGTGTTTCTCATCTCAGCCATTATATTGTCCTGTGCTTTAAAGGGATATGCCACCCCCAGGTCAAATTTGGGCATCTCCCCACAGTCCAGAGACTAAAATAAGTGGTGGAAAGCGTTTTCCTGCTCACCCAGCCATTGTCCGAGTCTGTCGCCACTGACCGCCGCGGTATCTGCAGCTCCTCCGCCTTAGACTGGAGTCTAACGTCGCCAGAGAAAGATTTCGGCCAAAAGGAATTAATTTGCTCGATGCGTTTCCCAATTACTTGCTGTGTAGTGCGCATTCATATCGAGTGCAAATAAATGTGCAAATCAACACGGAGAGCTTGCCTTGGTCATTTTGGGTGGGAACTATTTTTCAGTGCGGAAGAACATGGCCGAATCACGCAGCACGCTGCCAGGGGAATCCCAGTTACGCACCGGGAAGGGAGTTCCCCTGTTGCACAACGTGGTGCGTGATTCGGCCATGTTCTTCCGCACTGAAAAATAGTTCCCACCCAAAATGACCAAGGCAAGCTCTCCGTGTTGATTTGCACATTTATTTGCACTCGATATGAATGCGCACTACACAGAAAGTAATTGGGAAAAGCATCGAGCAAATTAATTCCTTTTGGCCAAAATCTTTCTCTGGCGACGTTAGACTCCAGTCTAAGGCGGAGGAGCAGCAGCTCGCGCGGCGGTCAGTGCTGACAGACTCGGACAATGGCTGGGTGACCAGGAAAATGCTTTTCATCACTTGTTTTAGTCTCTGGACTGTGGGGAGATGCCCAAATTTGACCTGGGGGTGGCATATCCCTTTAAGTTGTTCTTTCATCTTGTCAAGGACTTGCTGGATAGCTCTTGTTTGAACTGGACAGTTTCTCTCACTGACCTCTTATAAAGATACCAGATCTCCTTATATGCATTCATTTGGGTCTCCAGCTCTTTGTCTTTCTTTTGGAGAGAAGCTTTGAGTTCTTGTATCTCCATATTGTCAGTCTTATTCTTGACGTTTTTAGAGTTTGCAAGTTCTTGCTTCAGCTGCACATTTTCCTGTACTTTAGTGTTGTATAGGTACCGGATCTCCTTATGTGCATTAATCTGGTGCTCTATGACTGTACAGTATGTATAAATATTACTAATCCATATGGCAAATGTTTTCTATTTATTTGCCCAAGCCAGTAACAGAGTAACTGGCGACTAGCGAGGGCTATTGTTTCTTCCAGTTTCTTCATTTTTCTTTTTTTTTTTCTCTCTGTAGAAAATTACATTTTTATAGCGCCCCATACCATAGATATGAAATGTCAGCATTATCGGACTTGTACCAAATTTGGGGATTACATTCTTTGCATGTACAAGCAAAAAAATATATTAAGCAGATGGGGCACTTTTCACGGTTGGCCAGCAGGGGTGCAAAGACTGCTAAAAAAAAATATTTACAAAAATGTTACTCGCACATGCTTAGTCTAATCATGCTGAAATGTCTATCAGTTATACACTGCATGGCCGTGATTCCATTGATAAACAATTACCAGTGCTACAGCACCACCTACAGGAGTGCATAAAGTTTACTATAGGGCAGGGGTCTTCAACGTTTTTCAGGCCAGGGACCCACAAACAGATGGCGAACTGGGCCAGGGACCCCCTACTATATATACGGCATAGAATTGTGTTTTATATTAAATTGAGCTTAGTGTCATGTATAAACATTGCTACTCTGTTATGGTACATCCAATACAAGGAAATAATACACAGGTTAATACTGTATTTTACACTATAAAATATAAAATTATATTATTTTAAAGTGAAATCAAAAGATTTCGCGACCCCCCTGCAGTACCTCCGCGACCCCCCTAGGGGTCGCGACCCCCCTGTTGAAGACCTCTGCTATAGGGAGAAAAAAAACTGATTTTAATCAGTGATAATGACATGCTTTTGGTCATAAGAGTCACAAAGACATAGTATGTCATAGTTTTTATAGTTTTGCCTCTAGAATCATTCAGTTTTTAGAATTTTAAAAGCGCACAATGTAACTTTTCTGGTGGAGGGTCTGTTTATGTACGATCTGGTGAAGGCCATCAGGCCGCAAGCGTCAGTTTGTCATTAAAAAAAAAACACAAAGAAAATTTAGTAATCCAGTTTAAGTAAGCTGTTGTATATTACATTTTTTATTCTTCATTTGCTCCTCATCTTTCATGGAATGTGTCCATGGTTTCAGCTTTGACCATTCTTTGACTATCTTTGACCATCTTTGACCATCTTTGACCATTGCATTGGCCAGAGAAATGAAATTTCGATTCACTGTATGTTGAACAGATATGACAGAATTGACAATAAATCTGACTTTGAACTTTGAACATTGAACTGTTATGATGGTTGACCATTGAAAAATTTAAATTTTTGGTTTTAAATTGTTATTCACTATGGCAACGGTCCTTTCATATCATTTCAAACCCATGGATAAGTTTATTTCATCCTTTTCAGTCTCACCACATTGATGTACCAAAACATTTTTATTTTTTTATTTTTTATATATACTCAACAAAAATATAAACGCAACACTTTTGTTTTTGCTCCCATTTTTCCTGAGATGGACCCAAAGATCCAAAATTCACTTCAGATACACAACACTACCATTTCTCTCAAACATTGTTCACAAATCTGTCCAAATGTGTGACAGCGAGCACCTCTGCCCCGCCGAGACAATCCACCCCACCTCACAGGTGCGCCACATCAAGATGCTGATCTGACATCATGACCAGTGCACAGGTGCGCCCCAGACTGCCCACAATAAAAGGCCACCCCGAAATGTGCATTTTTATTTTTTTTTTTTTTGCTTTATTGGGGGTCTGGGGACTCAGAACCAGTCAGTATCTGGTGTGACCACCATTTGCCTCATGCAGTGCAACACATCTTCTTCGCATAGAGTTTATCAGATTGTCAGTTGTGGCCTGTGGAATGTTGGTCCACTCCTCTTCAATGGCTGTGTGAAGTTGCTGGATATTAGTGGGAGCTGGTACACGCTGTCGTATACGCTGCTCAAGCACATCCCAAACATGCTCAATGGGTGACATGTCCGGTGAGTATGCTGGCCATGCAAGAACTGGGACATTCTCAGCTTCCAAGAATTGTGTACAGATCCTTGCAACATGGGGCTGTGCATTATCTTGCTGAAACATGACGTGATGTTCATGGATGTATGGCACAACAATGGGCCTCAGGATCTCATCACGGTATCTCTGTGCATTCAAAATGCCATCAATAAAATGCACCTGTGTTCTTCGTCCATAACAGCCTTTGAAGAGGAGTGGACCAACATTCCACAGGCCACAACTGACAATCTGATAAACTCTATGCGAAGAAGATGTGTTGCACTGCATGAGGCAAATGGTGGTCACACCAGATACTGACTGGTTCTGAGTCCCCAGACCCCCAATAAAGCAAAAAATGCACATTTCAGGGTGGCCTTTTATTGTGGGCAGTCTGGGGCACACCTGTGCACTGGTCATGATGTCGGATCAGCATCTTGATGTGGCGCACCTGTGAGGTGGGGTGGATTGTCTCGGCGGGGCAGAGGTGCTCGCTGTCACACATTTGGACAGATTTGTGAACAATGTTTGAGAGAAATGGTAGTGTTGTGTATCTGGAGTGAATTTTGGATCTTTGGGTCCATCTCATGAAAAATGGGAGCAAAAACAAAAGTGTTGCGTTTATATTTTTGTTGAGTGTATGTTCACTTTCTGGGCTCTCTCGTCCTATCACCTCCTCTGCTCAGTCAAAATGTAGAACTTTCAGATGTCATTTGATGATTACTTATTACATCCTTCCATTATTTTTTACCTTTCCTTTTGGACCTTCAAGTGGTTTTAAAATCTGAGCGCATTATGAGTGATACTGAGGTGAGGGTGCACAGACTGTCAAAGAGCTGCGAGGCTTTGTAATGGAAATGAATGAGAGTTTAACTTTGGAAATTGTATAAAAGCGAAAATCATTTGTTCTTCACCTGGACTTACCCGGGGCCTTTGAAGTTCAGATACTGCAGTTATCTCTCTCCTCTGATTCAGATCTATTTACCGTTCACAGCACAACATGGAGCTTTAAATTCACTTTGTAAATCAGTCTTTAATTTTATACATAGTACGGAAACAATAACTGACAAGTAGTGACTAGTTGATTATAAAAAAATATTGTAGGTATATTAGATATAGACTTAGACAAACTTAATTGATCCACAAGGGAAATGATTTGGACACAGTAGTTCACACATTATGTCTGTGTAATCCCTCAGTCATTCAGGTAGGATCCATAGTAAAGGAACAATTAAATTCAACTGGACAAAGATTTTTGATTGAAGACGTAGACAGACTAAAAATAAATGTGTGAATGAAACAAAACACAACTCAAGGTATGTTTTTGTGGAGGTAACTCACAACATTTTTCTATTTTGTGTAAAATAGGACCTAGGTCTAAGTCAGCTGCAAAGACTGTAGTTTTTGGGATTTGTTGTCAGTTTTTGTTATGTGTTATTAAAAAAATAAAAAATAAAATAAATAAATAAATCAAAAATAAAATAAAAAACACAAACAAAAGAACAACAATAGAATAGCTTAATTAAGTAGCTTTTTTGCTTAAAGGTGCATTAAAGGCGGCACGGTGGCTGAGTGACTAGCACTCATGCTTCACAGCAAGAAGGTTCCGGGTTCGATCCCCGGGTCACCCAGGCCTTTCTGTGTGTGTTCTGTGTGGAGTTTGCATGCATGGTCTGGGTTCGATCCCTGGGTCGCCTGGGCCTTTCTGTGTGGAGTTTGCATGTTCTCCCCGTGTCTGGATGGGTTTCCTCCGGGCACTCTGGTTTCCCCCACCAACCCAAAACATGCTCCAGGTAAAATCCTCCAGCTTAGGTCCTGTCCAAGCCGAGCAATAAGATCATGGAGATGGGTCCATGGGCGCCTGAAAGACGAGCTGCCCACTGCTCCTGAAGGATGGGTCAAATGCAGAGAAATAATTTCCCTACGGGGATGAATAAAGTCTGTCTTCTTCTTCTATGTAACTTTAAACTGGAAGGTGCCATCTGCTTGTCTCCATGGAGATGATGTTTCTTTGCCTGGAATGTTCCACAGACTTGCATTAAATGTCTACCTCCATGGAGCCTGAAGTATTTGGTGAAATAAAAAAATAAGTAATGTGGAACATTCAGGTGAAGCATTAACATATCCATGGAAACAAACATTGACACAACTGATGCTCCCTAAGAAAAATGACATAGTGCACCTATACAAAAGTCTTTTTAGGCACTGTTCTATCTTAAACATCTTATTGCTTTAAGGACTTTTTTACTTAATTCTTATTTTGTATAAATGTATAATTTAGTCTCTAATCAACTTCTCTAATCAAGTATATTTTTATCATCTTGCCTACACTTTTCCCTTGCTTATATAACTCATCACCAAACCAAAACCTTATATACTTTCTTTTTTTATTCATTCTTTTACTTCACTTTTCCCCAGTTGATTTAGTTGTTTATCTTGTTGCTCTTTAGACTTGTTTTTCTTGCTTTGTATGAGATGGTAATGATGAAAGGTCACATGGTGCGTGTTTCATCTACTTTACATAATGGACTGTTGGGGGCAGTACAGGTCAAACACACACCCTAACTGCTCTGCTGCTGTTTTCTCTTTAAATCCATCCACCAGGGGCTGTCCAAGCATCACTGACTTTTCATCTGCTCAAAGTTAACTAGACCTGATGAAAGAGGGAGAGAAGGTCCACTGATTCACTGCACAGTAAGTAAAAGTACAAGTACACTGTAATGGAAGCACAATGTCAGAAAGATACTAGTGGGTATAAATTAGATCAGACTACATTACAGAAGGTTGACTACTTCACAGCACAGTAAGTAAAAGTACAAGTACACTGTATTGGAAGCACAATGAATACTACAGAACAGAATAGTATTTCAACATTGTAACCCTAAGTAATAAATGTTTTAATTTATTTTTGGTCAGTTTGTCTATATACACTAAATCTGTACTTTTAGTATTCCCACCAAGCTGCTCATAGACTACAGGTGTAAATTAGGATTCATACTAATTCCTGGCACCATTGTCTTTGTGATCACTTCTGTCTTGGTTAATGTATTGTGGCGCACTGTCCCTGTACAAAGTGTACCATACCATACAGTTAGTAAGTTGAAATGGACAGTAAAATTAGATATATCTATATTATCCAATCCAATCCAACTTTATTTCTAATGCACTTTAAAAACAGCAGAATTGATCAAAGTGCAGTACACAAGAATAATTATAAAAGGCAATAAAATAGACACAGATTGCAAAAACAGACACATACAAACAAACCGGACACTAAAAAGTTCAAATTAATGACAGTGAAACATTACAGGGAACAGGTGAGATTTAAGAGCTGATTTAAGAACTGAAAGTGACTTAGTTTTCTTTATTCTCTTGCATTTTTGGACCATTAGCAAAGAATGATCTGCTGACCTGACTGAGCGTGCAGGGGCAGAGAGCTGAAGCAGGTCGGACAGATAGTCTGAGGTAAGGCCAATTTCACCATTTAATCAAACGTAACTGAGAAGATAACTGTCTGTTTGTAATAGGTTTATCTGATTTATAGTTTGAACATAAGGCAATTGAAAAGACAAAACTTTAAAGGTCCCATGGCATGAAATTTTCACTTTCTGAGGTTTTTGAACGTTAATGTGAGCTCCCCTACCCTGTTTAGCCCCCCATGGCTAAAAGTTGCGAAATGTCTAAACTGAGCATTTGCGATCCTTTTCTGCGTTACACAAAACCAGTGTTCAAACGGGCGAGTTCGGACAAGGCACCTTATTGACGTCAGATCGGCAAATGCAGCTCCAGCCCCTCCCTCTGTCTCCGCTCAGCGTCCCTGTATATCCCGCCAATAGAGTTTGGACTGTGAATGCGCTACAATGCGAAATGCGTTTTTTTATTTGCCTGGAGGCACGTCCGAGTGTTTTTAGGCTCGGAAGTCCTTTATCTGAGCCTCTGGACCTTTGAACAGCAGTGGTTTAATTTTATTTTCTGTGGAAATGTGTTTATTTTTCAATAGAACGCTTGAAATCTCTCCCCCCGTGCAAAAACAAGGAAATGAATCAGCTGAGAGCTAGAGCCGAGAGCGGAGAGTTTGGCCACGCCCCCACCCTCTATTATTGGCCAGCTCTTTTCTCCTCATTTGCATTCAAGAAACAACTCCCATTATGACCTGTTCTGAGGGAGAAAAATTACTCTTTCTCATCTTATCTCTGTTTCTCATGCACTGAGTGTTGATTTTGAAGAAGGATTCATTTACAGTATTAGGGAACCATTAAGGAGCCATATAAAAGCATCAAGAAGTACCATGTCATGGGATCTTTAATACAGTGTGAAATTTTCCAAAGGTACACCCCAAAAATGAGAGAAAAAAATGTATATCTGTGGGAGCAATGCAAGAAACACAAATGTTTAAGTAGTATTGTCAGCTTAAGGTTTTTGGCACTTATGGGAAAATTAAAGGTCCCATACAAAATTGACTCTTGTGAGCTTTAAGTCACGTTATAATGTCTTTTCCTCCTCAAAAACATACCTTTAGTTGTGTTGTGTTTCATTTGCTCATGTCTGAGTAATTCTGCATTATTATTCAGTTTACATCTCTAAGGCTCAAAATGCTCTAAATATACAGGATTTGTGTATTAAACATGTGTGAAAGAACCAAGACACAACTCCAGGTATGTTTGTGATGAGGAAACAACATTAAATCAGGCCCTTTAAAGGTGCATTGTGTAACTTTTCTGGTGGAGAGTCTGTCAAATGCTTTTCTCCATGGAGATGTTATTCTTTTGTCTGGAATGTTCAACAGTGTGGTATTAAACCTTTCTATCTTCATGGAGACTAAACCAGACCAAGTTACAGGTCAGATCTATGGAGAGGCAACCCCGCTCACAGTCAGAATTTATAGGTATTTTCAGAGCTATAAAACTACCTGCAATTAAAGATCCCATGACATGGTACTTCTTGATGCTTTTATATGGCTCCTTAATGGTTCCCTAATACTGTAAATGAATCCTTCTTCAAAATCAACACTCACACTGAGAAACAGAGATAAGATGAGAAAGAGTCATAAATATCTCTCTCAAACTCTTTATTCTGGGCGTTGTTGCTTGAATGCAAATGAGGAGAAAAAAGATGGCCAATAGTAGAGGGTGGGGGCGTGGCCAAACTCCGCTCAGAGCTCAGAGCTCTCAGCTGATCCATTTCCGTGTTTTTGCACGGGGGGAGAGATTTGAAGCATTCCATTGAAAAATAAACACATTTCCACAGAAAATAAAATTAAACCACTGCTGTTCAAAGGTCCAGAGGCTCAGATAAAGGACTTCCGAGCCTAAAAACACTCGGACGTGCCTCCAGGCAAATAAATGCGAAATACGCATTTCGCATTGCCTAGCGCATTCGCAGTCCAAACTCTCTGGGCGTGATTTACAGAGACGCTGAGTACAGACAGACGGGGGTGGAACTGCATTTGCATTTCTTTTTTCGATCTGACGTCAATAAGGTGCCTTGTTCAAAATCGCCCGTTTGAGCTCTGATTTTTTGTAACGCAGAAAAGGATCGCAAATGCTCAGTTTAGACATTTCACAACTTTTAACCATGGGGGGGGGGGCTAAACAGGGTAGGGGAGCTCACATTAACGTTCAAAAACCTCAGAAAGTGAAAATTTCATGCCATGGGACCTTTAAATAAATGTAAGGCAGAGCAGTTTCATACTGTGGAATATTCCAGGCAGAACAAGAACATCTTTATGGAGACAGTTATACAATGCACCATTAAGCTAAACAAAAACTTTACTCAAGTAAGACTGCAACTGTTACAACCATATAACTCAAATTGGAGTAAAAGTAGTGTCAGAAAACTAAATGTAACACTGAACAGACCACCATTGACAGCTGATAATAATAGCAACCTTATGGCTTTGTGTATCTGTGGGGGGTTAATATGGAGTGTTATAGACGCTCTGTTTGTTGATGGCGGTGCTGGGCTGCAATATCATGGGACATATTCAACATCTGTGAAGGGAGGGGCATTCAAAAACCCCTCTATAACATCTGACTCACGCATCCTTTTTCCTATTCTGCGCTGTCGTCCTTGAATGCTCCAAATGAGATGGCTCTGGCTACTTCCTGGCTTGGAGTAAATACAGAAAACTAATGACTATTTCCCCAAACAAGTAGACACTTATGTTAGGATGTTATGTGGAAGTCAAAAACAGCTTGAGAACTGCTCTTTGCCACATGTGGAAGCGACAGTTTAGAGAGGCTTTTGAGTTAATATTCACTGCTATTACCTTAAAAATAAAGCCTGCTTAAATGTGTTGTTTTTGTTGACAGTTAATTGCTAGCCTCGTTGTAATTTGCACTTTTATTAGACATGCTTTTTTTTTATTATTTATTTTTTACACCAGATGTAGCTGACTTAAAGGAAAAGAAACTTCTTTTTTTTTTTAACAATTTGAGCCTTATTTCAGTAATAAAACAAGTTGTTTTACTCACCCATATCACTTTGGTGTCATTTGGAGAATTTCCGGAGATGTTTTAGATTAGCATTAGGCTAACGCCGTTAGCCTAGCGCGACTTATACCCATAGCTCGGGGCATTCCCCGAGCATGTAATATGCCTCGTGTGGGCTCCAAATAACACAAACTTTAGCACTTGTCAAATCATAGAAGCTCAATGTCTTTAGTCTACGATTTCATTTGAATCAAAAGTGGCCTGTAATCCGAGATTTAGCCATAGTTTACAGCTTTGCATTCCATGTTTGGGTCCCGGGAGCTGAGAGCACACTCCGCGCATGCGCACTGGCGTCCTCATCTACTCGAAACTATGGCTAAATCTCGGATTACAGGCCACTTTTGACCAAACAAAAAGTGCTAAAGTTTGTGTTATTTGGAGCCCGCACGGGGCATATTACATGCTCGGGGAATGCCCCGAGCTATGGCTATAAGTCGCGCTAGGCTAACGGCGTTAGCCTAATGCTAATCTAAAACATCTCCGGAAGTGCTCCATATGACACCAAAGTGCTATGGGTGAGTACTGTTTTATTACTGAAATAAGGCTCAAATAGTAAAAAACTTTACTTTTCCTTTAAATTTGAATGAAGTGAATATGAAGTGTATCACAAACAGATCGAAATTGTAATTTGAGTTGGTGCCAGTATCACATGGCAAAGGCAGCAATTATTTAGATAATAGAACATGCTCTGCAAAGAACAAAATGTCTTTTTATAGAAACACATAGTTTAGATCTCTACAAACATTCTTCAGTTTCAGTTTATCAGTTTATATTTCTTGAAATGTCTCAAATGTTAAAGGGTCCATATTACGCCATTTCTGCAATTTATAATGTTGTTTTGACTGCAGAAAATACTGTTCCACCTTGTGATTCGTGTGATAAAACAGGAAGTGCTCCAATGTGTTTTTAAACTCAATACACCTTCACTACATTCATTTGGGTCATTTTAGCCCTGGTACTGTTCACTTCTTCAGAACAAAAGGTAAACAGTACCTTAGAAATTATCACTACATGACATCACCAGGTGGAATAGAGCATTTTGAGCTTTAGATTTGGACACAGGCTAATAATGCCGGATTACTCAAACATGTGTGAATGAAACAAAACACAACTCCAGGTCTGTTTTTGAGGAAGTAACAACTTCTAAAATGACTAAAGCTCAAAAGAATCAGTTCTGTAACATGGGACCTTTACTGTCAGAATCCTGCTTTGTGAACTTAACACAACACAAAACATTTCAGGAAAAACTGCCATTAGACTAGAAAAATCATGCAGCCCTAATTTAGCTTGTATCTATTAAAGGGACAGTGTATAAGATTTTTACCCGTTAATTACTGAAATTGAAGATATCCATTCAAAAATACATTGTTTTCCAAGCCTTTTCACTTCCATCATGAAATCAAAGTATTCTTTTGGACTTAGATATAGTCACATAAAAGGGGGATCTTCCCCATGCAGAGGCAGCCATTTTGACTGCGAGAGCCGCAGAAGGACATTTGGGCTCCACCTTTGCTATCAGCAAGGCTCGTGGTTTTGGGTAAACAACACAAGCATGCTGCCGGATCAGATGTTGTAATGGATCTAACACGTGTTTTGGACTAAATTGTTTTACTGGATTTTATTCGCTGGATCCTTACGGACAAATTGAGAGCAAGTTTATGGTGAAAAACAGAGTGTGACCTGTGCAAAGCATTCTAAGGTAAGTTAACCTTGTTTTGTGCTTTTCCGTATAAAACCCCCATGTGCTCAGGGAGTGATTGTTTTGCAGGGAAATGAATTGCATAGTCAAAAAGAGGAGACTGTAAGGTTTCATTTGATGTGTAGAGTGTCATGGTACATGATCGGGAATGTGTGTTTTCATGAGAAAAAAAAAAAAAAAAAACGGGACCGCGCTTGTGCGCGCGCCCGGGTGACCCTTGAGGTCTGCCGGAGCTAAAACAGAAAGTGCAATAGCACCATCCACCTATGCGCCACGAATCCTACACACTGGGGCTTTAAAGAAGACATTATGCAAAATTGCTTGTAATTTTTGAGGAAAATTCAGATCAAACACAAATGTTTCAAAACTGTTGCATATCCCCTTTTCAAAATTAAAATCGCACTGAAAACTGAAAACCTGAAATTACAAATAAATGCCACTATGACTAGGGCTGGCAGTACAAAAAGGAAGTGAAAGACCTATTCTTATTTTAGATCAATATTGCAATTTACATTAAACAAAATGTAAATGTAAAATGTAATAGTTTAAAGCTCCTATATAGCACAAAATTGACTCTTGAGAGCTTTAAGCCATGTCATAATGCTGTTACCTCATCAAAAACATACCTGGAGATGTGTTTTGCTTCATTTCCACAGTCTGTCTCTATCACCAAAGCTCTCTGTTCCACCTTGTGAAGTCATCAAGAGGTACCTTAACAACTTAACAACTGCGTTTAACCTTTAGTTCAGTAGAGATTGGAGATTCCAGTGTTGAAATGATCCAAATGATTGTATTGAAGGTTTATAGGCTTACAAACACAGTTCTTCCTGTTCCACCACATGACATTACAAGGTGGAACTTGTACATGGTGAAACATGTCTTAAACATGTGTGAATGGAAGAAGACACAACTCCAGGTTTGTTCTGATGAAGAAACATCATAACATAGATCAGAAAATAACATAATATGGACCTTTAACAGTAAATGCCATAAATAAAGCATAACATGTCTTCTTATAGCACAGCTCATAACCTTCACGCCTGGTGGCTCCCTGTGGAAATATGATCCGTGACTGTATCCATTTGAAAAGCGATGAGGATCTGCAGAATGACAGGAGAATGTGAGGCATTTTCCTTTATAATGCACAAAGCATGCAGCTCTATATGCTTCAGAAATCCTTTGATATCCTGAAATACGCTGTGAAACAAAATGGACACATAACTTGGTGAATACAATTGTGCTTGTTTTGGTTGGATTTGAAGTGGCTTTAAAGGAAAAGTAATGTTTTTTTTAGCCTTATTTCGGTAATAAAACAAGTTGTTTTACTCACCCATATCACTTTGGTGTCATATGGAGCATTTCCGGAGATGTTTTAGATTAGCGTTAGGCTAACGCCGTTAGCCTAGCGCGACTTATAGCCATAGCTCGGGGCATTCCCCGAGCATGTAATATGCCCCGTGCGGGCTCCAAATAACACAAACTTTAGCACTTTTCAAAATCATAGAAGCTCGTTGTCTTTAGTCTACAATTTCGTTTGGTCAAAAGTGGCCTGTAATCCGAGATTTAGCCATAGTTTCGAGTAGATGAGGACGCCAGTGCGCATGCGCGGAGTGTGCTCTCAGCTCCCGGGACCCAAACATGGAACGCAAAGCTGTAAACTATGGCTAAATCTCGGATTACAGGCCACTTTTGATTCAAACGAAATCGTAGACTAAAGACATCGAGCTTCTATGATTTGAAAAGTGCTAAAGTTTGTGTTATTTGGAGCCCGCACAGGGCATATTACATGCTCGGGGAATGCCCCGAGCTATGGCTATAAGTCGTGCTAGGCTAACGGCGTTAGCCTAACGCTAATCTAAAACATCTCCGGAAATGCTCCATATGACACCAAAGTGATATGGGTGAGTAAAACAACTTGTTTTATTACCGAAATAAGGGTCAAATTGTAAAAAAAAAAAAAAAAAAAAAAAAAAAAAAAACGTTACTTTTCCTTTAAAGGCAGGTTAGACTACCCTTTTTACAAAAATGTAGTACAGATTTGTGAGATAAAGGTGCATTGTGTAACTACTCTGGCAGATTGTCCGTTGGTTCTTGTTGCTCTGCCTGGAATGTTCCATAGTGTGACATTAAAACAGATCTACCGCACATTTATTCAAATTCAGGTGGTTTTATAGCTCAAAAATACCTAGAAGAGGCACAGGCATTCTGACTGTGAGAGGGGTCGCCTCTCCACAGATCTGACCTGTAACTTGATACCATACCATATTGTGAAAAATTCCAGACAAAGCAATAACATCTCCATGAAGAAACGCAAACATGTGTGAATGAAACAAAACACGGCTCCAGGTCTGTTTGTGATGAGGAAACAACATTATAGCACAGATCAGAAATAGCATAATATGATCCCTTTAAATACAAGTTAGACTACCCTTTTCACTAAAATGTAGTAATTGCTATTATATATTTAAAGAACTGGTACCTGATCTTTTTCCATGTATTTGAGCAAATGTATTTGTCTTGCCCCTGTACAAATATATTGTCTAAGCAGCTTTTGAGGTTGAAATAAATCTGCTGTGTACTGTCTGCATCTATGAAGCGTTTTATTGAGTATCAGGAAGTACAAGTTAGCATGCTAGTTGTTGTTAGCTTTACCTTAGGTTTGGTTAGGTTTCTTTATTAGTCTTGGAGGTAAGGGAAGGTTGCAGTACAGACAGAAAAAACATACAATATACATACACGACATCAGATAAAAAGATAGCAGTGTTGGATGTCAAACACTGCTATTTTTACCTGGATGTCAAAACTTCGCACAGGTCTCTGAAAGTTGTGAAAAGTGCTTATAAACTCGTCTTAATTAATATTAGGATGCTCTGAATGCAAAAGGCAAGTGAGGAATAGTTTTGGACCACAGCTAAACATTTAAAATTAATTAGTTCTGGGTTTTCATATTTTAAGACAGCAAAAATTAGGTACGCACTTTTTAAGGTTTTACAAGTATAGTTTGGTGAAGTTTATAGTTCAACTTTATAGAAACTTCATGAAGCAAATGTGACACAGTAGAGGTAATTATAGTTGTTACCTAGTAACAGTGCTGCAAACTAGACCTAAAAGAAGCCATTACAAGGAGACTTTGAAGTAGACTACACATCACCTTTAATGTGATAAACAATCATTATAGCATGATTGTCTTTAATGCATCCTGCATTTCAGATGGAGAATGTGTATTGATGAGGATAAAGAGATTCCTTGTGAGAACTCAGCAAGGTCCCATATTATGTGAAATTGACTCTTCAGCTTTTAGCCATGTTGATAAGTTATTCCCTCCTCAAAAAAAATGTTTGAATAATCTTTTATTATTAGTCTGTCTACATCTCTAAAGTTCAAAATGCTCTGTTGCATCATGCGATGTCATGAAGCTGTAGTTTTTGAGTTAACAGCTACCTTTTACCTTTTGTTTAGTAAACATGGGAAATTCCAGGGTTGAAATTGGTTGAAATTGTTCAAATGATTATAGTGAAAGTGTATGGACAGTGAAGCACTTCCTGTTTTACCACATGACATCACAAGGCAGGGCTCTGAAGTTTTGAAGTTCGATCGGAGTGAGATTTCCGGGGAGCGGGGGGGATTGACTTCACCCTTGGTGGTGTAGTGAATCTTTTTAGCCCTTTTTTGTATGTGTGAACCGATTTTTTAACTATTTGACTCAAACCTGAATTGAATTTGATGCATATCTGAGTGATATGAACACAGGAAAAATAAATAATTATCAGCAATTTATTTTTAATACAAAATAACAAAATGAACAGAATAAAATAAATATCTGTCCTGCTTAACTTAATACTGTATAAATTAATATAAACAGGGATGAAAGTGACCAGTAATGGAAAAAGCTGAAAGTCACCGAAAAGCTAGGGGGGTCCGGGGGCATTTTTGAACTGTAGATGCTCTGAGATGCAATCTGGGGTCATTTCAGCCACTTTGCACTAACTTCTCACAGAATGTGACTTGCACTGGATGGAATCAGCTCCGGATGCATAGTCCGGACAGGAGCTGCTGACAGCCAGACTCAAGCACATTTCTAAATGATCATCAGTCATGGTGGAACAGGACTTGGACTTAATGATCTTCATGTGGGAAAAGGTTGACTCACATAAATAAGTTTTCATAAATCTATCTCCATTTTATCTGATAAATGTTAATTTTAATCTTAAAATAAGCTAAGCAAACTGCACTGCACTTACACACTCTGTGCCCCGTTTTTGGACCCTCACCCACGGTTTGAGAACCCCCCCTTTTTTTAAGCTGTTTTTTCAGCTTCCTACCTGGAGTCACATTCTCTTACTGGTTTTGCAGTGGTATTTACCTTTGTACATTTACCAAATGCACTGTCACTCTTCCCCGCGTATAGCGTACACAGGCTCCTCCTGTGTGAAGAGGAGGACGTGAGGCGAAGGTACACGCTGTAGCGAACGTGCTGCGCTCCAGACGAGCGCGCAGGCTGCAGTGAGAAGGCTGCAGTGAGAAAGCTGCAGTGCGAAGGCTGCAGTGAGAAGGCTGCAGTGAGAAGGCTGCAGTGAGAAAGCTGCAGTGAGAAGGCTGCAGTGAGAAAGCTGCAGTGCGAAGGCTGCAGTGCGAAGGCTGCAGTGCGAAGGCTGCAGTGAGAAGGCTGCAGTGAGAAAGCTGCAGTGCGAAGGCTGCAGTGAGAAGGCTGCAGTGAGAAGGCTGCAGTGAGAAGGCTGCAGTGAGAAAGCTGCAGTGCGAAGGCTGCAGTGAGAAGGCTGCAGTGCGAAGGCTGCAGTGAGAAGGCTGCAGTGAGAAAGCTGCAGTGAGAAGGCTGCAGTGCGAAGGCTGCAGTGCGAAGGCTGCAGTGAGAAGGCTGCAGTGAGAAGGCTGCAGTGCGAAGGCTGCAGTGAGAAGGCTGCAGTGAGAAGGCTGCAGTGCGAAGGCTGCAGTGAGAAGGCTGCAGTGAGAAAGCTGCAGTACGAAGGCTGCAGTGAGAAGGCTGCAGTGCGAAGGCTGCAGTGAGAAGGCTGCAGTGCGAAGGCTGCAGTGAGAAAGCTGCAGTGCGAAGGCTGCAGTGAGAAGGCTGCAGTGAGAAGGCTGCAGTGAGAAAGCTGCAGTGCGAAGGCTGCAGTGAGAAGGCTGCAGTGAGAAGGCTGCAGTGCGAAGGCTGCAGTGCGAAGGCTGCAGTGCGAAGGCTGCAGTGAGAAGGCTGCAGTGAGAAAGCTGCAGTGCGAAGGCTGCAGTGCGAAGGCTGCAGTGAGAAGGCTGCAGTGAGAAAGCTGCAGTGCGAAGGCTGCAGTGCGAACGCTGCAGTGAGAAGGCTGCAGTGAGAAGCCCCGCGCGGTCCCGCACACCGGTAAAAGTTTATTGCTAACGGCAGCAGCTGTAATGAAATATGATTGCACTCATCTCGAGACCAAGACCGCGAGTGAGGGTTTTTTTTACGCTGAAAACGGCGCGGTGCATAACTAACTCTTCTGAGCCACACAGACCGATTTTCTGGGCACAGAAGCGCTGTGCGCTGCGCTTGAATTGCCTAACTAAATTTCAGCATGAGAAATACCATGTGTGAGCGTGTGAACACGTTGAATTGCGTGTGTCACACTCTCAAAGCGTGAGACTTGAGAGCCCTGCAAGGTGTTTTCAATTTGAGAGAAAAGCTTAAATATGCAGGATTTGTGCATTTAAACATGTGTGAATGAAACAAAACACAACTCCAGGTATGTTCATGATGAGGAAACATTATAACAGATCTGAAAATAGCCTAATATGGGCCCTTTAACATTTATTGAACAAAATCTTCACAAACTCCCAGGTAAGTGGTGACCGACCGCAGCAAAACAGGACTCATGTCATCCCGGGGGCATTTTTAGTTATTCAAAGATTCACAGAAAGTATAGATTTTAAGCTTTCCAACAATGCCTTACACATGGAAATCTGACAACATTTGAAGAAGTTGCCGTTTGAAAGCGGGACATCTGAAAATAACGAGCTTGAGAAAAAGATCCTCTTGTCCAGGCCTTCAGAACTCATTTGCATGACATTAAAATAAGCCCTCCCCCATCACTGACATTACTGTGGTGTGGTGTGGTGTGTTTACATTCAGGAAAGGTCAGAATTAGTGCAGAATTATACTTTGTTAAAATGGAAATGCTTTTATAACAACAAATCCATATAATCATTCAATAATTCAATAATTAAGTTAAATTAAGTTAAAAAATAAGTTAAGTTAAACATCACCTGTATTGTCAATTTAATACAATACAAAATAGTATAGGACACCACACACACACAGACAAACACCTGCCCTGTTTTAGTCCTGGTTTAGTCCTGGTTTAGTCCTGTTTTAGTCCTCGTTTAGTCCTGTTTTAGTCCTGTTTTAGTCCTCGTTTAGTCCTGTTTTAGTCCTCGTTTAGTCCTGTTTTAGTCCTGGCTTAGTCCTGCTTTATTCCTGGTTTAGTCCTGGTTTAGTACCGTTTTAGTCCTGCTTTAGTCCTGCTTTAGTCCTGCTTTAGTCCTGCTTTAGTCCCAGTTTAGTCCCGATTTAGTCCTAGCAGAAATAGGCTAGGCTGCAGTGAGTAGCGGCACAGCACGGTCCCACACAGCACGGTCCCACACAGCGCACATACTGAAATATGATCGCCACACGAAAGCTGAATTAGTAGTTAAACATGTCCTAAAGTCTATAAAATAAATGTGTTCCTGCAAACATCATCGGGTACACTTACTTGTACTTACTCGTTTGTCTCGTTGTCCGATTATTCGCATATCCACGCTCTTTCGCCAGTAAAGCATCCGATCGATTCTGTAAGCTTCGGAGAAATGGACATGTCCCGAGGAGAGACTCCTTCCTTCTTATGTAGCATTTACAGTTAAAGTTAAGGATTTTTTAAGTTACGGATGCAAATGCCTCCTATGAAATGCAGCTACATATTCACGAGCTGCTCACAGCTGATAGGCGGAAAAAGAAAACAAAAGAGCGCTAATGTCATGTGATTGTTCCACAGCGGTAGGATAGAAATTTAGACAAGCCTCGATTCTTTCCGAAAAACAAGCCAATTTCACAGACAAAATGTATGTTTTTTAAGCAGCCAATGCTGCTGCTGTTATCTGAAACATGGAGTGGGTTCTTCATGATCTCAACTAGCACATTCTGCAAAAAAACTAAAATCACAAATTTTGAAAAAAATTATCAAATAATTTTTTTTCAAAATTAAGCAAATAATAAGCAAATATCTCCATTTTACTAATGCCGACATGCGGCCTACTTTGCCGTGCTCATTCAGTATTTAATATTTAACACATGTACTCTACCAACAAAAACTAAGTACTAAAACATGAAAGCCTGTCATCCTGGTGTGACTGAGGTCCTTGGAGATCTCACTTATACATAAACACATGGTCAATGCTATGGCTTCTTGACTGTTTCCACCAGCAAAGCACATAAGCATCAGTATGTAGAATTGATCAGTGTAAATCAGCCCCGACTAATGAGCATTACTTCTGGGCTGGAGCTCAAATATCATACGTAATGTACACGACGGCCCTGTATCCACATCTAAAACCTCTTATTAAAATGATGCATGACTTATGGTACTATAATGGTGTTTTATCTTCACTGTAAAACGATACTGGAATATTATATACAGGACATGTTCCATGGGTCAAATAATTACACCAATCACAATGTAACCAAAGCACATGAAGTGAATGGCTCTCACAGCATACCTCACCATGGACTGGACACATGTGCTCACTTACATGTGTGTATTATAGACTGTATAATGAAGTGGACTAAGGGAATGTGATGTCACCCTTAGTGTTAGTCTCCAAGTCAAATGAAGCTCACCGAGGCTAGCAGTTATAGAGGCAAATTTGGATTCTGTTCCAAATTAGGAGTAGGAAATTATTTAAGGACAAAAATAGCAAAATGAAAACACCAGAATCATGTAGAACGGGTTATATATAATAATAAAATAATAATATATATGACCAAAATGATGAAGGAGCAATAGTTACAAAGAGAGGGACTATGAAAGTGGAGTGTGCATGAGTGTTGGAGGTGGTCGGAGGGGCCAATGGCGCAGATTGGCAGCCTCGCTTCCGTCAGTCTGCCCCAGGGCAGCTGTGGCTACAGAAAGTAGCTTACCACCACCAAGTGTGGAGTGAATGAACGGTGAACTGTGGAGCGCTTTGGGATGAAAAGGCATGTCATGAAAGGCGCTATAGAAATGCAATGAAAAAAAAAAAAAAAAAAAAAAAAGAGAGGGACTATGCTTTTTCAATACAAAGTGAAATCAGTGGAGCCAAACGTGGAACGCGGCTAGTGGGATGTCCATTTATATACAGTCTATGGTGTGTATATGTTAATGTAATATAGCTATGCATTTTTTTCATATGTTTTGAAGCTTTACATAAAAGCCTAAAAGCTAAACGTACAAAATAGCAAATAGCATACCTGGACGACTGAGGGACTACACAGACAAAGGTACACACTGTAACATTTCTAGAGGATGGTTCAACTGCTTGTCTCTATGGAGATGTTATCACATTAATGTTAAACATGAGAGGTTTTCTCAATGGAAATAAGCAGTCTACTTGACCAAGTCCACGTGGTAAGAATGCATGTTTTTCCTTTTTCCTTTTTAGCAATTAAAAAAAAAATCCCTTTTAAACATTAAATAGATATATGTTTAAAGCCCCAGTGTGTAGGATTCGTGGCGCATAGGTGGATGGTGCTATTGCACTTCCTGTTTTAGCTACGGCAGACCTCGAGGGTCACCCGGGCGCGCCGTAGCAGACAGCTCGCGTACCCGCGCAAGAACCGTGCGCCACTACTGTATACATAAAACGCGGTCCCGTTCGCTTTTTTTTTTTTTTCCGCATGAAAACACACATTCCCGATCGTGTACCATGACAATGTACACATCAAATGAAACCTTACAGTCTCCTCTTTTTGACTATGCAATTCATTTCCCGGCACAACAATCGCTCCCCGAGCACATGGGGCTTTTATACGGAAAAGCACAAAACGGAAAAGCACAAAGCTTACCTTTGAAGGCTCTGCCCAGGTCAAACTCAGCATTTCACCATAAGCTTGGTCTGAAATCTGTCTGTAAGGATCCAGCGAATAAAATCCAGTAAAACAATTTAGTCCAAAACACGTGTTAGATCCATTACGACGTCTGATCCGGCAGCATGCTTGTGTTGTTTACCCAAAACCACGAGCCTTGCTGAAGGCGAAGGCGGAGCCCAAATGTTCTTCTCGTATTCAAAATGGCTGCTTCTATATGGGGAAGATCCCCCTTTTATGTGACTATATCTAAGTCCAAAAGAATACTTTGATTTCATGATGGAAGTGAAAAGGCTTGGAAAACAATGTATTTTTGAATGGGTATCTTCAATTTCGGTAATTAACGGGTAAAAATCTTACACACTGTCCCTTTAATGTCATACTGTGGGATATTCCAGACAAAGCAAAATCATCTCCATGGGGACCACCGGAGACTTACATATACACTTTTAAAGATAAGCAGTGTTGTTATAGCAGTTGAAATAACCACAAAACTAGTGAATAACTTTTAACTTGTGAATTACAAATAATAAGGGATTGTGTCAAACCTGCTGCACTCTGCACATCAGTGTACAGACCTCTGGGAGTGGGATGGGTCCAAGTACATGAACTAAGGCAATAGGAGACATGTGTTATTGATCACATTTTTCACAAGATTAAACAGTGAAAAGACCAGCAGAAATGTGCAGAATGTGTTATTTTGTTTTATTTTTCAACAAGTCCAAATGTCTTCTATTGTGGTGGCAAAAACTAACAAAGCTAACACAAACAGAAAACTTAATTGGCTCCAAATGGACAAAATAACCACCATGTAAATGGCACTGTAATAAAGGATTGTACAATTAAAACACGCGCTTAACCCTCCTGTCGTGTTCGGGTCAAATCTGACCGTTTTACAACTTATAATATTCATAAATATTATGTTTTTCATCTGATTACCTCAAGACCTTATGATATCCTCCACACTGTGGACTTGAACATATAAAAGTGATGATCACCTATTTCGTTAAATTTTGAGTGTTTTAATCAACCTTGTTACACCTGTGGTGTTCCCGGTCAAAAGTGACCGCCATAGGAAATGAATGGGTATCCAGAGTAAATTCATTCAGCATACAGAAAACATCCCCATACACACTGCCCCAGCTCACTCACTCACTCTCTCTCTCTCTCACACACACACACACACACACACACACACACACACACACACACACACACACATACACACACATACAAACCAGGGCATGCGTGTTGTGCTGGACATGACAACCGGTCTCCATCCAAGGGCATAATATCACATGTGACAACTTCCTCACATCACATGCTCTTGGCCAGGAGCTACTGAAAAGAAAGCTCACCATGGTAGTGACAGTGAAGAAGAACAAGCCCGAACTTCCCCCTGCGCTGGTATCGACCAGAGGAAGACAGGCACTCTCATCACAATTTGCATTCACTGACACTCACACTCTTGTGTCATACGTTCCCAAGAAGAACAGAAATGTCATCCTGATGAGCACAGTACACAAAGACGCCGCTGTCAGCACCACCGAGGACAGGAAGTCCCTGATGATCCAGGACTACAACAAGAACAAGGGAGGCGTTGACTGCCTTGATAAGGTAATGTAAAGTCTCATCATGCATTTTATTTTATTTTTATCTAGGTGAATCAGCATTTTGTGTATGACAGATTGAATATTGTTCCTAATCTCTTATTATTTATTGTTCCTTTATTGCAGCTTACTGGTACATACACCTGTAAGCGGATGACGGCTCTCTGGCCTGTGGCACTGTTCCACAACATCCTGGATGTGTCAGCTTTCAACACGTATGTGGTGTGGACAGCAATCGACCCAACCTGGAATCAGGGGAAAAGTTTCAAGAGGAGACTTTTCCTCGCTTTGGTGACTCCTCTTATACAGCGACGCCAGCACATTCCCCGCACACCAGCCTCCGCCAGTCTGGTTAGGAGCATGCAAGCTCCAGCCCCAGCCCCAGCCCTGGCTGCTCTCCCCCAACAAGGACATGGGCAGAAAAGGAAGCGTTGTGGCCTCTATGCCCCTAGAGACATCAAAACGAGCCTGACATGCTGCTAATGTCATGCTTATGTTTGCAAGGCTCACTCTGACCTGAGTGTCACATGCCACTCATGTGCATGAATACACACACACACGCACGCACGCACACACACACACACACACACACACACACACACACACACACACACACACACACACACACACACCCTGTTGAGTTTGGTGTTTGGTTTTCCATTTATTTTTTGTATTATATGTTCATTTTGTAGTTCATTTTCAGTGCCCAATTGTATTTTAACTGATGTTATTTAATGTTTACTTCTATAAATTGTTGTTAGACACTACTTTGAAACATTGTTCTCAACTAAAGAATGCTTAATAAAAAAATTGGTGTGGAAAAAAAAATGTTTGTGCTAATTTAAGAGCAGTTAAAACAGACCGGTCAATTTTGACCGGGAACACTAAAGTAGGGGGCTGGAGGCGAACACGACCGGAGGGTTAAATGGTACACATGGAAATACAAGTGCGCATATCACCAGCAGTTCAAATTCACAGTCTAATGATTACAGTATGGCATTAAACCTTTCTATCTTCATGGAGCCCAAAAGAGACCAAGTTACAGGTCAGATCTGTGGAGAGGCAACAACGTTCACAGTCAGAATACCAGTTTTTCTATGTATTTTTGAGCTATAAAACCATCTATAATTGAATAAATGTAAGGTAGAACTGTTTCCCTATTGATTACATTATACTTTACCATGAAATATCTCAAAGGTAAATTCACAAATGTTGAACTTTATTATTTCTATCAGTGACTAGACCCAAGAACTCACTGTATTACAACACAAATCTGCATTATAACAAGGGGTGTGCAAAAATATTGAAATATTGATATATGGTATCATTTAATTTGATGATGCAGAATCTATATCGTGGATCTGCTGTATCGATATAGAGTTTTTTAGGTATATTTTACTAAATGATTTGGTGAAAGAGCCACAGTTGTGTTGCTTATTTGGAGAAAGGAAACTTGTCATACATTTCCACTGTTTTTATTAGTAAAATGAGTGTTTTTCATATTAAGCTTGCACAAACCTTTAAAGGTCCCATGGCATGAAATTTTCACTTTCTGAGGTTTTTGAACGTTAATGTGAGCTCCCCTACCCTGTTTAGCCCCCCCCCCCCCCCATGGCTAAAAGTTGTGAAATGTCTAAACTGAGCATTTGCGATCCTTTTCTGCGTTACAAAAAATCGGAGCTCAAACGGGCGAGTTTGAACAAGGCACCTTATTGACATCAGATCGAAAAAAGAAATGCAAATGCAGTTCCACCCCGTCTGTCTGTACTCAGCGTCTCTGTAAATCACGCCCAGAGAGTTTGGACTGCGAATGCGCTAGGCAATGCGAAATGCGTTTTTTTATTTGCCTGGAGGCACGTCCGAGTGTTTCTAGGCTCGGAAGTCCTTTATCTGAGCCTCTGGACCTTTGAACAGCAGTGGTTTAATTTTATTTTCTGTGGAAATGTGTTTATTTTTCAATGGAACGCTTCAAATCTCTCCCCCCGTGCAAAAACAAGGAAATGGATCAGCTGTAGGCTCTGAGCTCTGAGTGGAGCGTTTGGCCACGCCCCCACCCTCTACTATTGGCCAGCTATTTTCTCCTCATTTGCATTCAAGCAACAACGCCCAGAATAAAGAGTTTGAGAGAGATATTTATGACTCTTTCTCATCTTATCTCTGTTTCTCATGCACTGAGTGTTGATTTTGAAGAAGGATTCATTTACAGTATTAGGGAACCATTAAGGAGCCATATAAAAGCATCAAGAAGTACCATGTCATGGGATCTTTAATAAAGACTTTAAGTATTACACCCATGATTTGGCCTTATTTTTTTTACTGAACTGTATTGAATCGTTTTGAACATTTTTTGAATCAAAGGTGCTCAAAAAACATATCGTATTGTGGCCTATGTATTGAGGTATGTATCGTATCAGCAACTTCTTAATGATATCCAGCCTTAATTATAATAACATTAATTTTAGCTGCCCTCCATCTGTATTAAATATTATTGTCCTATAGGATGTCGTGAAGTCATCTGAAACCCACCTGTATTAGATTCCATCAGTGTGTCAGCCTTTTCTTTGTTACACATATTATTACACACATTTATTTTAGCAGCTTTGGAGTTGTCTCTGGCCTTGATTATTTTCATGCATCAAAGTCATCTATAATCTTTTTTCTTTTTTTCAAAACAATAATACTGAAATAATAGTATAAAGTTATCAAATATTTTTAAAGGTCCCATGGCATGAAATGAGATATTTATGACTCTGACTGTCTTCATGAGGCTATCTCATGCACTGAGGCTTGATTTTGGAGAAGGATTCATTTACAGTATTAGGGAACCACTAAGGCGCCATATAAAAGCATCAAGAAGTACCATGTCATGGGATCTTTAAGATAAATAATAATGGAAATGCTTGGTATTTTGTAGTGCTTTTGAGACAGTGAAAAACTATTAGATTAGGAAGACTCTTATTTAACTCATGGTGCAGTGTACAGTTATGTGTTACAGTAAAAATATTAAGAGAAACGACAGTCTAGAAATTCATCATTCAAAACAAATGTAAAGCAAGTGACTATGCCTAAAACTCAACATCTATGCACAGATAGCAAAATTATGATTAAAAGCACCACAAATCACACTATCTGATGCTATAGCTATTTCAACAAAGGCCAAGATACAAACGAAAGACATAAAACTTTAGTGAACCAGCTTATATTTGATGAAATTTGACACTTTTATCTCTTCTGTGTAGATAAGGATGCAGATTTTCCGATGTGGTGGTGAGTGCGTGACTTCTTCTCATATACATTGTCTTTCATTATATACAGGAATGCGCAGAGTTACACACTGACACATACAAACACACTACCATCCATACAGTCTATTTGAAGTTTATCTTAAAATAACACCAGTGGAGGAGCAGTGGAGCATATGGAGCTCATTCTGCTCTAGTGGCCTGATCTTTTCGCTTGGTTCTTTGTTCCCGGCATCATTGTTTTAAAGCTTAAACAAAGTGGGCCAATGTCCCCGTGCTGCTGTTAAATACTGGAAACTAGAACAAGGGAGTTTTTGTGTATTGCCCATGGTATCATCCAATCATCAGACAAAGGGTACACACAACTCAAGGTTAAATCATTATTAGTTTATTTTTAAATTTCTTTCTGAACTGAACTAAACATATTTTTAAAGATGCACTATAATAAGCTTATATCCATGGGAATAATACTGCTTTGTCTACCTTGTCTCACAATATGATATTTAACTGACATATTTTGCATTTAAAATAAATAAAAATTTAAAACAATGCGCGTGAGAGGAGTCACCTCTCCACAGATCAGACTATAGACTGAATATATAAATGGACATAACTAACCCGCTAGCCGCCACGTTCCAAATAGGAAGTGAGCATGGGGGTGTTTCTGGCTCCATCCACTCCATTTCCAATTCACTTTGTATTGAAAAAAAAAAGAAAAAGAAAGAAAAAAACAATGCCTCTGCTGGTGTCAGGTTCCTCATTTTGGTCTTAAATGTTTGTATTAACTCGATTTTCTAATGAATCCTTATTTCTAATATTGAACTTACTCCCAAATTTACCCCCATAACTGCTTTGCCTGGAAGAATCCATGACTCATCGCTGTACCAGCGGCGAGTCTGGTAATGCTTGGTCCAGAATGCGCTGCTGTTGCGCGTAGACAGACAGCTAAGTGAACCAATCAGAGAACAGTTAACGGACAGTGACGTGAACCAATCAAACAAAAGAAAAGAAAGAAAAGAAAGGCCTCTAGAGCCGTCAGCTGCTGTGGTTTTAAGGAATCAATGTGTTTTAGGTCATTTAAGACCAATTTTACAGCTGAATGGAAGGGACGTTCAGTTCTCCGATGCGCCATCTTGATTCAAAATTGAGGAGGAACTTCCGCTGCCTAAGAGTGACTTTGCGGGCAAAGGCGGATGCACTGACGTCACCATCTTTGAACGAATCAGAATCGCGGAGTCCGTTGTTAACCGGGGGGAGCGAGGGTGGAGCGAGGGTGTCCAAATGGTATCTCGCTGTATAGCAAATACAGAGAGATATCATTTGGCTGGCCAGTTAAATAACTGCTAGGCTCGGTGAGCTTCATTTGACTGGAGCCGAACACTATGAGTGGCATCACACTCCTTTATTCCACTTCATTATACAGTCTATGGATCAGACTTGTAACTTCGCAACATCTCCATGGAGACAAGCAGAAAAATTGCATAATGCGCCTTTAAATTTGTTATGATTAAAAGAACTGTCACGATACTTAGATCACAGGCCTATGAAGCATATTGAGCCTGGCAATTAACCTTTAACTACTATTTTATTTGTATCAGTTTTGTTTCACACATTTCAAGGGCCAAAGTTCCTCGAAAAAATACAGTACAGTATGAGATGGCAAAAGTTAAGATGTATTTTCTCACTTAATCATACACGTTACAAATAAACATCTCTTTAATCTCAACTTTGAACCATTTCATGTATTTAGACTACAATGTGTTCTTAGTGACTTGTGTAAGTTTTGGCTCGTGGAGAGCGCTGCGCCCAGAGTCCGCCTGGAGAAGGAGCCTACCATTATGTCTGGAGGGAGGGGCTTGCATGGGTATCCACTTTAGTTTTTTTTTTTAATCTCTCTGCGCGCTGTGAAGGACAGACCGACTGCCTCTCCTCTGTCTCCGCTGACTCGACTCGACTCGACTTCGTCCCGTGTAAAGATCAACAGGTAAGACCCAAACTTTACCGTGCGTCATTGCGACTCCGAACCGTGCGTAAAGCGCGACGTAAAAAAAAATGTCGCTTTGTTGCAACGGCTTAAACCACGATGCTTCACCGATTTTATGATGAAAATGATTGTGATGTAGCAGCTATGCGAATGAGCTGCGAAATGTTTGGACTCTAAGCCGCTCCCACTGTTGTGCCAACTCGATGATAAAAGTTGACAGAAAGTCCTAACTGTCTAGAAAGCGTTCCCGTTGCACGAAGCTGTCATGTTAGTAACAAAGGAAAGTCGAGATTCTTCTCCTAAAGTACACTGGTATTCTTATTTCTCTAAACGCACAAGTTTGCCATTGCCCAAAAGTCAGTTAATGTGCTGTTTTATCGTCTCTTAATCCTGTTATCTGATATGCACAAACGTTGTCCAAATGCGTACAGTTGTGCAGATTAAGTTAGTTGCTGATGTAGTAGCCAGACAGTTTGAGTAGACATAGGAGACTTGTATTTCTTCATAAAACGGTTTCATATTCAGCCGGCTTGTAAAACGCACGTAATACGCACGCATTATTTTGCCTCTTGAGCTATGGTGGTGGATCACTTGGCTTGAATTATTGTAGATTTAAGTGGACCAAATAGTATGAAAATGTGGCCTCTAGAAATCACTGCTCTCATAGCGTTTATAGGTAAGTATCATTTCTCAACTTAAAAAAAACAGGGTTGTCTAATGTAGGCTGTTTTATTGCGGTATTTTGGGTACTCTTTTTGTAATGCAATGAACCTTATGTATTTTTATGTACCAAAGTTACTTTGAAGTTGTGGAGGCGGAATGTAGACCTTGCCCAAGCATATACTGTTGTTGTGCCACTGGGCAAGACACTACTCAAATTATTGTGTTAGCGTTTGCGAGGAAGGACACCTGGTATACAAATGAGAGTCTGGTCCACAGTAACTCTGACTGAATAATCAAATATTTAAGGCCAAATGATATCACAGAACCTAAATATTATGGGCTAGTATCAAAGCAGTCTGCACTTGGGTTCAGTTCCCGATATGGGTGGGGGCTTTCTATCTAAAGTTTTCATGTTCTCCCTGTGTCCGCTTGCAATTTGATTTTAGCATCAACCTAAAATGTGCACAATAGACAAAATCCTCCAGCTATTAAAGGTGCATTGTGTAACATTTCTGGTGGAGGGTTTGCCACCTGCTTTTCTTCATGGAGAAGTTACTGCTTTGCCTGAGATGTTTCACAGTATGCCATTAAACCTTTCTATCATCATGGAGACCAAACCAGGCCAAGTTACTGGTCAGATCTGTGGAGAGACAACTCCAGAACAGTCAAAATGTCTGTTTCTCTAGATAAAACCACATGTATCTGAATACATCTAAGGTAGATCTGCTTAATGTCATTGTGGAACAATGACAACGGTGGCTGAGTGGCTAGTGCTCATGCTTCACAGCAAGAAGGTTCGATCCCCAGGTCGCCCAGGCGTTTGCATGCATGGTCTGGGTTCGATCCCCGGGTCATGTTCTCCCCGTGTCTGGGTGGGTTTCCTCAGGGCACTCCGGTTTCCCCCATCAACCCAAAACATGCACCAGGTAAAATCCTCCAGCTTAGATCCTGACTAAACCGAGCAAGAAGATCATGGAGATGGTCCCCGGGCGCAGTAATGTGCTGCGCTGCTCATAATAACAGGATGGGTCAAATGCAGAGAAGAATTTCTCATGTGTGAGATCAATAAAGTCACTTCTTAAAAGCAGAGCAATTACATCCATCCATTGAAACAAGAAGGTGGCGGACCCCAACCGAAACATTACATAGTACACCTTTAAGTCTTGACCAAGCCTATAACTCAAGATCTTGAGATGGGTTCCTGGTTGGACTGCAATGGTATCTTTCCACCAACATTGAAGGATAGGTCAAATGCAGAGCATGAAATTCCCTATAGACACAATAAAGCAAACCTTAACCTTGAAATTGCATGGTCTTTGACTGAAGGTATTCACTGTGATACTGTAGCTGAAATCCTGATATGTATGGGCACTGTATTGTTGTCCATGTACAATAATTGGTCCCATATGACTTACCACGGCGTACAGTCAGGCTTCCAGTATCAAATCATGATAAGATACAGCAGGTTTTGTGAAGGCTACTCTGATGAATGCTTCTCTCATGGTTTCAAGGTGTCCACAAATGGCAATCCTCTCCCTTAGGCAAACCACTTTCTGCATTGTACTCACACCACACTTCCACTTTATTACGTGGGGTTTATTACATAGTAGTATAGAAAATGGATGAATTTGAGGCTAAGCTGGTAGTGGAGGTTGGTGGGGGCTACGCTGGGTAAATCTATCTTCTCTTTTGGGCTGTAGGGCTTTTGACATTTAGTTGATTTATTGGTCGATGGATTCTTAGGTGGTTAAAAAAAAGGAGAAGAAAGGAAAGAAGTTGGTCTGAGTTAACTGAACTTTTTTTGTTTTGTTTTGTTTTTATATGTTAAAAGGTGCAATGTGTAACTTTTCTGGTAGAAGGTTCACCACTTCAACTCCATGTTGTTGTTTTTTCTGAAATGATCTACAATATTGCATTTAATGTAACTATCTCCATGGAGACAAGCAGGCCACATCACCATACAGGTCAGATGTGTGGAGAAGTGGACCTGCTCACCTGCTTACTATAATAATTCATGTTTTTGCATTAGTTTTGAGATATAAAAACACCTGTAATTGAATAAATACAAGATATATTTGTCAAATGCTATACTATGCATGAACTTTTGTGCAGTTGCACAAAAGTTCATGCAACTGCACTGCAAACTACACTCTTGTGAGTGTAGTTTGGGTCCGATTCAGGGTCAGATTCTAGAGATGCCTAATGCAATGAGCTCAACAGTGACTGCCAATAGACATTCAAAAAAATAATAATATTGAAAGTTTGCTCAGACATAATCAGCTACGTGATAATTAATTATAATTTTGTTTAAAAGGCCGAATCTTGCATTTTATGCATGCTTTTTGGATTTAAAACAACCGGGTTATGGACATTAGTTAACTCCTATTAGCCACTTAGCCTCTGCTTAGTCTTTGAGTTCTTAGTATTACTTTTTTTTTTGTTTTGAAAAGTCTGTGGGAAATGACTAAAAATGTACATCGCTAATTATTTGATTATTATTTCCGGAACCAGAGCGGGCAGTCACTGTTGAGCTCTATAGTTTTGAGAGCTTTTGCCACGCCCTCTTTTTAATCGTCAAGACTTAAATCAACCAAGGGTTTCTTTAGATGTCTACAGCTTTACCGATAAAACCTTCTCTCGTAGTTTCAAGGTGTCCACAAGCGTCAGACCTCTCCCTCAGGCCAATCACTTTGTGCATTGTGCTCACACCACACTGCCAGTCTTTTGATTTGAGCTTTATTGCATAGTAGTATCTGTGACATGGAAAGCATAGAAAATGGATGCGTTTGAGGCGAGGGTGGAAGAGGCTGGTAGAGGGTGGTGGTGGTGGGGGCAGTGCTGGGTAAATCTATCTCCTCTTTTCTCTTTGCTTTTGCTCTGGGGCTGCAGACAGAACCTGTAATTGTCCATGAAACTGAACCTGATATAAGACGTGCAGCGTTTGGAAACACGTGGAGAGTGCCCTGTGCTCCTTATAAGGCTCAGAGTTGACCTGATGACAGACCACTGGAAGAGGATCAGGAATGCACCAGCGAGCAGGGCGCCCACTGAGAGTCAATTCTGTGGATTTGTCTGTAATTTGTATGGTCACACGTATTAATTACATTTACATACAGTATGTAGTGACTTTTTTATAAATAGTTTTGCTTTTTGAGAAAGTGTTCCAAGTTTCAAGGTTGTGTGATATGACAAAAAATGTGTCGTATTAACTAACTGTTCTGTATTATTGAAAGTTCTGTATTATTGAGATTGACAGTGACATTTGTTTTTTTTTACAGTAAATAAGAAATGTACATGCCTTAAAGCAGACGTCACTATTTACTAACCCAAAGTTGTATTTGGAGTGATTCCACCATGTTTGAGTAATCTTTAATTGCATATTTTCAAGAAGCCATATTGCAGATCAATCCCTGTTTTCACCTTCACCAGCCCTCTACTCTGTACTTATTTAGTTTATTTTAGGATTCGGCAGCGTCGGATAGCAGCACAAAAGATCTTCTTTAATTTATCAGTAAAACTAAAATATAATAATAACTGTCAAGACTTTATTAAGGCAAATAAAGTCAATATAGTAAAGATAACATAATATCATATGTATTATTAGTAGTATTTTTGTATTATATTGTGGATCCCTAATTTCAACAAAACTTCACTTGACCTTTTAACATTATGCATCTATAATTTTATACTTTCAAATTATAACTTAAACATTGAAAATAACTATTGATTTAAAGTTTTAGTGAGAATTTTCAGCAGTATTTTTCTTTTGCATAACTTTTACATAACTTTTTCCCGTCCTTCTCACCTCTGCATACTGATAACAGCCCCCCCATTTCTCCATGTCTTGCCCTCTCCTCTCTTTCTCTCTCCCTCCCTCTCTCACTCCCTCTCTTCTCTCTCTTTCTCTCTGCATATATCTCTCTCTGTGTGTCTCTCCCCCTCCTCTCCCTCTTTCTCTTTTTCTCTCCCTCTCTCTGTCTCTCTCTCTTCCTCTCTTTCTGTTTTTAGGATTTATGCACGACTCCTTATGATCCCGCACGCTCTCTAAACCCATTTGAAAAAAGCCACAGAGTAAAGTACAGACTCCTCCAGCGCGATGCATGTATTTCTTTGTACTGTTCTTAGAGGGATTGTATAGTTGCCACAGTGATGGTGGGGCTGGATCTGGAGGTAATTGCACACAGTGATAAGAGGGGCTTGGCAGACGGCAGCAGGGACCACGGCCAGGGCCAGGCAGGATGTAGGGAGCAGTGCCATGCATTTCCGGAGTCTTCCTCTGAACTGTGCTGTGCGCTGGAGTCTTGTACTTATACTGTACTCTGAGCACAGTTCTCCTTACAACTTTACAGTGGTCCCTCGGGTTAGGTTCAAGAAAACCCGCAATACGTGAAATCCGCGAAGTAGGACAACTTTATATTTTACAATTATTATACATGTTTTAAGGCTGTAAACGCCTTAAACAAAATGTATTAATAGTGAAGCGTGGGGTGGGGGTGGGGGGGTAGGTGGGGGGGTAGAAGGGCAAAGAGCCGGTTTAGACCTGGTCTAGTCCTGGTTTAGTCCAGGTTTAGACATGGTCTAGTCCTGGTGTAGTCCAGGTTTAGACATGGTCTCGTCCTGGTTTAGTCCAGGTTTAGACATGGTCTCGTCCTGGTGTAGTCCAGGTTTAGACCTGGTCTCGTCCTGGTTTAGTCCAGGTTTAGACATGGTCTAGTCCTGGTGTAGTCCAGGTTTAGACATGGTCTCGTCCTGGTTTAGTCCAGGTTTAGACATGGTCTAGTCCTGGTGTAGTCCAGGTTTAGGCCTGGTCTCGTCCTGGTTTAGTCCAGGTTTAGACCTGGTTTAGACCTGGACTTCCTACGGATCCAGTGACTCATGTCTCCGCCGTGTATCCGGCCCCAGAGCCCGGTGCGGCTCGGACTGCTTCTCATTCAAACACAGTGTGAGCACAGAGGGACGAGCAGGGCGCACCGCGCTCATACAGCACTACCACGTCTTGGGACGCGCAGGTTCTTAACTGTAGTGGGAACGCATCCGTGCGCTCTCAGGACTGGTTCCGGAAACACTGCCGCTACTTCCCGCATTGACCACTCGGAGAAGTGTACGCGCGGACACGTGCTCATCGTGGTCAAATCAGTACGCCTCACCTGGGGCTGTGAGTACGAGACCAAGGCCGCGGTCCCGAGAAGAAACACGGTCTGTTTCCGCGGACGAACTGGTGGAACCTGGAGTCCAGGCGAGACTCCAGGAGAGCGCACGAAAGCGTTCTCCCTATAGTTCAGAACCTGCGCGTCCCAAGATGTGGCAGTGCCGTTGGATGAGCGCAGTGCGGCCTGGTGCGTCCCGCAGAACTAGGGATGCAAATTATCGGTTAATTCATTAACTGATAGTTGATTGACCTTATCGGTCGATTAACGATTAACTGATAAGCGGCGTTTTTCACCTGAATTTTAGTGTTTCAGTAGGGTCTTTAAGAATATAAGCTATAGTAACATAACACTGAGTCATAAATATATCATAGTATTATTATATTGTATATTCCTCAATTAATTATTCCTTAGTAAAAAGCAGACAAATGTATTGATGCTGAATAACAAAATACAGTAATCCCTCGCTCTATCCAATTTTTTTTTTATAGTGTAAAAAATTTTTTATAGAGTAACATTGTGTTCTGTCCTGATTGGCTAAGAGACTGGACCAGGACTGAACGTGGACTGGACCAGGTCTGAACCAGGTCTGGACCTGGACTGGACCTGGACTGGACCGGGACTCGACCGGGTCTAGACCTGGACTAGACCAGGATTAAACCACTGGGGCGCGTGCTGGTTTCGCCGCGCCCCGCGCTCCGAGCCGCAGGTCAGCCGCGCGGGGCTCGGGGCTCGGGGCGCGGGGCGCGGGCTGCGGCGAAACCGGCAGCAGTGGCACGCATTCCGGGTTAGATCTCGCCTCGCGCGTACACCCGGGGCTGCTGAGCAGTGCCGTTGGCGCTTGCGGTCGGCTGTGAGTCGATCTTGGCGCAGCGCGGTTGCCTTGTTTCATGACCGCGCGGGTGCCCGCGCGGGTGTCCGCGGTTAGCGGTTAATTACAATTAATGCATTTTGATCGACCAACGTCTTAATCGACAATTAACCGTTAATCGATTAATTGTTGACATCCCTACGCAGAACACAATGTTGATACACTATTTAAAAAAATCTTTTTAAATCCGCGAAACAGCGAGGCTGCGAAAAGTGAACCGCGATAGAGCGAGGGACCACTGTACTTCATTCTGGGGCTGAAAGTAGGTCTGGCATGAAAACAAATATAGAAGTATCTTATTTTGCTACAGAAAAATATCCATACAAACAATAATACTAGAACTACAGTAACAATTTATAACTACGCTTTTAATTAATTAATTTTATTTATTTTGTTTATTCATGAGACAGGGACAGTGCACAATCTACATTAACCTTAAAAGAAGAGATGCATTGTGCCAGGTTGTAGCACTAGAGCTAATTTCCACCTATAGTCCGTGGTGCATATTTTTTGATACTATAGCTTTAAAGGTGTACGGAGATGTTGTTGCTTTGCCTGTTCACAGTATGATATTAAACTTAGGAGACAAGCACCTTGCGCCGTGTCGACTTCGCTTTTTGATCCTTCGATGTCGGCTCTTCCTATCATTGTGAAGCAGAATTCACCAAGCGTTGGATTGTTCACTCACTAATAGGGAACGTGAGCTGGGTTTAGACCATCGTTCGGCGCTATATTGAGCCGTATCTCCCCCCACGCTTCACTATCAATACATTCCGTTGAAAATCTATGAAAGCTCGAGTGTTCAAACAAGAGAGAAATGCGAGAAAAGCCCAACTCCAGTCTGAGAAAAGCATAGAATGTGTGTGGTGAGGCATTTACAGCCCTAAAACATGTAGAACAATTGCAAAATACAAAGTTGTCCTACCCCGGGCCACCTCTGGAACCTAACCCCGTGTGTGTTGATAAAGTGTATTTACGTTTCGGGGCGTGCATCTGAGCGCACATTAATTGAATTTTTGAGATTTCGCATTTCGTAACTTGAATTTTTCGTTGTAGAGTCTTTCGTAAGGTGAGGTACCACTGTATAGACTCTCTCCCACTCTTTAAATCCAGACTCAAAACCCACCTGTTCAGACTGTCCTACCTCTCATAGCCAAGCACTCCACTCTGATTTAGTTTTTAATTTAGTTTTATATGTTTTATTGTATTGTTTGTTTGTGCTTTTTATTCGTTTTTAACCTTGTGCAGTGTCCTTGGGTGTTCTGAAAGGCGCTTTTAAATAAAATACTTTTTTTTTTTTTTTTGGGGGGGGGGGGGCAAGCACCGAAGCACTGATTCTTATTATTATACATTATTCTTCGACCTATGGGAGTCTATGGCAACCCCTAGAACCGTCAAAAAGTTGTGAAATTTTGCATGCACATTCCAGCCAGTCTCCTCATTACCCACAGCAATTTATAGGCCCCCACCCCCAACCGTCTAGTGCCACCAGCAGGTCAATTTTCAGGAATCTTCTGCGTTTCTAGGCAACGCAGAAATGTACCTTTGATCTGTCTTTGATGTGTCTTTGATCACGCACACGTCACGCACACGTCACGCCTGGGAGCCTGGGAAGCCTGGCTAACAGACCCTGTTAAACCCTGTTAAACCCTGTTAGACCCTGTTAAACCCTGTTAAACCCTGTTAGACCCTGTCAGACCCTCTCAGACTCTGTTAGAACCTGTCAGACCCTGTTAGACCCTGTCAGACCCTGATAGACCCTGTCAGACTCTGTTAGACCCTGTCAGACCCTGTTAGACCCGGTCAGACTCTTTTAGACCCTGTCAAACCCTGTTAGACCCTGTTAAACCCTGTTAGACCCTGTTAAACCCTGTTAGACCCTGTTAAACCCTGTCAGACTCTGTTAGACCCTGTCAGACCCTGCATGCTGCCTACATGCTGAGGCCTACATGCACCTTCGGTGCTTGGCCCCACATTGCTGCTTGCAGCTATATTTATTATTATTATTTACGTACATTAGACTGAAAGCTTTGTACGACTCCATATTGATAATCCTCCACAGCATCAGGTTTCGGAGGAAGAATGCAGTGTTTCCAGGGAAGCAATAGTTTCTTACCACCGCAGAGACAGGAAGTCAACAGAGTGGCAAACCGAGTGGAAAACTGGCTTATGCATATTTCTAAATCTTTTCACCAGCACTGTCTGTTTGGTTCTGTGCAATATGGATTTCTCAAAGTGGGGAGCAAATATCGCCATGGTCACAGTGACTATATGAATGCAACGGACTGTAAACAGCTGCAGATAGGCAAAACATGAAATAATAACTATTAATAACTATATTTTTTTACTTACTTTTCATTTTTTTAATTGGATTTTCCCCTTTAAGGTTGTGATCTGCCTCTTAGTGTCATAGGCTGACAAACAGATTAAATAAGGTTAAAGCATAAGTTTAAAGGTTCCATGGCATTAAATTTTCACTTTCTGAGATTTTTGAACGTTAATGTGACCTCCCCTACCCTGTTTAGGCCCCCCCAACCCCCATGGCTAAAAGTTGCGATATGTGTAAATTGAGCATTTGCAATCCTTTTCCGCGTTTGAAAAAAAGAGAGCCCAAATGGGCGATTCGGAACAAGGGAAATTTCTGACGTCACACTCAGGGAAAATGCAAATGCAGTTCCACCGCCCGTCTGGATGTCTACCCACCGTCTATGGAACTCATGGCCATAGAGTTTGGACCGCAAACGAGCTACGCAATGCGAGATGCGTTTTTTTATTTGCCTGGAGGCACGTGAGAGTGTTTCCAGGCTCGGATATCCTTTATCCGAGCCTCCGAACCTCTGAAGCAGTAGTGGTTTAATTTTATTTTTTGTGGAAATGTGTTTTTCTCGCGGAAGTGGAGCCAGCGCACAGCGCACGGCCCCCCCCCGATATTTATGACTCTGACTGTGTTCATGGGGCTTTCTCATGCACTGAGTCTTGATTTTGAAGAAGGATTCATTTACAGTATTAGGGAACCATTAAGGCGCCATATAAAAGCATCAAGAAGTACCATGTCATGGGATCTTTATAGTAGGGTTGGACAATATGACAAAAACATTATCATTTGCCTTAAAGGTGCACTGTGCAACTTTTCTGGTGGAGGGTCTGCTATTTGCTCGTCTCCATGGAGATGTTGTTGCTTTGTCTGAAATCTGCCAGTATGGCATTAAACATATCCATCTTGCATGTGTGTAAAATCCGTCAGATGTACAGGTAGAATCACCTACTGTGTCTGTAGAGATAAATACTGTAAGTGTGATGCCATACTGTGGAACATTCCAGGCAACATCTCCACCAAAAGTTACACAGTGTACCTTTAAAGGGACAGTGTGTAAGATTTTTACCCATTAATTACATAAATTGAAGATACCCATTCAAAAATACAGTGTTTTCCAAGCCTTTTCACTTCCATCATGAAATCAAAGTATTCTTTTGGACTTAGATATAGTCACATAAAAGGGGGATCTTCTCCATATAGAGGCAGCCATTTTGAATACGAGAGCCGCAGAAGGACATTTGGACTCATCCTTTGCCTAGGCTCCTGCTAGCAGCTGCTCAGCCGCGCTGCATGTGGGAGCAGAGGAGCGAATGAGAGAAAGGGAAGGGGAGGGGGGAGCCTCGTGGTTTTTTGGTAAACAAGACAGGCTGCTGTATCACACGTCGTAATAACACGTGTTTTGGACTAAATTGTTTTACTGGATTTTATTCGCTGGATCCTTACGGACAGATTGAGAGCAAGTTTATGGTGAAATACAGAGTTTGACCTGTCCAGAGCCTTCAAAGGTAAGCTAAGTAACAAACCTCGTTTTGTGCTTTTCTGTATAAAAGCCCCATGTGCTCGGGGAGTGATTGTTGTGCAGGGAAATGAATTGCATAGTCAAAAAGAGGAGACTGTAAGGTTTCATTTGATGTGTAGAGTGTCATGCTACACGATCAGGAATGTGTGTTCTCATGCGTTTTTCATGCGTTTTATTTATACCGTAGTTGTCGGCGAGAGCTCGCAGAGCGCCGGGTGCGCGCGGCTACGCGAGCTGTCTGCCTTACGGCGCGCCCGGGTGACCCTCGAGGTCTGCCGTAGCCAAAAGAGGAAGTGGAATAGCTACTGTCCACCTATGCGCCACGAATCCTACACACTGTACCTTTAACACTGATCAATCTTGCTTGTTGATATAGTGGCTGTTTCTTAGCTTTAAACAGCCACACTGACCTATGGGTATGAAAATATTAATTATATGAGTCCGTTTAATAAGGTAAATCATAATTAGGCCTGTCAAGATAACACATTTTGAAGTACGATATATTGCTGAAGAAAATACAGTATTTAAATGATAATACTGAGGCAATGCCACTGAGACAATAACCCTAAAGCAGGATTTCCTTCTATATATACAGTATTGTTAATTAAAATGAGCTGCTATAAATTAATTAAACACTTAACAGACCTTAAGTTATTTATTCAACTCTCTACAGTCCAAATCCTACCACAGTACAGAAAATGAACAATAAGTTCCTCACTATTACAAAGAAAAAAGTATCCACCATAAATATTAACCCCAAAAATAATTGTTCCATCTATTATTAGGTATGTAACAATAACCGGAATATCGTGATACTGTATCGTCAAAGGTCTCTCAATAATATTGTGCGCTATCACAATATATCGAGTCACAAGTTCCTTTGCTTAAATACATTGTTTTATATTGGTAACAGAAAAGCAGTTCAGAAAAGCCGCTGCTTCTCCATGTCGAGAGGAGCCAGCTGAGGTGGCTCAGGCATCTGTTCCGGATGCCTCCTGGACACCTCCCTCCCAGACATATCCCACCGGGAGGAGGCCCCGGGGAAGACTCAGGACACGCTGGAGGGACTATGTCTCTCAGCTGGCCTGGGAACGCCTTAGGGTCCCCCTGGAGGAGCTGGAGGAAGTGTCCAGGCTGAATGAAGTCTGGGAGTCCCTGCTTAGACTGTTGCCCCGTGACCCAGCCCCGGATAAGTGGAAGTGAATGGATGGATGGATGGATGGATAGAGTAGTAACAGCTAATAAACATAGGGAACTACATATAGACCTCTTTACCATTAGTAAACAGACGTGACGTCACCGGCATGTGCGCGCATTGTTGGCACAGAATCAACCATGGTGGACCATAGCGGAGTATCTGAACGATAGGGAGAGCTACATTCAAAAGCTCACGTTGAGCAACGGGGTTCGACTACCAGATCCTTATGCGATCATGGAGTGGCAGTACGACCGCAGAAAGTGGCCAGATTTACAGTGGCCAGATATCCACTGTTATTTAGTGGAGAAGCCCAGCGTGTATACAAGAGAGAAAGTGCGCGCATACAAATCCATGGATGCCTACCAGTTTGCCGTGTGTGGCCATGTACAGGAGGTAAAATACCACGATATCGATGGGGAGTTTTGCGTGTTGGCATCTGATGTTCTCCCCAGTCAAAGACAAGGCCACAAGACGACAATGTACAATGCTTGGGCTATCATCAACAAGCGCGAGAACTACGTTCTGACCGCCAACTGCACTTGCGTTGCGGGGTAAGTAAACATACTATGACTTAATTCACGAGTCACAGATGCGATCTCAGTCATGTCAAATGCCATTTATGATGGTCATGCGAAAACTCATCATGCCTTTTAACAAAGTTATTCGTGTTCGTTTACATGTGTCTGTCATAGAGGTTACCCGGTTAATATGTCTGTGAGCTTTGCGGTGTCCTGTGCTTGCTAGTTAATCATGCTGCTTTTTTAGGGTAATTTGCCCAGGTGTTCACTTGTGTGTATGTCAGTTGAATGATATGAACTATCATTTATTCCATCTGTTTCTCTTTATTTCATGTCGAGTTCTTCTCTTCTATATCTTCGCTGAGGGTTTTATGGCGGCAGTGGCTTTGTTTTGAGTCAACAATGCGCGCGCATTGCCACGACGCGCACCAACCCCTTGGAGAAGTGCGCGACACGTGCACCCCTTATCGTGGACAAATCCGTGACAGAGCACAAGGCTGCACGTACACCAGGGCTGCGAGCACGAGATCAACCGCGTCCTCTCAGCCCAAGCCACAAACCAACCGCACGAAACCAGCAAAGAGCGGCAGGAAACCAGCAAAGAGTGGTTTAATCCTGGTTTAGACCTGGTCTAGGTCTAGACCTGGTCCAGTCCTGGTTTAGTCCAGGGCCAGTCCAGGTTTAGACGTGGTCTAGACCTGGTTTAGTTCTGGTCTAGACCTGGTTTAGTTCTGGTCTAGACCTGGTTTAGTTCACGTTTAGTCCTGGTCTAGTCTCTTAGCCAATCAGGATGCAGGACTATAAAAAAAACAGCGAAGGTGAACAATGAACCGCGACCACTATATATAAACTAGAGCTTGGTTTTAGGCATATAGCTCTCACAGTTGATTGGGTTGGGAATATTTGTATAATATTATTTATATTAATATGAATACTTTTTAGTTAAATTATTTAAAAAGGTATTTTGTCTATTTGAACTTTAAACTTGTCTTCATTATCATTTAAGAGCAAAAATATCAAATTTCTTCATAGTCTACTCTGAACTCTGCTCCAAACCAAATGCTTTTACTGACAGGAAGTTGGCTGTAATCCATTCGATTAAAAAAACCCAAGTAATTCAAGATTGATTCATTGTTCAGAGCAACTTTAAAGACACGTGTTTTCATATGTGTTTCATTTATCTGAACTTTTTAGTTATGGGTAAAAGCACACTCTTTCTTTCTGCTCCTGCTTCTGTATTTTAATATCCTTTTTATCTGTTCCAAAACCATAGGATCTGCCCTATAGCTGCCCCATGATCGGACTGGACCCCTGTGTTGTTGTAACCCCAGCAGGAGTGTTGTGTAACCGACCAAAATGAAACATATTGTACTGTTTTATTCAAATGGAGTTTAATTGTGCCTTTAAATTGTTGTTTACTCATTGTTGTTGGACATGACTATTTCCAAATGTGTTCTTGTTTGTAGGCTAGTACTGCACTCCACACTGCAGGTGCCTGAGCCAGTGGACTTCTGTCGGCCATGTTTACTGTATGCAAGTGTTTTGCTTGCCTAATGTGGTGCAGATTTGTTTGACTTAATATGTCTTTTCCCAAACCACAAATAGAGTAGAGACAATTGTAACAATTTTCAGTTCAGTCATTGCTGTCGTTGTTTTAAATCTGCAAAGTTTGAGGAGAAAAGTCATAGTAGAGATGTCATCATAGTTACAATATTGACTTATCGTTCAATATATAATAGATGTAACAAGACACTTTGGGGGTCAGTATTTACTGTGGGGACCTTTTCTTTCTACTAGAGAGGAACGCTTTGGTATTATTTTCCTTTCCTTTAGATTTAAGCTGTGGAGAGTTGAATAAATAACTTCTTTGACTCACTGTAGATACAAACTAAAGTGATTAATTCTGCTATTTATTTATAGCAGTGTGTGTTGTTGTTGTTTTTTTTACCAACTGTACATTTATTTTAGTTTTTGGGTATAATCCTGTTGTAGGGTTATTGTGTCAGTGTCATTAATTTGTTTGAGTACTATCGTTTATCATCTATATTTCCTTCAGTTTAGTAGACGTAAGTCACAGTATAGGTTTGGGGAGCACTTAACTTTTCCGTATCTTCATTTTAAAAACCTAAAAAGTGCATTATGTGACATGTGTGGGATGTGCCGCTTGCTTGTCTCCATAGAAATGTTTTTGCCTGGAAAGTTCCACAGTATGACAAAATTAATCTATTATGCATTTATTAAGTTACAGATTGCCTCGAAAAGCATGCATTCTCATTCTCAGCTCTCCATAGATCTGATCTGTAACGTGGTGGTTTCACCTGCTTGTCTCACCTGTTCGCTTCCATGGAGATAGATAGTTCAGTGCCATACTGTGAACCATTCCAGGCAAAACAATAAGAGAGGCAAGTGGTGGGCGCTCCATGAGAAAAGTTACACAGTATACCTTTAAAGATGCACTGTGTAACCTTTTGGTTGGTGTCCATCACTGTTTCTATAGGTATGGCATTGCTCTGCTTTGAATGTTCTATAGTATGGCACTAAACAGATCTGCCCTGTACTTATTCAATTACAGGTGGTTTTACTGCTCAAAAATACCTAGAAAAACAACATTCTGACTGTGAACAGGGTTTCCTCTCCACAGATCTGGCCAGTAACTTGGCCTGTTTTGGTCTCCATGATGATAGAAAGGTTTACTGTCATACTGTGAAACATTCCATACAAAGCAATAAAATCTCCTTAAAGAAAAGCATTTGACAGCCCCTCCAGAAAGGTTGCCTGGTTTACAGTCGACCATATCACAAGTGATATATGGTCTGGGAGCACCTACTGAATATCTCGTAGCGGAGGTGTGGTTTACGATTGCCAACAGCCGTTTATTGGGCATTACGAATGCCTATCATTTGGCGTATACGTAGCCCATAGCCAATCATGTCAGTTGTACTCGATGACGTAGTTAGAGCGACGACCGGGGAGAAGAGAAGGAAACGCCGCCATTTTTTCCAATCTCTGCGAAAACAGAAGGCAAAACAAAAATACGATTAAACAATGGCACCGACTGATTACTGCCGTTTGTGTCGCATAGTATGCGTCACCGTCTTTCCACCCTTCCTCGCTCTCTGATTGGCTCCCCCACTCAGGATCCCTCGCTTAGCCTCATTGCCAGGCTGTCTCAGATCGGAACGATCATGCAAAGCAGCCTGGGATTTCCCAGGTTACCAGAAAGGTTACACAATGCACCTTTAAATGCACTTATTATGTGAATTGTTTTTTATTTTATTTTTTGGAGACTGTACAATACAGTAATACAGTTGCAACATCGTGTACCCCATTGGCTCTCAGTTTATTTGAATAGTGAGGGGTGGATTTCAGCCCTGCACAGACATGCCTCCTCTAACCTCTGCTTTGAATCTGATAACCTGTAATTTCATTGCACTGTGTCCAGAACCACACTGTATTGTTTATAATATTCTAGAACCCAGTGAAACCTCAAGAGCTGCACATACATTTTTCATCCCATACTAACAAGTGCTGCTGCAATGCCCTGTAATAATGTACACATGCCAAAGAATGAACCTACAGTGAACTAGTGTTGTTAAAAAAAGAAAAAAAAATCTGTTATTATAAAGGTAGGCTTTGGGTCAGATCTTTGTTCATAGGCTTCAGGTATAAAGATTTTTTGCTGATTTGAAGTATATGGGATTGCAGTGGTCTTCTGTTGTTATTATAGACTGTATAAAGAGGTGGACTAAGGGAGTGTGACGTCACCCATAGCGTTCGGCTCCAGTCAAATGAAGCTCACCGTGGCTAGCAGTTATAGGGGAAAATTTAGAGCCAGTTCCATATTAGGAATAGAAATTGATTTATGGACAAAATAGTGAAGTAAAAAAACACCAGGATCATGTAGAGCACGTCAATACAAACATTTTAAGACCTAAATGAGAAGCCTGATAGCAGCACTTACAGAGTGGAGTGACGTTTTCTCAATACAAAGAGAATTGGAGCCAAAGTTGATGGAGCTGGAAGTGTGCCCATGCTCACACTCTATTTGGAAGCAGGTTAACTATGTCCATTTATATACAGTATACAGCTTACAGTTGTTACAGCAATAATACAATTGAAATAAAAAATTATACATTTATCTTTCTTATGTATAAATGTAGAAATATAAGGTCCTCAAAAAACCCAAACCAAGAAGAAATAATTTACCTTAAAGGGATATGCCACCCCCAGGTCAAATTTGGGCATCTCCCCACAGTCCAGAGACTAAAATAAGTGGTGGAAAGCGTTTTCCTGCTCACCCAGCCATTGTCCGAGTCTGTCGCCACTGACCGCCGCGGTATCTGGTGCTCCTCCGCCTTAGACTGGAGTCTAACGTAGCCAGAGAAAGATTTCGGCCAAAAGGAATTAATTTGCTCGATGCGTTTCCCAATTACTTTGTGTGTAGTGCGCATTCATATCGAGTGCAAATAAATGTGCAAATCAACACGGAGAGCTTGCCTTGGTCATTTTGGGTGGGAACTATTTTCCAGTGCGTAAGAATACAGCCGTATCACGCACCACGTTTTGCAACAGGGGAACTCCCTTCCCGGTGCGTAACAGGGATTCCCCTGGCAGCGTGCTGCGTGATACGGCTGTATTCTTACGCACTGGAAAATAGTTCCCACCCAAAATGACCAAGGCAAGCTCTCCGTGTTGATTTGCACATTTATTTGCACTCGATATGAATGCGCACTACACACAAAGTAATTGGGAAACGCATCGAGCAAATTAATTCCTTTTGGCCGAAATCTTTCTCTGGCTACGTTAGACTCCAGTCTAAGGCGGAGGAGCACCAGATACCGCTGCGGTCAGTGGCGACAGACTCGGACAATGGCTGGGTGAGCAGGAAAACGCTTTCCACCACTTATTTTAGTCTCTGGACTGTGGGGAGATGCCCAAATTTGACCTGGGGGTGGCATATCCCTTTAAACTCATCATTTATGCTTTTACCCTGGTATGAATGCAGTTGGTGTTTTTGTACTGTTATTATAATCTTATTTCATCATTTAAAAGCTTAAAGGGACAGTGTGTAAGATTTTTACCCGTTAATTACTGAAATTGAAGATACCCATTCAAAAATACAGTGTTTTCCAAGCCTTTTCACTTCCATCATGAAATCAAAGTATTCTTTTGGACTTAGATATAGTCACATAAAAGGGGGATCTTCCCCATGCAGAGGCAGCCATTTTGAATACGAGAGCCGCAGAAGGACATTTGGGCTCCGCCTTCGCCTTCGGCAAGGCTCGTGGTTTTGGCTAAACAACGACAAGCATGCTGCCGGATCACACGTCGTAATGGATCTAACACGTGTTTTGCACTAAATTGTTTTACTGGATTTTATTCGCTGGATCCTTACGGACAGATTGAGAGCAAGCTTATGGTGAAATACAGAGTTTGACCTGTCCAGAGCCTTCAAAGGTAAGCTAAGTAACAAACCTCGTTTTGTGCTTTTCCGTATAAAAGCCCCATGTGCTCGGGGAGTGATTATTGTGCTGGGAAATGAATTGCATAGTCAAAAAGAGGAGACTGTAAGGTTTCATTTGATGTGTAGATTGTCATGGTACACGATCGGGAATGTGTGTTTTCATGCGAAAAGAAAAAAAAAAACAGTGAACGGGACCGCGTTTTATTTATACCATAGTTGTCGGTGAGGGCTCGCACAGTGCCGGGTGCGAGCTGGTATGCGAGCTGTCTACGTTACGGCGCGCCCGGGTGACCCTCGAGGTCTGCCGTAGCCAAAAGAGGAAGTGCATGGTACCTACACCACCTATGCGCCACGAATCCTACACACTGGACCTTTAAATATTTTCTTATATGTGCCAAGTCACTGCAGCTGTTTTGGGTACAGTGAACCCTCGCTGTATCGCGGTTCACTCTTCGCGGCCTCGCTGTTTCGCGGATTTTTTTTTCCAATTTTTTTTTTTTTTTTTTCAATTTTTTTTATAGTGTAACTTTTTTTTTTACAGTGTAACATTCTGTCCTGCGCCCTGATTAGCTAAGAGACTAGACCAGGACTAAACCAGGTCTAAAGCAGGTCTAAACCAGGACTAAACCAGGTCTAAACCAGGACTAAACCAGGTCTAGACCAGGGATGGTAGGGACAGAGTCTCAGATTTCCTTCACAAGAGCGCCTGGGTGACAGGAGGTGTGGCCTTTGTTTACTTGCACGAGCCATGGAAGAGAGTGCGAGCCGGACAAATGGAAGAGCCAAGAATCAACATGGAGCGTCCGGGGGAGCCGCAGCGGGGGGAGGACACTCGCGCGCACAGAGGAGACAGTGGCTCTTCCCCGTGAGAGGACGAGAGGACGAACCCAATACTCCACAATACTCCACAGCTCTGTGGAGTATTGGCGACGCATTGATAGCGGACTGATTTTGGAGCCGGGGTGAAATGCAACCAACTCTTGTGAGCGCAGGTTGGTCTTACCTGGTCTTGTGGTGCACAGAGGCGTCTGTTAGCGGTTCGGCACTGTTAGCATTGGCTTGAGTCTTGCCCAAAATGATATCCAGGTCGCTTTCCACTCGACTTTCGCACATGGCATGGATATGTGGTACCAAAACAAACGCACGTGTCCGCGCGCACGTGCCCGCGCGCACGTGCCCGCGTGTCACGTGCCCCCGCCCCACTATTAATATATTTTAATGAAAATCTACAAAAGTTTGAGTGTTTAAACAAGAGAAAAATGTGAGAAAATGTTAATACCAGTCTCAGAAAGGTGTATAATGTGTCTGGTGAAGCGTTTTCAGCCTTAAAACATGTAGAATAATTGTAAAATATAAAATTGTCCTACTTCGCGGATTTCACTTATTGCGGGCTATTTCTGGAACCTAACCCCCGCGATAAACGAGGGTTCACTGTACATGTAAAGTAGACACTCCAGTTATTTTAAAGTCCTCAGTTGTTATTGTCCTCTGTGTTTTCTGTTGTGTTTGTTGTTGTGTGGAGCTGACAGTGAACAGTCCCTTTGGGGAATATGTGGATATATGTGGATGTGTGTTGGCCTCTGAATAAATAGGCCTGGTGTCTCTGGAGTGATGAGGAACACTGGCTGTATTTTTATGCTAAAATTCAACCTTGTGCCCTGTAAAATATTTTTAAATAACATAAGAATAATAACATAATACAACATAATAAACATAAGAATGTTTTTTGAGCAATTTATTACATTATAATTTTTTTATTTTTTATTTTTACAAATTTTTAGTCACACAGTATTGTACAAAAATCGAATATAAAATCCAATTCAGACCAATACCCAAATACGGTGGAACATTCCAGGCAAAGCAATAACACCTCCATGGACACAAGAAGGTGGCAGACCCTCTACCAGAAAAGTTACATAGTGCATCTTTAAGAGGTGAGTTAAAAGATCATTCTAAAGATATGGAAAAATAATACATAGAGGAATTAGCACAGTTGCCATAGCATTTAACAAAGGATTTAACATTTTTTATTGTCATAGGTCTACAAATGCGCCTATTAGCAGCTATGTATGATCAAAAACTCAGTGCAGTATACTATACCTATATACGCTGTTTTTTGGGGGGGGGTTTTTTAGAGTAATTGTTTATAGCGTCAGCATAGTTGCCATGGCAATTAACAATTCAAATGAAACTTTTTATTATCGGAAGGGCTTATCTTATCTTTTGAATATTCTAATGGTCCTATAAACAGGAATGATCCAAACCCCAGTGTGAATACTATATACGGTTTTGTTCCCATCTTTAAAGGTAAAATCTCCCCTCTGCTGGGCTAATGGTTTCTTTGGGGTTTTTGTAAATGATTGATTGCGTTAAGAGTGAGGTCAGCGCTCCTCGGCTCTGCTCCTGATGTCATCTCCTAAAGATGCATGTACTGGTGCTCTCCCAAAGGCCACAAAGCACAGAGGAGCTGGGGATGGAGCAGGACTTTAGCCCCTGGGCTTCTCTTCATCTGATAAAACAAGCACAGGAAATGTCTCTGCTGCCTGATTGGCCCTGTGTATTCCTCTGGCCCTCTCCCAGTGGGACCTACAACATGCACACTGTGGCGCCAAATCACAGGGCCCCTCATGATTTCAAACAATACGTGATACAGGGCTGCAAGTGAAATGTGCAGGAGAAATCTGCCAGAGAACTCACAATCGAATAGAAATCACAATTTTGACTGACAGTTAGAGGTGCACTATGTAAGTTTTTGGTTGGGGGCTCGTCACCTGCTTGTTTTTATAGATATGTCATTACTCTCCCTGGAATGTTCCACAATATTACATTAAACAGGCCTTCTGACGGTGAGCGGGGTTGCCTCTCCACAGATCTGACCTGTAACTTGAGCTGGTTTGGTCTCCATGAAGTTAGAAGGGTTTAATACCATACACCCTATATTCCAAATAAAGACACACGCTCCACCAGAAAAGTTACACAGTGCACCTTTAAGTAATGTTTTTTTTTTTTTTTTAGTTTAAATAATTTCTTCCCAAGGTTACATGTAAATTCAATAAACTTTTTTTTTTTTTTTTTGCTATAGAGACAGAGGGCCATATGCTTTTTGTTCTTGATGTCAAAATTCTGATAACCACTGGTGTACCATTGTGTATGCTTCCTGTTGATATAGTTGTCAAAGTTAGCCAGCGAGTAAAACATAAATAACAGTACTTTTCTCCATAAATACTATAATTTCCTGGTCCATTTTTACTTGTAGCTTTGCATAGTGTAGACATTGTGTCCTCTCCCCCTCACTTCTGCCCCCAGGCCCCTCCCTCTGTCCCAAAGCTGTACAAAAACAAACACTTCTAATCAGGAGCCTGTCAATTTCACTTGTTAACGGTTCATATTTTTGCTAATGGGGAATTAGGGGGTGAATGTGGAGGTAATGCAGGATTCAAATCTCAGTGGTGCGTGTAGAATAGCTCAGTGTGGACACATGAGGCTGAAGTCATCTGTTTGCACAGTTAGTGAGGTTAACCGCTCTATGGATCACAAGGGGAATTAGGCAGGTCTCACTTTGGACCAGTGCAGATCAGCATGGAGTTTGAGAGGGGTGAACACAGACCCCTGAACCTGAGATCATTGGTTTGGGTCTGAGTAGAGATAGGGCTGTAGTAGACAGAAGACATTTTTGGTTGAATAAAGACATCGACTAAAAGAGAACATTGTGTGGTGGTAGCAAAAGCACTTAAAGGTCCCATGGCATGAAATTTTCACTTTCTGAGGTTTTTGAACGTTAATGTGAGCTCCCCTACCCTGTTTAGCCCCCCCATGGTTGATGTCTATCAAATGTCTAAACTGAGCATTTGCGATCCTTTTCTGCGTTACAAAAAATCGGAGCTCAAATGGGCGATTTTGAACAAGGCACCTTATTGACGTCAGATCGAAAAAAGAAATGCAAATGCAGTTCCACCCCCGTCTGTCTGTACTCAGCGTCTCACGCCCAGAGAGTTTGGACTGCGAATGCGCTAGGCAATGCGAAATGCGTTTTTTTATTTGCCTGGAGGCACGTCCGAGTGTTTCTAGGCTCGGAAGTCCTTTATCTGAGCCTCTGGACCTTTGAACAGCAGTGGTTTAATTTTATTTTCTGTGGAAATTTGTTTATTTTTCAATGGAACGCTTCAAATCTCTCCCCCCGTGCAAAAACACGGAAATGGATCAGCTGAGGGCTCAGAGCCAAGAGCGGAGAGTTTGGGCACGCCCCCACCCTCTACTATAGGCCAGCTCTTTTCTCCTCATTTGCATTCAAGCAACAACGCCCAGAATAAAGAGTTTGAGAGAGATATTTATGACTCTTTCTCATCTTATCTCTGTTTCTCATTCACTGAGTGTTGATTTTGAAGAAGGATTCATTTACAGTATTAGGGAACCATTAAGGAGCCATATAAAAGCATCAAGAAGTACCATGTCATGGGATCTTTAAAGGTCCTATGCTACACAAAATTAACTCTTGTGAGCTTTAATATACCTGGAGTTGTGTTTTGTTTCATTCACACATGTTTGAGTAATCCTTTATTATTAGTCTGTCTACATCTCCAAAGCCCTTTTTTCTCTTAGACAGCCTTATTTATTTTCATACAGATGGCCCATGCATCTCTCTGATTGGCTAATCCACCTGTCAGTCACGCCCTTGTGAACTCTGGGAGATTCACGTTTGTCCTGACTCACATTGCCATCAAATTTTGAAGACGTGTATGTAGAAAACAGTGTATTTATCTGTTAAAAAAGCATATTAAATTAAATGATATAATTCTCCAAAATTTCACGATAACACCCTACATGCCTTTTCCTTTCTGTTGCTGTGAACTTCAGTTGTTTAAAATCCCCCAGAACAATTTGGCAACTTACAAAGATTTAAAGTGACTAAACAAACCAGGACTGCAGGCCACATTTTAGGTGTACGTAATTTCATTCTTGTTTCATTATGTTTTTTCTCACTCACACCCAGAAGGACTCATATTCTTTTATTGAGGTCATTCAATTTATTTTGCAGTCAGCACCAACAGGAAGTAATAGACAGAAATCTTTCACATGATTGAGTTCAATACAACAGCTCAACAGGGCCATACATAAAATCTGGTCCCAGGTTCGATTGCCTGACTGTGCCTCTGTGTGGATTCTTCTGGGTTATTCTAATCTCTCCATTAATCAGTCTAAATGACTTGGTTGTTAATATCCTGAAATGTTAAACTTCATTTCAATATAGAGGAGGTAGTTTGATACCATAGACTGTGTATAGAATTGAACATGGACAATGATCATGGGGGCGCTTCCTGCTCCATAAACTCTGGCTCCAATTGACTTTACATTAAATATTGTCACCCTCTGTTCTCAACTGCTGCAGTGAGCCTCATCATTTTGGTCTTAAAATGTTTGTATTAACCCGTACTACATGAAGCTTAACTGATTTTTTTTATGTCACTATTTTGTCTGTAAATAATTTCTATTTCTAATATGAAACTCCTCCAAATTTGCTCCTATAACTCCTAGCCTTGGTCATCTTCATTTGGCTGGAGCTGAACGCTATAAGTGACATCACGCTCCCTCAGTCCACTTCTTTATACTTATTATATTATATGCTTTATACATGATACCAAGTTGTAGTAGTAGTAGTAGTAGTAGCTGTATTTGTAGTAGCTGCAGTTGTAGTTGTAGGAAATGTAAAACTACCACTACTACTACATCATGGACAGCTGGTTAGCCCTCAAGTTGGTCAAATGTTACCAGGACATTTCCTACAGGGACAGTCATGTTTATCTATTCCCTATTATCAGACCCCCCAGGATTTCGCGGGCATTTTTTGTGATTGTTGCGGGCTAAAATGCCTGAATTTGCAGGAGCTTTTCCAAAAAGTTGCGATGAAAGTTGCGGTGCTTTTAAGGTTTTTGTTGCGATTTTGTTGCGGGAGGAAGTGAAAGTTGCGATAAATAGTTGCGATTTTCACTTTTTGTAATTAAAATTGAATAATAGTTTGAATACTGAGTTATTACTGACAAAGAATAATACAAAGACACAGAGATCACAGATATGGTCCTAAAACAACCTTACCAACATTGAAAATAAATTACTACTAGGAGGGGAACTGCTTTGCGCGGTCTTTTGCTGTTATTTTTGTGGGCAAATGGCGCCGCAAACATGTTTCTTTGCCATTAGAAGCCGTGTCCCAATCCCCAGAGTGCACAGTTCGGAGCGTGGCCCGAAGGGCATGTGCGTCACACATTTCGACAGAACACCGGCGCGACGACTGCTGTCCCACTTCTTTTTTGTCCCATGCGCAGTTAACACGCGGTCCGAAGACCGCAGTGGTTAACCGGTCCGCGGACTGCAGTCGGGGCTGAGCAAGTGAGCACCTCCTTGACTGCAGTCTGAGCCCCCTTCGGGCCGCGCTCCGAGCTGTGCGCTCTGGGAACTGGGACACGGCCGCAGTTTCGTTTTGTCACACGGAAGTAAAGCAGAATGTTACGGCTTCCAAACTCAAACCTTTTAGCCGCCGAGAATATGAGGTTGGGTCCTATGGCTCGCAGATTTGTGACGCGCAAAGAGGAGGCTATGGTGACAGATACGCTGAGATCCAGATATGTTTTGTGCATTTATTACAAAAAGAGCGCACACAGCTATGACAGCGCAGCAGGACGAAATGGAACTCATGAAAACCAGCAGGATGAACAGATTAACGTGAAAGATGAATGAAAGGTTTTTGGTCAACAAAAAATACGGCTACACCCCAACCCTGACTCTCTCCTCTGTGTGACAGGTGAGCGCGCGCTTTTACACGCACACACTTCCGTACGTGCACACACCCACACTCACGTGACCCACCGCCTCTGCCGCACACACACACACAAATGCACCGTGCACCTCATCTCAGTTATGTCTCCTACACAGAAGGAAGTTGGTCGGCGTTCAATACGTCGCCGATGATTGGTCAAAATTTGTAAAAATTGCGGAAAAGTTGCGGTGATTGGTCAAAATTGCAACACCGCCCTGAATTTGCGGGGATTGGCTGAAGTTGCGTTGAAGTTGCAAATCGCAACATCGCGAATTCCTGGAGGGTCTGTATTATGTTCATGTAGACTTGAGAATTCACTGGACTAGAACATCTATTTCCCCTGTCAAACTTGTAATGTAAACAACACTCAGTTTGTTTAGGACTTAGCGATTTTTGAAAAACATCCAATTGCATTTTTTTCTGACAGGCATTATTTGATTAAATGTTTGATTTATGTTTCAATAATATGATTCTGTTCAAAGTTCACATTTTATACCCAGGAGAATTGATAAGAAGTCTTAACAAATGAACATTTCAGAACATGTTTGTACAGATGTGTGTTAATATTTTTTGTGCAAAATAAAACTTTTACTTATATTATGCAAACTTGACTCTTGTGAGCTTTAAGTCATGTTAGAATGTTGTTGCCTCCTCAAAAACATACCTGGAATTGTGTTTTGTTTCATTCACACATGTTTGAATAACCCTTTATTTTTAGTCTGTCCACATCTCCAAAGCTCAAAATGCTCTGTTACACCTTGTGATGTCATGAAGTGGTAGTTTTCAAGTTAAGAGCTACTTTTTGCCTTTTGTTCAGTAGAGTTTGGCAATTCCAGGCCTGAAATTATCCAAATGATTCTAGTAAAGGTTTATGGAGCTTAAAAACACAGTGGAGCACTTGACATGGCATCACAAGTTTTCCGTTTGAGAGAAGAACTTTATTTATATATATATATAATTGCGTCCATTCAAATTGCGATTCCCATTTAATTGCGAATAATGGTGCAGCCCTTGAATTGTTCATTTTAAGATTTTGTGGAGGCGGTCTTGTGGCTTGGACGTTAATCCCGGTGATTCCAGGTCTGACTGCTTTAGCTGCATATCTTTCCCATTGTGAAATAGAGTAATTGTGTGGAGGTGATTCTGCTGTGCTTTATAGTTACAGCGCGTTGGATCAGAGCCACAGACGGGAGTGAGAACCGCAGAGCTCGGCCTTGTATGTGGTAATGATAAAGAGACTTACCTCATGCACATAAAACAATACTGTGCCCTTAAATGGCCATTCGCATGACTCACTTTTCTATAATTCAATTTGGACAACTTTCAAAGTTGGACAATATTGTTAAATAAACCTGAGCATTTACTTTTAAGGATTGTTTGGGGTAAGTTTTCAAACTTGGCCGTAGTTTTGGTGGATGTCTGTCAGTACTCTGTCTTTTTTCTTATTATAATCTGCCGATCTGTTAACAGAAGCCTTAATGTGAACAACTATGAGCTGAAAGACAAAAATAACAAAGGAGAAAACGCATGCAGGTTTAGAACAATAAAAGTTACACCGAATCATAACTGATGTGTAATTAAGTGTAATTAAAGGTGTGCTGTGGAGCTTTTCTGGTGCTTGCGTCCATGGAGATGTTGCTTTGTCTGGATTGTTCCACAGTGTGACATTAAACTTATCTAACAACATTTGTGGATTTTTTTTTTTTTTTCAATTACAGATTTTTTTAAAAAATACATTGAAAACACACATTCTTAATGTGAGCTTATTTACCTCTCCAAAGATCTTGTTACCTGGTGGCATTACGCTCTTTCTTCCTTAAAGGGATAGTTGTTGTTTTTTTTTTATGTGGATCTGTATGACATCCCCTTCAGCAGTGTCGTGCATTAACAATGACTTACCCTGACTCAAAACAATATTTGTCCAAAAAGTGATATGCGTCACAAACAGTTGTCCATGAAAATTTCAGAAGTTGTAATCGCTTGGTGCTATTTTCTGTCGATTCGTATCACTGCGCGCCTATTATTATTACTAAAAGTTTGTCACTTTTGTCACTTTTTGGACAAATATTGTTTTGAGAAGAAAAACAAGCTTTATTAAATGTCCCCGCTAACTTGCCAGAACTACTTTCGTCAGCTACAGAACTGGAGCAGAACTCGGCTCACAGGACACTGTCAGGGGTAAGTCATTGTTAAAGGGATATGCCACCCCCAGGTCAAATTTGGGCATCTCCCCACAGTCCAGAGACTAAAATAAGTGGTGGAAAGCGTTTTCCTGCTCACCCAGCCATTGTCCGAGTCTGTCGCCACTGACCGCCGCGGTATCTGCTGCTCCTCCGCCTTAGACTGGAGTCTAACGTCGCCAGAGAAAGATTTCGGCCAAAAGGAATTAATTTGCTCGATGCGTTTCCCAATTACTTTGTGTGTAGTGCGCATTCATATCGAGTGCAAATAAATGTGCAAATCAACACGGAGAGCTTGCCTTGGTCATTTTGGGTGGGAACTATTTTCCAGTGCGGAAGAATAAAGCCGAATCACGCAGCACGCTGCCAGGGGAATCCCAGTTACGCACCAGGAAGGGAGTTCCCCTGTTGCACAACGTGGTGCGTGATTCGGCTTTATTCTTCCGCACTGGAAAATAGTTCCGTGACTTTCCTGGGTGCCGTGACTTTCCGCTTTTTTCATGATTGGCCACTTTCATCCCTGAGGTATGCTTTTGATGAGGAAATGACATTATAACAGTTTAAAAAAATCGCGTAATATGGACTCTTTAAATGAGAACATTTTTCACTTTTAATCCATACTTCAGTCTGAAGAATTTATCTCTGTGTTTAAAACATGTTGCAGTTAGAATATAGGAATTAGTGGAAGGAGAATTCTGGGAAATGTAGTAACTTTGTTATATGTGGATTAGCTACAGACTACTAAACATCTACACTGGGCCTCCCCAGTCAGAGCCACTAATTGTTTAAAGGGCATTTATAGACTGTTCTGTTTGTAGCTTTAATCAGAAGCACACACAACTGTTTACACACAAACCTCTGCGGGCACAAGAGAAGGCGCTTAAAACACATGTTCACTTTTCACTTGTTAGTAGAAGTTGTTACATAAATGTAGTAGTATGTGTATTCATTTTGATGCTTTTGTTTGGTCATTGCGTTGTTTGTTGGTTGTAATATATTATGCTAGTAAATATACTCACTGAAATATATGAGACTGACATTGAATAAGGCTAAAGAAGTCTGGAACAATGTCTATAAGAATCTTGTGTATTTCATAAAATGTTTGTATTGGTCTACAGGGATGGCAGGCTAGTTTCATACAGAAAAGTACTGGGTTTTGTTGTAGAGAAAATTTTGTACATCGTTGTCTTTGTAATTTGTGTATTGCAACAATTAGAGATAGATAAATATTAGGGGTGTAAAGATAAACCGATTTGGATTGGTTATCGGTCTGTGACCTCTGCGATCCGAGTGTACCGATCAACGGAGCTGATCGGTCCAAATGCACTACAAAAGGTCCGATGCACCGGTGTACTGTCGAAATGGGCCGCTTCGTCAAAATGGGCTGCCAAGTCTACTGCGCATGCGTGTCACCCCTTTAAGCGTTGTTATTTACTCATTTATATGAATGGAGCTCATTCCGACATGCTTATCTATCAAATCAGGCTCCGACTGAAGGGAGTTCATTTTGACAGCCCACTTGACCCATTAAAGGTCCCATGGCATGAAATTTTCACTTTCTGAGGTTTTTGAACGTTAATGTGAGCTCCCCTACTCTTTTTAGGCCCCCCCCATGGCTAAAAGTTACGAAATGTCTAAACTGAGCATTTGCGGTCCTTTTCTGCGTTAGAAAAAAACACAGCTCAAACGGGCGATTCTCAACAAGGCACCTTATTGACGTCAGCTTGAAAAATGCAGCTCCACCCCCGTCTGTGTCTCTACTCAGTGTCTCTGTATATCACGCCCATAGAGTTTGGACTGCAGAGGAGCTACGCAATGCGAAATGCGTTTTTTTATTTTCCTGGAGGCACGTCCGAGTGTTTCTAGGCTCGGAAGTCCTTTATCTGAGCCTCTGGACCTTTGAACAGCAGTGGTTTAATTTTATTTTATGTGGAAATATGTTTATTTTTCAATGGAATGCTTCTCATCTCTTCCTCCGAGCAAAAACGCGGAAATGGGTCAGAGCGGACAGCTGAGAGCGGAGAGTTTGGCCACGCCCCACCCTCTACTATAGGCCATCTCTTTTCTCCTCATTTGCATTCAAGCAACAAGTCCCATAATGAACTGTTCAGAGAGAGAAAAATTACTCTTTCTCATCTTATCTCTGTTTCTCATGCACTGAGTGTTGATTTTGAAGAAGGATCCATGTCATGGGACCTTTAAATAGTGCTCCCACTGTAGAATCACCATTATTTACCCATTTATATGAATATAGGTAAAGAGAGCTCATTTCGACATGCTTATATTATCTATCAAATCAGGCTCCGACTGAAGGGAGCTCATTTTGACAGCCCATTTGACCCATTAAATAAGGCTCCCAGTGTAGAATCACCATTATTTACTCATTTATATGAATATGTGAAGAGGTATGTCTTGACAGATATATCTTTACCCAAATAATGCATCCACTAAAAGTAGTCTACCTCACCTTTGTGATACAGGGACACTGAAGATGGGACAATTTCATGCAATTCAATTTAAAACAATGGGCTTGTCTCTTATTCATGATTTATGAGGACAGGAAAAGGGACAACAGAAGAAACATTTATTTACAAAAATATATACAGTATATACATCCAAGGAAGGAAATTTATCACAATGATGATGCGTCTAGGAGCACATGCGACCTCTAGTTGAGCCTTCAAGACGTCTTCACTGAGCTGATGAACACGTTCCTGTTAGAAAGCAATCAGAAGAAGAAGTGACTTTATTGATCTCACACAGGAGAAATTAAGTGTGTAATGAAAAAGGTGTATCAACATTGTGTTCTGCGGGAAGCAGCAGGGTGCACCACGCTCATCCAACGACACTGCCACGTCTTGGGATGCGCAAGTTCTGAACTGTAGTGAGAACGCTTCCGTGCGCTCTCAGGACTGGTTCCTGGACTCCAGGTTCCACCAGTTCGTTCTGCGGATACAGACTGTGTTTCTTCTCGGGACCGCGGCCTTGGCCTCGTACTCGCAGCCCGAGGTGAGGCGCACGGATTTGACCACAATGAGCAGGTGCACGTATCCGTGCGTACACTTCTCCGGGTGGTCAATGCTGGAAGTAACGGCAGTGTTTCCGCAGAACGAACTGGTGGAACCTGGAGTCCAGGCGGCGGAATCAGTCCTGAGAGCGCACGGATGCGTTCCCACTACAGTTCAGAACCTGCGCGTCCCAAGACGTGGCAGTGCCGTGGGATGAGCGCGGTGCGCCCTGCTCGTCCCTCTGTGCTCACACTGTTTGAATGAGAAGCAGTCCGAGCCGCACCGGGCTCCGGGGCCGGATGCACGAGGAGCAGAGACATGAGTCACTGGATCCGTAGGAAGTCCAGACCGGGACATGAGGACCAGACTGGGACCAGACCGGGACCAGACCGGGACTAGACCGGAACTAGACCAGGACTAAACTTGGACTAAACCAGGTCTAAACCAGGTCTAAACCAGGTCTAAACCAGGTCTAAACCAGGTCTAAACCAGGTCTAAACCAGGACTAGACCAGGTCTAACCCTGGACTAAACAAGAGAGAAATGTGAGAAAATGTTAATACCAGTCTGAGAAAAGTGTACAATGTGTGTGGTGAGGCATTTACAGCCTTAAAACATGTATAATAATTGTAAAATATAAAGTTGTCCTACTTTGCGGATTTCACTTATTACGGGTTATTTCTGGAACCTAACCCCCGCAATAAACGAGGGACCACTGTACCCTCTTTAGACTGAAGTGTTCAAATAAAGCTTTATGTGTATACTTTTCATGCATATTTAGGCAGCTGGTTGAGCCATACAAACTGTCTGGTCTGTTAAAAAGGGTAGATATTGAACCTATCTCTAGCCACTCAAATTGCAATTTCGATATATGATTACGATATATCTACACAGAATTAGACGAGATAGAGGAAGTAATCTAATCTTAGTAATTGTGACTACTGAAGGGCCCATATTATGCTATTTCCTGAACTATATAATGTTTCCTCATCACAAACATACCTGAAGTTGTTTTGTTTCATTCACACATGTTTAATACACAAATCCTGCATATTTAGGCTGAGTTCTTCCCTCAAACTGACATCACAAGGTGCATTTTGAGTTTAAGAGATGTAGACAGACTAATAATAATTGCTGAAACAAAACACAACTTCAGGTATGTTTTCGATGAGGTAACAACATTATAACATGGCTTGAAGCTCAGTACAATACATTTTTCGTAATATAGGACTTTTAATCTTGCTATTTCAATATGATAGCAATTAGCTTTGCAGCCCTACATTGCGAGATAGGTCAGCGTTTCATCATTAGAAAGATAGAAAAGCATTTGCATGTGTGTTTTTAGCTCAAGAATGCATACATCTAGACCCACTTTCACAATCTCCCTTTGTTTTGCTCAGAAACCAATGCCACAATTTCTCAAACACTAAAACCAGCCTAACTTAATGCCATCATCTATCTACCTATCAGAGCCCCTTAGAGATTACATCTATTTTTGTGGATTCATTTCAGCATGCATTAGGTAATTTGTCAATTTCTGTTCACGGTTCTGATGCTCCAGTTTGGCAAAAGTACAAAAAGAACAAAAAAGGTATGGACCCAGAAAACCGTTTTAATCAGGCATGGGTCCATGGTTCAAAGACTGGCAAAGGAGCACGTTTTAGCTCATCAGAAATCTGTCAGTGGTGATTGGACCAAACATTTAGCCAGGTTTTTATTAAATAACTATATCTTTGTACTATAAGGGCTTTTTATTTGATAGAGGTGACAGCTAAATAGTCCTTATTACACTGATTCATACGTTTAACATTGTCAGGGGCTTTCAGTTAATGGTAGGAATGTAGTTTTGAGTTTCAAAATACACATGTGTCCGATTATCCTTTGATCATTTCACAAATTCTCCACTTAGAAAACCACATGAAGACAATTACTTAATATAAGACTAATTCACTTCAGCTCATCTGTAAATCCATGTGTTGTGTCTCTGAAGGAAAAAAAAAGAATCTGAATCTGCACTTCAGTAAAAATAACTGCTGGTTGTTGCTGCAGTGTATTACTGAATATATTAGTGAACAGAAGTGATCTGGTTAAGTTCTTTGTGTCAATCTCAAGCAGAAGCCGATATTTACGATACTTGATGCCTCAAGAATAAAATTGTATTTAAGATAGGATAAGATAAGATATGCCTTTATTAGTCCCACAGTGGGGAAATTCCAGTGTTGCAACACACAGATCAAGAACAGCAGGAAAATGTAGCATGCAATAAAACAAGATAATAAATAATGAAATAATTTAAAAATAGACTCAAGAGTATAGTTGAATATTGTAGTGTAGATAAAGTTGAATGACATGTTAACACTGTTCATTGTACAGTCTGACAGCAGCAGGAAGGAAAGACCTGTGAAACCTCTCCTTCACACAGACAGAGCGTCCTGCAGGGGGTTAGACTCATGGTCCAGCATAGAGGTGACCTTAGCCAGGACCCTCCTGTCCTCCACCTGCTGCACTGAGTCCAGAGGACAGCCCAGGACAGAGCTGGACTTCTTGATGACCTTGTCCAGCTTCTTCTTCTCCCTCTGTGATGCTGCTGCTCCAGCAGACCACACCGTACAGGATGGCTGATGCCACCACAGAGTCATAGAAGGTCTTCAGGAGTGGCCCTCTCACTCCAAAAGACCCGAGTCTCCTCAGGAGATGGAGCCTGCTCTGGCCCTTCCTGTACAGTGCATCAGTGTTGTGAGTCCTGTCCAGTTTGTTGTTCAGATGAACACCCAGGTACTTGTAAGAGTCCACTCTCTCAATGTCCCTTCCCTGGATGTTCACTGAGGGGTCAGTAGAGTGGCGTCTGCGGAAGTCCACCACCATCTCCTTGGTCTTCCCTGCATTGATGATGAGGTGATTCCGCTGACACCAGTCCACAAAGTCCTGTGTTAGTCCTCTGTACTCCACATCGTCGTCATCATTTGTCGTTATTTGAACACTTAAGTGTGAAATGATGGACAAAATGTGACTATATTACTCTCATATAGATTTGTGGTAAAAAAGTAAAAATAAATAAATAAATAAAATAAAATTTATAAAATAAACTTACAGAATTTGGGGAAAATAATAAAAATCATCCCCTCTGCCCAAAATTGTTTATCAGCCATTGGTTTCTCTGTATTCTAAACAACTGTTATCAGCACGAGTAAAGAAAAAACCCACATCGGTCGATCTCTTGACATTATAGTAAAAATATATAATTTTATTATAATAAGGTTAAGAACAAAGGCAGAGTAGGAGTTTTGAAATAATCATTTACTGCCATTTGAGAACAAACTAAAATATAAAATTCTTCAAAGTCTGGTCCAACTAAGTCATTCAAATCCCACACTATCTATAAAAGAGATACAGGAAAAAACACTCCAGATGTTCATATTTGGTAAACATAAGACATCCAAAAACATCTCCATCTTATACTTTGTAGATTTTCAGATAACAGCTCCGGTAGCTTTGTCTTCATCTTTGTTTTGCTTCTCCTGTACAGTTTTCTCGTAACCTGTTCCTGACGTCTCATTCAGAGCAAGTGTTCATTAATTAGTCCAGTGTGTAGAATAATGGACTTTCTCATCTGATTAACGACGGCACACATCACACAGAGGAGTGAACACTGCTAACGTATGAGGAGCTTTACTCTGAAATACTGTCTCTCTCCTGACTGATGGGCTGTTTATGCTAACTCAGATTTCTCTGCTGAGCTTTTAGTGCCACCTTCACATTAACTCTTGGATATATCTGCCCCCAGTGTCTGTTCAACTCTGATAAATGAAGGAGACAAAGATACATGCAACCATAAAATAACTACATGCCAAATTACAAAGCAATTTGTAAAAAAAAAAAAAAAGCAATCTGCTCGATTTTATGAATAGGTTCAGTCAGTTTTGGATTAAGCAACAACATTATAACATGGCAAAAGGAGAAATTCAGTTTGTCAACTGGACAAAGTTTATTTGGTCGAATACGTTTTGCAGCTCATCCAAGTTCTGAAGACAACTGAAGAGAAATAAACTTTGTCCAGTTGACAAACTGAATTTCTCCTTTTGCCATGGATTCCTCCTGGACGACTGAGGGATTCTTCACATTATAACATGGCTTAAAGCTACGTAATATAGGACGTTTAATATACAACAAGGGGCGGCAGTTGGTAGAGCGTTTCTCTAGTGATCCAGGGGTTGGCGGTTCGAATCCCGCTCTTGACGGGTTGACCATGTGTAACCCCAGCTCCCACAGATGAGTGCTGCCGTTGTGTCCTTGGGCAAGACACTTGCCCCCACCTTGCTCCCATGGCAGAAGATACATCAAGGCCCGTTGTGACGTGAGCCTTCCTCCTGTGGACCCACCACCTGTGGGAGGATTCATGGGGGCTGGTGCATTGGGCAGCAGAACACTGCTTGGACTGCTGCCCCCGCGACCCAGAATAATGGAATAGAAATAAAAGAAGATGAATGATGAATGAATGAATATACAACAAACTAATTGAACACCTTTTGTGTAATATATGAACTTCAACCAAAACATTTACCACCACATTTTAGCAGATTTCTAATGGATTGGCAAGTTGCAAAAATAACCAAAAACTTGCCACGACTGAACCCATTCATAAATTACTCAAACAGAACAACCAGGTAATGTTAGTATAGCTTTATCAAAACAAGTACAAGACCACACAGTAATTATAATTTTGTGTTGTGATCGTAGTAATCCTTGTACCTATTCAGTGATCAGTTGATACTGTTTTGTCTTTTATTTTGCTATGTAGCCTAAATACGTCTATGAATCTGCCTCAGTACGCACAACGAGCTCCGCCAAAGTGTGGGAAAAACACACTGTGGACACCAGTCTTAGACTTGTTTGTTGTCTCTGGCCTCTCTGCTGTTTATATCAGAGAAGATTACAGGAGGAGGAGTCATTTCAAATCTCACTTTTCTCTCATGCATGCTTACAAAAACACACAATTAAAACTGGATTTACACAATGAGACCGAGTCAAATCAGCAAATATGTTTTGAGAATTCTGATTAGTCATTGAATTTGAAGTACTGTAATATGGGTCTGTGTACAGTGTGGTGAGATGAACTAATCCTGCATATAGGCTCATTAAACAAGCCTTAATGAGAAACTAAACAACACATTCTTGTTATAAGAACAAGGGTTATAATACACTTTGATACTTGATAGGAATTTTGGATACAAGGATTGAAAAATGCAAGTAGAACTGAATGTAATTTTTTATATATAGTTGTAATATATAACACCCATAGATCATTATGTTTAATAGACATTTAAAATTGCAATATTCATCTAAAATTAATATTGAATCCTATGAGTATCACGGATTACTGATCACTGATTTGAGAAAATAAAATTGTAGAACAAAGTAAGTACAGGGCAGTGGGCGTATACCAGTGCCAGTGAAAACAGGTGTTGAGCAGCAATATGGGTCTTGAAAATAAGCAATTAAAGATTGTTCAAACATGCACGAATCACTCCAAATACAACTTTGAAAGGGTAAATGAGAAGGGAAAACAACTAACTAACTAACTTTTATTTGATTACAGGAGTTTGTAATGCTCCCTAAAAGAAACTTGAAACTTCCCTTTGTGTATCAATAAAGTTTGTCTAAGTCTAATAAATTCTTACAGTGAGTGGGCTTGCCTCTCCATAGATTGAACCCCTAAATTAGCCTATCACTTGCTTGTCTCTATGGAGATAATTCATCCATTCATTCATTCATTCATCTTCTGCTTTTCCATTTTCTGGGTCGTGGGGGCAGCAGTCCAAGCAGATCTGCTGCCCAGAACACAATGCACCAGCCCCCATGAATCCTCCCGCTGGTGGTGGGTCCACAGGAGGACGGCTCTCGTCACAACAGGCCTTGATGCACTTCTGTCGTGGGGGCTACCAGTGTCCACAGACACTGGGGGCGAGGGGCGAAGTGTCTTGCCCAAGGACACAATGGCAGCGCTCATCTGTGGGAGCTGGGATCACACACGGTCAACCCGTCAAGAGTGGGATTCAAACCGCCAACCCCTCTACCTCTATGGAAATAAATTAGTTTAAATGGCCTATATTACTCTATTTTTTTTTATCTATTTATAATGTTTCATCATCAAAAACATACATACATGCAAACCCTGCATATTTAGGCGTTTCCACTTTGTGATGTCATGTGATAAAACAGGAAGTGCTCCAAACACCTCCCCTATAATTATTTGGATCATTTCAGCCCTGGAATTTTCAATCTGAACTAACTAATTCTGAACTGCCTGAACTAAAGGTAACAGCTGTTAACTTGAAAACTACCACCAGATGACATCACAGGGTGGAACAGAGCATTTTGAGCTTTGAAGATGTAGACAGACTAATACTGTAATGCAAGATTACTCAAACATGAATGAAACAAAACACAACTCCAGGTATGTTTTTGAGGTGGCAACACCATTATAACACACCTTAAAGCTCACAAGAATCAATTTTGAATAACATAGGACCTTTAATGCCATACTGTGGAACTTTCCAGGCAACTCAGTAAAATCCCCACCCAGAAAAGCAGTGCGCCTTTTAGTCCTGGTGAGTTTCTTGTGAATTTCTAAGTTTAACCCTTTAAATTGTGCAGTGCCACACACTCCTTTGACAGTCACCTGGGAGACCACCTCACAATATGGACCCCTATTAGCTCAGGTTAGACTTAATGAGCAGTAATGGTGCCCGAGCCAAAGCAAACCATTCAGGACAGGGTGAAATGAAATACCAGTCAGTCAGGGGCCGTACATAAACACGAGCTGGGTGGGAGAGAGGAGGTATGTTTAAAGCTGGTACATGTGGGCTGTAGAGATGTTTGAGAAGACATGTTTTCAGATACAAGAGATTGGTGAACCCCACAGGCTCTGAAGTTCTCAAGTGAAAGTACTGAAACTTCAAAATATAATTTAGGTTAGTAGGATATAGTACTCTTATATTGACCACTGTTCATTGAATGTTAAGAGGTCCATATTTTGCTTTTTTCTGATCTGTTATAATGTTTCCTCAACACAAGCATACCTGAAGTTGTGCTTTGTTTCATTCACACATGTTTAACATGTAAACCCTGCATATTTAGGCCCTTCTCTCAAACAGAAAATGCTCTTTTCCACCTTGTGATGTCATGCTGTAATTCAGGAATTGCTTCACTGCGTTTTTAAACTCCATACACCTTCACTGGAGTCATTTGGATCATTTCAGCCCTGGAATTGCCAATTTATTCTAAACAAAAAGTAAAAGGTATCTGTTAACTTGCAGACTACCAGTACATGACATCATAAGGTGAAACAGCACATTTTGAGGTTTAGAGATGTTGACAGACTAATAATAAAGATTACTCAGACACGTGTGAATGAAACAAAACACAACTTCATGTATGGTTTTGAGGAACATTCTAACATGACGCAAAGCTCACAGGAGTCAATTTGGTGTAATATAGGACCTTTAACAATCATAATTATATCAGCATTACACATCTAATACCTCTACTACCTGTGCTACTACTGTTGCTTTAGTAGTAAAACGTTATTTTATTATATATAATAGATGGTTAATTTTCTGTTATTGTGTAATGTAAAAGCATTTTATAACTGTCCACCTCTGCTTGCTTTTTGAACCAAATCTCATTAACAGTTTTGCCAATATCTTCAAATTACTCACTGCAACCGCTTCCTTAGAGAACCACTCAATTATTCACAATTTCATGCTTATGTGAGATATGTGGCCATACCTGCTTGCCAAAGCCTGATCCCTTCAGATAAGCTAAGCAAGGCAGGGCCTGGTTAGTACTTGGATGGGAGACCACTGGGATTTCCAGGTGCCACAGGGGGGCGCCAGTTGCAAAAACTGTTGTAGTGTCATTAGGCAAGACACTTCACCTACATTGCCTAGTATGAAAGTGTAGTGTGCATGAGTGTTGGAGGTGGTCGGAGGGGCTGATGGCGTAGATTGGCAGCCTCGCTTCCGTCAGTCTGCCCCAAGGCAGCTGTGGCTACAGAAAGTAGCTTACCACCACCAAGTGTGGAGTGAATGAACAATGAACTGTTAAGCGCTTTGGGTGTCATGAAAGGTGCTATACAAATGCTATGAATTATTATTATTATTATTATTATTATTATTATGTGCTAATCTAATAAATTTGGGGAATTTGGGGCCTTAAAAACCTCATATAGTCCAAACTCAAGAGCTGAATTTTATCCTCAATTTACTCCACTGAACTCCACGTCGTGTAAATATTGTTCAGCAGTGAGTGCATTGGTCTCAGCAGTTATAATTAACACAGGCGCTAAAAGTATGTCTGATTTGAGTCAATCAAGCCCCAAATGAAATGAAATCTCAGTCTGTGGGTGGAGAGTGGGGTAATCTATGTGAAGGAGAGAGAGAAAGAAAGAGATGGAGAGAAAAAGGGGGAGGAAAGGAGAGGGAGAGGGGGGAGAGAGTGATGAGGAGAGAGAGATAAACAAGTAGTTATAATGGTGGAAAGGTTAGCAATATGATGCAATCTGTGGTGATGAGAGAGAGAGAGACAGATAGAGAGAGAAACGGATAGATAGATAGATAGATAGATAGAGGCAGAGAGAGATTGATAGATAGACACAAAGATAGAGAGAGAGAAGGGGGACAAAAATTCAAGAAGAGAGAGAAAAAAATTAAAAGAAGGATTGAGTAAAGAAAGAAAAAGAGACAATGGCAGAGAAAGACTGTGAGAGAAGGAGGGAGACAGAATGGGACAGAGAGCTAGTATAGAAGGGTTGGAGACGAGGGAGATGGATTCAAGAGGCAGAAAAAATTAAGAGTAGGGGGGATTTGGGAAAGAGAGAAGGAGAGAAACAGTTGTAAAGAATAGACAGAATGGGACAGAGCGCTAGTATAGAAGGCCCGGGAATGTGGTGTAATCTACTGTGAAGGAGAAGAGAGAGATATAGTGTGAAAGAGAGGGAGAGGAGAGAGAGAGAGAGGACTTTGTTATGGCTCGTGAAGCTCTTGGGTTTCCTGGAATTTCTGGCTGAAGTCACATAAGCTCAGAGAAAGAGACAGAGGGCAAAAACTGCATGAGTTCAAGATGTTCTGAGTTGACAATACAATGTGGATGTATAGAAGTGTGTGAGTGTTTAGCGGAGACCAAGACTATCAGACAATGAACAATGGACACTTATAATAAAGGCGGACGTGTGCGTTGTCATAGTTACAAAATAGACTGAATTTAATGCATCTGTATCAGTACATATTTTGCAGAATCAACAATCGAAACACCAAACCGTTACTTAGCTCAGGTAAAAGAAGTGATATATTTTGCTCTGATTGTTTAGAGAATTTGGAAGCATTTTGGAGCATTTGAGAGACACGCGATACAAATTAGAGAAATAGAAAGAGAGATAGAGAGAGTGGGAGACAAAAAGAGAGAAAGAGGGAAACAATTGTAATAAAGAAGGTCTGAGAATGTGGTATAATGCTGTGTAGGAAAAAGATGTCATTATAACAAATTTTGGTGTTGACAAGGCTGAAAAATTTCCACTTTTTGGCGGATTTCCGCTTTTTGTCAGCTGCCTGGAAATCCGTTGGGTGTATATGGGTTGGGTGTACATATATGTATAGTTGTCTTTAGGGTTGCCAACCGTCCCTTGAAAAACTGAATTGTCCCGTATTCAGAAACAAAATACGTGTCCTGCTTGGCTTATTTTAAAATTAAAATGAACATTTATCAGATTTTTATCAGTTTATGTGAGTCAGCCTTTTTCATTGTAAATTTACTATATACATATACTTGTGTATGTACCAGGTATGTGTATGTCACCAGTAGTACCTGTGAATAAAATGTGGTTTGTGCTTTGATTTACAGTTTTACTTTATTGCAAACATATATATTTGTAACATTTTGTTAGAAGGTAGTGCAAAGTGGGATCACCAAATGGAAAGGGAATTTTTTCCCCCCAAAATGGGTGGTTGATCATCATTTTTATTGGCTGGAATGACCCCAGATTGTATCTCAGAGCATCTAGAGTTCAAAGATTTCCGGACCCCCCCTAGCTTTTCGGTGACTTTCAGCTTTTTTTCATTACTGGTCACTTTCATCCCTGTGGTGATCGAGACTGCTGGACAATGAACATTGAAGACTTATAATGAAGCTGGATGTGCATGTTGTCATAGTTACAAAAAATATTGAATTTAATGTCTCTTTATCAATGCAATGTCTATAATTGGTCACTACATTCTTTAAAGATGGGCTATTATGCAACATTTTTGAGCTTTCTACCATGTTATAATGTTGATATACTTTAGATGCTATCCATCCATGTTTCAGTAATTTAGTGATCTCTCCAGGGCCCTATTCAAACCCTCCTTAAGGTTGTAAGATTCTGTGCAATGCTCTACTCACAAGCCTATATCACCCATGCTCCCACATGACAATTCTCCATAAATATATATAAACATGGGGTGGCAGTAGCTCAGTTGGTAGAGCATGTGTCTAATGATCCAGGGTTTAGCGGTTCGTATCCCACCCTTGAGGGGTTGGCCGTGTGCGATCCCAGCTCCCACAGATGAGTGCTGCTGTTGGGCAAGATACTTCCGTCCTCCTGTGGACCCACCATCCACAGGATCTGGGCGCCAGCGCCAGGACTGCTGCTTCCACGACCCAGAAATGGAGAAGCAGAAGAAGATGGATGGATATATATAAACATGGTACAAAATACAACACAATACACAACAACTTGACAAACATGATGCAATGTGCAGTAATTTCATTAGCAGGATACACACCGATATTGTGTTGTGATAGAGCTCTGAAGGGGCAGTGACTTAGTGCTGAGAGCAAAGGGAAAGGAAACTCAGAAAATCAAAAAAACGAAAGTGACACTCATAATACATGTTGATATGTTGTTTTTCGGCTAATATAGCATTTCCAAAACAAAAGGATCATATGTTGATCTATATGTGTTAGCAGTTAAAGGTACATTCTGTAACTTTTTTGATGGAGGGTCTGTGAAATGCTTTTCTCCATGGAGATATGTGACGCACCACGGACACTGAGCCCGCAAGTCGCCATTACAGATTCTCAGAAAATGCAGTTTTTGTGTTGTTGTTTTTTTCAAAATTTTTGATTTTTGTTTTTTTGCAGAATGTGCTAGTTGAGATCATGAAGAAGCCTCTCCATGTTTCAGAAAACAGCATTAGTGACGTTAAAACATACATTTTTAATTTCAAAAGGGCATGTTTTTGCCGAATGAATCGGGGCGTGTATAAATCAACATATTTCGCCAAGCTCGCGCGCCCGCTAATCCTGTAGCGTAGCGCAGAAGGGGAATTCCCCTTACGCCTATCAGCTGTGAAGAGCTTCTGCATATGTAAGCAGCACTGCAGGACACTAAAGGACATGAAAATTGACTTTTAACTTCTACTTGGACACATGACACGTTCGGGAGACCTTCGGGACAGGTTCGGGACACGTCCGTTTCTCCGGAGCTCGTGCACAGAGTGCGATTTGGCTCCGAAACACACAATACATGTGGAGATACGCCAAAAACACTGCAACATGGGGTGAGTCATAATTATGATCATATTTCTGCATCAGATGGACTTTATAGACTTTAAGACATGTTTAAATACTAATTCAGCTTTCGTGTGGCGATCATCTGTGCTCTGTGCGGGACCACGCTGTGCAGCTGCTCACTGCATCGGATCTTCATTCACAATGCGGCTAAGCTAATGCTAACCCAGGCATGGGCAAACTACGGCCCGGGGGCCATATGCGGCCCGTTAAGCTTTTTAATCCGGCCCACTGAACTTGAAAAAAATATATTAATAAACCTTTGTTAATGCAGGGCTCTCAAGTTTTGAGCGGGGTCGTGCGTGAGACTGCGTAATTTTCCGAGGGGGGGGGGGGGGGTCGTGCTCCCGTCGTGCTCTGAGTGCCTTTAAACAAATAAAACATTCTATTATTTTTACATACGTGAAAAGTCCATGAGGAACTTTAATACATGTGTCAATTTAAACAGGAAATATCCGTTATTGGCTACAGCTGTAGGCCAAATATCGGATACCTATTGATTACAAAAATTCATCTACATAGAATACCAAGACTAAGCCAGGACTAAACCAAGACTAAACCAGGACTAAACCAAGACTAAGCCAGGACTAAACCAAGACTAAACCAGGACTAAACCAAGACTAAACCAGGACTAAACAAAGACTAGACCAGGACTAAACCAAGACTAAACCAGGACTAAACAAAGACTAAACCAGGACTAAACCAAACCAAGACTAAACCAGGACTAGACCAAGACTAAACTAGGACTAAACAAAGACTAAACCAGGACTAAACCAAACCAAGACTAAACCAGGACTAGACCAAGACTAAACTAGGACTAAACAAAGACTAAACCAGGACTAAACCAAACCAAGACTAAACCAGGACTAGACCAAGACTAAACCAGGACTAACTGAAAACGCGCGGTGCCTGCATAAACTGAGCCACACAGACCGATTTTCTGGGCACCAAAACAAAACAAACAAAATCAGCGTGACAAATGCCATGTGTGGCGTGTGAGCGTGTGAAGACTTGAGAGCCCTGGTTAATGTCTAATCAATTCTAATTTGGAGAAAAAAGGAGAACAAACTGTTTGATTAGCACTAGTCCTGGTCTAGTCCTGGTCTAGTCCTGGTCTAGTCCTGGTCTAGTCCTGGTCTAGTCCAGGTTTAGTGCACAGTCTAATGTTGACACAAGCCGCTGCTTTTACCTAATATCTCCATTTGATGCAGAAATAATATGATAATAATATGGAACTGATCTGCATCTCCTTCTGTTTTTGAAAAAAAACACAGTCAGGAGGAGAGTGGTGATGATAAAAACCTGAAGGAGAACAGAACTTTCCGTGCTTTAAAATAGTAACTATTAGTAATTTTTAAAAAGCTGTATTTTATTAATAAAATTTTCTGTGTTTTAAGAGTCATTTTAATAAATAGCTAAACACTGTGGAACTTGAAAGATGGACATTTTGTTGTAATGCTTTTGTTTATTTTTAATTGAAATATCCCATGTTATTTTTTGCTCTTATGAGGTGGATTACTAAAACTCTAAATCCGCCTGCTCCTGATCCGGCCCTTCTGTCAAATTTTAGAACCCTTTATGGCCCACGAGTCAAAAAGTTTGCCCACCCCTGTGCTAACCCTAGCATTGAAACAATGCAATCAGCACGACCACGAACAGTCTCTTTAGGTTAATTTCCACTCTGTTTTTGTTTATACAAAAGCCATAGGCTATAGCGGTAGAGAAATACTTTATTTTGATTCAGTTTGACCCGTTTCGGTACTTTTGTAACTTTTTTGACTCGGTGCCATTAGGGTTTGAATGAAGTTGTTATGGGTATTTGAACCTTAAATGTTTTCTTTTTATAACTTTTTTTGAATGAATTAGGCTGCAATGCCAATACTAACTGATTTATTTAATAGAACTTTGAAAGTGCACTTTACTTTGTTTTTGGAATTAAAGCTAGCTTGTTGAAATTATTGAATTGTTATTAAAGTCCATTTTGATGTGACCAAAAGTTTATTTATAGATATATGGCATGTATTTATTTATTGTTATTTATTTATTTAAAGCATATTATAAATGGGCGAGATGCGAGAACAAGGCTCTGTTGTGTGTGTGTGTGTGTGTGTGTGTATATATATATATATATATATATATATATATATATATATATATATATATATATATAAAATGCTATATATGTGCAATGCGAAATTCATTTGAGCAGTATTACCTCCTGTGAAATACTCCTTAAATACCTGTGCCTTAGTATTTTATTACATATTTTATTACTTTTTTTAAAAATTATATTGGTTACTTTGCTATGCTATTAGTACTTCCTGACTATATATTGTAGTAAACTTTGACTTAACATATTATCCTATGTATTATTAAATTATTGAATGATTCTGACCTGCCTGGACATTAACACCACACCACAGTGATAGTCATGATGGGGGAGGGCTTAGCTTAATGTCATGCAAATTAGGCAAGGAAGGCTGAAGAGAGGAAAGTTTGAGAGGCTTTTTCTGGGATTAGAAAATCTGCTATGGCTGCTTTCAAATAAAGACAACTTTTTAAAATATGGTCAGATTTTCACGTGTAAGGCATCATTGGAAAGCTTAGAACCTGTACATTCAGAATCTGTGAATAACTTAAAACGCCTCCGGGATGACTTGGTATTGGTTTTCCTGCGGTTGGACACATATTATTACTTTGTCTGGAATGTTTCACAGTATTGTATTAATGGTTGTATAGAGGATTTTCCAAGGAAGGAGAAATCCATCGACTGTTTGTCCTTTTTCAAATAATTGCGCATGCATGAAACCACCCCCCTCCTCCACCCTGCTTGTTTATAGCCGGTGCTATATAGCCGAATCACTGTTGCTGCTGTAACTATACAGTTCATTTTTAAATGATAAGCACTTCCTGTCCAGAAGTAATTTAGCGACCAACACGTCAGTCTTTAGACCCTCTGCTTCAGTGCACACCATCGCTGGAAGGAATTTCCGAGAATTACCCTAGTTTGGCTTCGCTCCTTTTCCCCTTCTCCTCTTCTTTCAACAGACTTTTTTTGTGGCTAACTGGTAGTGGATTCTTGTTTGCCATCACAACAAACTTTGTGGTAACTACGATAGGGATGCACCAATCCACATTTTTTTCACTTCCGATCCGATCCCGATACCTGAATTTGGATATCGGCCGATACCGATACTATTCCGATACCAAAACTGTTTGTTTTCAGTATTATCATCATTATTGTTTAACTACAAATAATGGTACCCATAATGATAAAACACCTGCAATTCAACATAATAAAGAAAATACTTAAATAACCCCCCATATGGTATGACTTAATTAACTAAGAGACTTAAGAAAACAAAATAAATTCACAAATTAACATTAGTGGTTCCCCCTTTAATGTGGCCCCCTTTAGCACACCACTATGCGATATTTCTTGCAAGACTAGGAAGTGCCCCAGTTTGGCCCCTAAACCAGAGAGCAGTGCAGAGACAGTGGAAGGTCGGGAGAGCATGTGGATTCGTGCACCCTTGCACGCACTAGGGAGGGGAACAGAGTCCAGATAGCGAGGAAACAGTTTGTAAGTAGCAGTAGCAGCTAACAGTTTGCAACGGAGCCTGGCTCCGCAAACCAGGGGGAGAGATCCATGCACTCTCCCATCTAAAGCGCGCTCTGGGGCCAGAGAGAGAGAGAAGCCGGTGCCTCTCTCGGGGGGCAGTCTCATTGAGATACGCCTCCGTTCAGGAAATCCATTGTACATTTTGCAGCAGTAGCAGAGCAGCTGACCGGGAATCACTTGTGGAGTCTTTTCAGCAGATAATGTGTATATACAGACATGGCTTATGGATCGGAAATTTTCGCAGGTTGGATCGGAATTTCCGATCCGTGAATTACGTTGATATCGAAACCCGATACCGATACTGGATCGGATCGGCTCCATCCCTAAAGTACGAGGATGCCACAGTTTGAAAAAGCCGCTATAAACCACTGCATTGGTGGAGTAAAGAGCGTCTTGCATCTGTCGAATGCCTAAGAGGTGTACGTAAACTACGTAATCCCAGTCCAAGTCAGTTATGCTAGAAGTGTAGAGAGTTTGATTGAAATTGATATATAGCGAGTGTAGCTAATAAGCGACAACAGGCACTTAGGGTAAAAATGGTAAATATATTTAAATTACAAAATGAATGTAAAAATACATCAAAAATTCAAATTACAAACCATACATTTGAACAATTAATAGGATTTTGGTTTTGTAACACTATAACACCAATTTTTATAAATAATCTCATATCTCAAGCTGATCCCCGTTTTGCAGCAGCAGCGCTGGTCGCAGAAAGGGCATCATTACCATTTTCATTGGCATCTTCATCACTGCTGCTCCTGTCTTCAGTACTGCTGCTCCTGCTGCTGCTGTCATATCCTGATGTAGGGGAAAAAAATACTTAAAGAAAAAAAGGTGACAATTTATCTACATAATAAAATCATGTACACATGGTTACATTTATAAATATAAAGTCAGTGACAGCATTATTATTACTGCTATTTTCATCACCTGGTCTGGGAATGTAGTCCTGATCATCATCCCCACTGTCACTGAGACAGCTGTCATCACTTTCAACAGGTACAGCCTGGGCTGGGGTCCACCTTCGCTTTGCATAAAACATAGACAGCTTCATTTTGTTCTGTGTAAAATATAGAAGAAGAAAAAAATTCCAGAATGCTCTTTTTCTCAGTATTTATAGAAATTTGGTAGAATTGTGTTTTCTAAAAAAAACAATGCTTGTTTGCACTGAAATCGATCTAAAATGCACTCATTATTCCTGTATGTATGTAAGCTATAGGAGGCTAACGCAGTTAGCCCTAGTGGCTGGATGTCGCTAATTCATTGCAAACAGAAACCTTCAAATAACTCAAAAAGTATCATTCACATAAAGTCGATTCCAATATATAAGTTGAAGATGGAGTCAATACTTTGGTACATATTTTTATCTTAGTCCAACTTACCTCACGTTAGAAAATTTCTCCACGTTTTCAGCCTCAAAACAGAGATCGGCTATTTCAGCTACTTAGCTTCCATAACCCGGATGTTGTTCAGCCACTGAGTGGTCCTACAAGAAACAAGTGCATGCACAAGGTTCCTAGGTGTGTCCTGACCATGCACAAACGAGCATTAGAGGAATTGCATGTATTCTGTTGGCTACAGGCTGCAGGAAGCGGTTTGTCGCTCATTAGAGACACCCGGCATCAAGGGGTTAAGCCTTTCTATCTTCATGGAGATCAAAGTTACAAACACAAGGTACTTACACAGATCTTTGAAGATAGCTTACACAGATCTTTGAAGATAGCTGTTAACTTAAACTACCACTACGTGATATCATAAGGTAGAACGTAGCATTTGAGCTTTCAAGATGTAGGCAGATTAATAATAAAGCATTACTTAATCATGTGTGAATGAAACAAAACACGTTGGGCATGTTTTAATTTTATAGCATGGCTTAAAGCTCAGAAGAGTCCATTTTGAGTAATAGGACCTTATTACATCTTTTGAATTGTGGAAAGTCTTCAAAACACCACATATAAGAGAAAGCTGAAACCCAAGAACACCACGGACATGTACATCTAACCATCTGTCTGTCCTGAAAAGACTCCATCAAAAGTGAAGAATTTATGTTTTGAAAAGTGGTTTGAGATCAGAGATTGCCTTCAGAAGTACATCCCCAAACTCAATGCATAGTTGAATATAAATGTACAACAGTTACAAGATAGAAAATGACAACTTGCATTTATAAAGTTGATATTTTGAGAGATGATATTGAAAACAGATAAATGGACTCTGGAAAAACTGGAAAAACTTGTAGAAACTGCAAAATGTGTTCGTAAAAGCTTGAAGTTTGAATACATTTATCACATATACTACCAGTCAAAAATTTGGACTCACCCTTTCATTCAGTGTTGTTTTTCTATATGTTTACTGCTTTCTACATTTGATATATACTCAACAAAAATATAAACGCAACACTTTTGTTTTTGCTCCCATTTTTCCTGAGATGGACCCAAAGATCCAAAATTCACTCCAGATACACAACACTACCATTTCTCTCAAACATTGTTCACAAATCTGTCCAAATGTGTGACAGCGAGCACCTCTGCCCCGCCGAGACAATCCACCCCACCTCACAGGTGCGCCACATCAAGATGCCGATCCGACATCATGACCAGTGCACAGGTGTGCCCCAGACTGCCCACAGTAAAAGGCCACCCCGAAATGTGCATTTGTTTTGCTTTATTGGGGGTCTGGGGACTCAGAACCAGTCAGTATCTGGTGTGACCACCATTTGCCTCATGCAGTGCAACACATCTTCTTCGCATAGAGTTGATCAGATTATTAATTGTGGCCTGTGGAATGTTGGTCCACTCCTCTTCAATGGCTGTGCGAAGTTGCTGGATATTAGTGGGAGCTGGTACACGCTGTCGTATACGCCGCTCAAGCACATCCCAAACATGCTCAATGGGTGACATGTCCGGTGAGTATGCTGGCCATGCAAGAACTGGGACATTTTCAGCTTCCAAGAATTGTGTACAGATCCTTGCAACATGGGGCCGTGCATTATCTTTCTGAAACATGAGGTGATGTTCATGGATGTATGGCACAACAATGGGCCTCAGGATCTCATCACGGTATCTCTGTGCATTCAAAATGCCATCAATAAAATGCACCTGTGTTCTTCGTCCATAACAGCCTTTGAAGAGGAGTGGACCAACATTCCACAGGCCACAACTGACAATCTGATAAACTCTATGCGAAGAAGATGTGTTGCACTGCATGAGGCAAATGGTGGTCACACCAGATACTGACTGGTTCTGAGTCCCCAGACCCCCAATAAAGCAAAAAAAATTGCACATTTCGGGGTGGCCTTTTATTGTGGGCAGTCTGGGGCGCACCTGTGCACTGGTCATGATGTCGGATCGGCATCTTGATGTGGCGCACCTGTGAGGTGGGGTGGATTGTCTCGGCGGGGCAGAGGTGCTCGCTGTCACACATTTGGACAGATTTGTGAACAATGTTTGAGAGAAATGGTAGTGTTGTGTATCTGGAGTGAATTTTGAATCTCTGGGTCCATCTCAGGAAAAATGGGAGCAAAAACAAAAGTGTTGCGTTTATATTTTTGTTGAGTGTACATACAGAAGGCATCAAATTATGAAGTAGGATGTATGGTATTATGTAGCAAAGAAAATAAATAAGTTAAAATACATACAACTGCATACATAACTACATATATGTTTCTCAGGTAAATGAAGTTATATATTTTGTTCTGAACGTTAGGATAATTTTCAAGAGGAGATGTCTTCTGCATTTGAGGGACACATGATACAAAGCAGCTATGATTGAATCCTCTCATGTTTGGATGTAAGTTTTTCACACTCTATTGTCCGGTTCCAGCCCCTTCTGGATTTGAACAGAATATAGAACTGACTGGCTGGTCAGGCAAGTCTTTCATATGTATCTAAAATGTAGAAAACAGAAGGAAAAACTAAACAAAACACTGCATCACTGAACATTTGACTGGGGCTATTTAAACCTATATGTCTAAAAGTGGGTAATTTGAGGATTTGGCTATAATAACTGAAAGCAATTAGAGAGTAGAGTTATTTAACTTTTGAAAACATATATTTAAAAAAAACAACATTGAATCAGAGGGTGAGTCCAAACTTTTCACTAGTAGTTTAGACTAAAATAACACAAGATCTTTGCACACCTGAAAGTTGTCTGGAGGTGACAGGAGACAGGAAGTGCGTGTGAACTTGTGTGCATGTCTCTTACCTTTTAAAATACCAATTACCTACATTTGGGTGCTGTCATGGTGACCAGGGTCATTTGTCAAGTGTCTGCAGAGGTTGGCTTTTATACTACACACCTGGAGGAGGAAGGTCACAGCATCTGACGCTAAAAGGCCCCATCCCACATTGCTTCACTCAGGCATGTCCAGTCCACATGAGTGAACGTGAAGAGAAGGAGGAGAGGGGTGAGAGGGAGAGAGAGGGGAGAGGTTAGAGAGGGTAGGACAAAGTGATGAGGAGTGATGTTAGGAATGATTGCTTTGAGTAACTTTCAACATGTTCTGATACTATAGTTTTAAATATCTGCGTATACCCAGTATCAACAGATACCAATGCAGAGACTAATATTATAGCTGGTTTCCTTTAAACTAAAATAAAATAAGACAAAACTGATCCAAATGTGTTATAGAGCTATTATTTATCTCTCAAGTAACAACAGAACAGTTTTCTTTAAATACAAATTCAAACATTATGAAAGATTCTGGCCAAACAACAGTTCGTAAATAGCCTTATTACATCAATTTATATGTCCAATCAGGATATCGACTGAAGTGATATTTGAAAGCCGATATTCAATCGAACAAATGTTTCAGTACCAACGCCAGTATTTGAGACCAGTGTCGGATGGGTGCTTCCTTAATGTTCAATTCAGTGAACCCTCTGCCACAGTTTGAGAAACACTGGTATAGTCTAATCCTCCAGACAGCCTCTTCTCCTGACAATATCTTCATGTAGAAATGTTGGTATAAATTTGAATTATTCTGCCAAAAGTTCAGATGGACAGACCTCTTCTGCCTCTTCACCCTCCCCTCTCCTTAATCTCCCTCTATCTTCCTCCAGGAATGCAGCCCTTATTTTGAAAAATACCTCTGTCATGAAATACCCTTGAAAAGCTCCAGCGCACACTTCCAAAAAATTGGCATTGGACTCTGGTGATTTACAGTCTTGTGTGTTAAAACAAGGCATTAAAAACCAAGATTTATGACATAGCAGAGGGTTTCTACCAATATGTCCATCTTGAGCCTTATTTCTTTGGTGTTAGCTTGATGTCCCCTGAAAAAATCGTTGCATTTGACTTTCATGTTTTGCTCAGACCCATTCACTCAGTGTGTGGGAGTGTTGCGTCATTACTTGTATCCAAGTCTATGTACCGTATGAAGGGAAGACATTTTCTATTGCTTTTGAGGCAGTCCATAAATCACTTTCCAGTTTATAATGTTTTTTTCTTTTTCTTTTTTTTTCGTTCTTTTTTGGTTTCCACTGGAGACTCATAGCTCTTCGGCCACACTTCCACTTGTACTAGAACACGGGTTTTATAAGAAGCATGTCAGAAATGGTCAACACATCCATTTTCTTTTCCTTTTTTCGTTCAGAGGGTCAGGAACCTCTCCAAAGCTTCATGAGAAATAGATTTTTATGTTCCGCTTAATGTTTCCAGCATGTTGTCTTGTGTAGAGGTGAGATCTGCAGTGGATCATTGTGCATATCCTGCATATAAAAGGCCTATGTTCTAATGTTGTTTCCTTGTCAAAACATACCGTACTTTTCGGACTATAAGCCGCTACTTTTTTCTCACACTTCGGACCCTGCGGCTTATAATCAGGTGCGACTTATGTATGGATTAATTCTTTATCAAGACAGCGGATATAGCACGTAAACCTAGCTCCACTGCACGTATCAGCGTTTTCCGCCCTATTGCTATAAGTGAAAGGACCCGTTCGGTATTTATACCACTTACAACTACATATATATTACAGTGACGGTGGCACCGTGATGATGTGTTTAAGGTATAACATTATTTTATTTTGCCGGGATATTTCTTCCTACGATGTTAAAAATGTGCACAGTTTGAAATAAAACAAATATATCTGTATTTTATATTTGTTTGCGACAACTTAAAGGTACAGTGTGTAGGATTCGTGGCGCATAGGTGGTTAGTAGCTATTCCACTTCCTCTTTTGGCTATGGCAGACCTCGAGGGTCACCCGGGCGCGCCGTAGCGCCGACAGCTCGCGTGCCCGCGCACGCCGCTGTATACATAAAACGCGGTCCCCCGTTCACTTTTTTTTTTTCTTTTCGCATGAAAACACACAATCCCGATCATGATTCATGACAATCTACACATCAAATGAAACCTTACAGTCTCCTCTTTTTGACTATGCAATTCATTTCCCTGCAAAACAATCACTCCCCGAGCACATGGGGCTTTTATACGGAAAAGCACAAAACGAGGTTAGCTTACCTTAGAATGCTTTGCACAGGTCAAACTCTGTATTTCACCATAAACTTGGTCTCAATCTGTCCATAAGGATCCAGCGAATAAAATCCAGTAAAACAATTTAGTCCAAAATACGTGTTATATCCATTACGATGTGTGATACAGCAGCATGCTTGTTTACACGAGGCTCCCCCCTTCCCCCCTCCCCTTCCCCTTCTCTCCTTCGCTCCTCCGCTCCCACATGCAGCGCGGCTGAGCAGCTGCTAGCAGGAGCCGAGGCGAAGGATGAGCCCAAATGTCCTTCTGCGGCTCTCGTATTCAAAATGGCTGCCTCTGCATGGGGAAGATCCCCCTTTTATGTGACTATATCTAAGTCCAAAAGAATACTTTGATTTCATGATGGAAGTGAAAAGGCTTGGAAAACAATGTATTTTTGAATGGGTATCTTCAATTTCAGTAATTAACAGGTAAAAATCTTACACACTGTCCCTTTAAGTAAAGCACTGCCTTATGGGAAATTCCCACAGCCGGAGAATTGACCAATCACGGCACTAGTTGCGTTTCTCATGAAAGTTAATAGAACGGTGAAGATTGTGGTAGTGTGGTCAAGTTAGTCAAAGTATAAGAGGAGATAGATGGACGGTCGGATACTTAGCATTATAGTTTAGTAAAATGAATCGAGGAGAAGGCACTAAATGACACAAGGGGGGAGCGGAGGAAAAAGAGGGAAAATTTGAAGAAAGCACTGCTGTCGGGGGGTGAAAAATGTGTGGAACCTGGACACAGATGACGTTATCGATCGGGTTGCCGACTCGCGGGTTGCGGATTGCACTTCACATGAAAGTAAGACACTTTTTGTTTTTAATTATGGCTGGGTTGAGCATTGATTTCTATGATTTTAATGCAGTTGTTTAATGCATGGGGCTGACGTCTGCCGCTGTTACCTGATGTGCTTTGTGTGTGTAGCCCACTGTTTTGGTATTTTATTCTGTGCGGTTCTGTGCTGGCATGAGGCTACAGGGTGGCCATTTTACAGTTGTTTTACTGCGTGTTTCTGCCGTGTTTCTGCTGTGTTACTGCCGTAGATGCTGTTCGAATGTACCGGTATTTACGTGAATTAAAATTTAAAAAACCCTTTTGTGTACCATCTTTCTGTGTAAATATCTCAAGTAACAATGTGGACACCTGCGGCTTATAGTCAGGTGCGGCTTATATATGTACAAATCTTTTTCTTTTTTTTTTTATTTGGTTGGTGCGGCTTATAGTCAGGTGCGCTCTATAGTACGAAAAGTACGGTACCTGGAGTTGTGTTTTGTTTCATTCACACATGTTTAACATGCACATCCTGCACATTTGCTGGAATTGCACTGGAATTTCCAGTTTCTACTGAACTAAAGGTAAAATGTAGCTGTTAATTTGAAAACTGCCAATTCATGACATCCCAATGTGGAACAGAGCACTTTGAGCTTTGAGATGTAGACAGACTAATAATGAAGGATTACTCAAGCAGGTTTTGATGAGGTTCTGACATGGTTCACAAGTGTCAGTCTTGCATAATATAGGACCATTAATGTGTGGAACATTCTAGGCACAACATGGATACAAGCAGCTAGAATACTTTTTATCTTCCAGAAAAGTTGCACAGTTCTCCTTTATGTTAGTTGAAAGTAGCACCAGTAGCAGAATAGTGACTCATTGTTCAGGAGTTACCATGGTGACTCGATGTACACATTAGACTGAAAACACAAGGAAAACCCAAAATGGATTTAAACCGCACACAACACATATCAGATTAAAGTCTAACAAAGCCTCAGAACAGTGCCTACAGTTATCATCAGCTGCAAAGTATTAATACTTTAATATAATGAGGATAATACAATATATTGTATATAATGCAAGACTGAATTGTCATAGAAAGTCACAAAGATTGTTTATTTTTTACGTAATACAGTGCAGAGAAACATCCCTTCTCTATTTGATATTTTGTATAAAAACCTGCCAACGCTGCAGTACCATTTCAAACATTTTCCGAAATACACAAGATATTTTAGATACTAGCTTAACAGTTCATATTTCATTCTCCTTTCAAATGGTAATTCTCCTGGGTATTAAAATGTGCACTGTGAACTCACCATGTTGGCTTGGGCTGCAAAATTTTTGAGGAGAAAAATGTAAAAAATATTACCATTAGATTGTAGAACTGACGTTTTAAAATAAAGTTCCAGTTTAGTTCACTGTGCACTTTTCATACATACCCAGGAGCATTAACTTTTGAGAGAATTCTGAAATATGAACCGATAAACTAATACAAGACTTGTGCATTTCATTTCATTTAAACTTTGTAAAGTTTAAATTAAAAAGTGACCCACTTACACTTTATACACTGCGTTCCAAATTATTATGCAAATTATATTTTTGTGATTTTGCCAATTTGTCAGTATAAATGACAGTCATCGTTATTTTCAAGTCATCAACCTTTAGAGTACAGTTTGAATGTTATTGAACAAACCTCCCATTGATAACAGTATTTTTTTTTTTTTAATAAAACCTTAAAATGCACTGTTCCAAATTATTATGCACAACAGAAATTCAAACCATGTTATTGTTGTAAAGAACTGAAAATTGCCATTTGTTTATTTTTCAATTAGAAGCATTTTACTGAAATCAAAAGCTATTTCAATCAAAACATCTTAACAGGTCAAGTTACGTTTGAACATAGGTCCTCTTATTTGATAGGAGCTTCCCAATTCTTGCATCCATTGAACTTGTGAGTTTGTGGAGAGTTTCTGAATTTCTTTGCAGGATGTCAGAATAACCTCCCAGAGCTGCTGTTTGGATGTGAACTGCCTTCTGCCCTCAAAGATCTTTGGCTTGAGGAGCTCCAAAGGTTCTCAGTAGGGTTGAGGTCAGGGGAGGATGGGGCCACACCATGAGTTTCTCTTTTATGCCCATAGCTTCAAATGATGCAGAGGTATTCCTTGTAACATGAAATGGAGCATTGTCATGCATGAAGATGATTTTGCTCCAAAAAGCATGGTTCTTTTTTTTTTGTACCATGGAAGAAAGTGGTCAGTCAGAAACTCCACATACTTTACAGAAGTCATTTTCACACCTTCAGGGACCCTAAAGGGCCCGACCAACTCTCTTCCCATGATTCCGGCCCAAAACATGACTCCACCACCTCCTTGCTGACGTTGCAGTCTTGTTGAGACATGGTGGCTGTCCACCAACCATCCACCAGTCCATCCATCTGGACCATCCAGGGTTGCAGTGAACAAGACTGTTTGAAAATGAGTCTTCATGTATTTCTGGGCCCACTGGAGCTGTTTCTGCTTGTGAGCATTGTTTAAGGGTTCATGCATAACTGCAAGCCTCTGGAGGATCCTACACCTTGATGTTCGCGGGACTCCAGAGGCACCAGCAGCTTCAAATAGCTGTTTGCTGCTTTGTAAAAGCATTTTAGCAGCTGCTCTCTTAGTCCTTCCTCATTGTGCCTTTATTTGCATGAATGTGTGTGCTCTGAATCAGCTACAAATCTCTTAATAGTACGATGATCACGCTTAAGTTTTCGTGAAATATCCAAGGCATTCAACTATTCCACTCTTTTCGGCACTAGAGAGATCCCATATTGCTTTAAAATGTTGCTCTGCTTAATAATGTGGAACGTCCTTCTTAAGTCGTTTTTTCCTTTAATTGGACGCACCGGGCAAACTAATGATTTCACTGAGACACAAGACCATCCATGAGTTTCACTGGAAAACTAAACATTTTACCTGACACTTAAACACAATTTGCATAATAATTTAGAATGCGGTGTACAGGATAATTTGTCAGCAGAAAATTGCATATTGTGAATAATTGTGCACCCTTTCATTACTATCACTATTTTTTCTTTGCTTTTCAATATTATTTTTTCATTGCTATTTGTAGACTTAAACTTTGACAAGCTTTATTGATCCACAAGGGAACTACTTGGATACAGTAGCTCACATAGTGCAATATTATAACAAAAAGACAGTAAATAAATGCCCTTTACCAGATTTGATTCCCCCTGTATTTGAGCAAATGTTGTCTTGTCCCAGTATCCCAGTACAGATCTATTGTATAAGCTGCTCTCAAAGTCACAATAAGTCAAGGCTGTGTACTGTCTGCATATACACTTATAAATCTTGTTATTGACTGATAATCAGGGAGTGTATGTTTGTTTGCTAGTTGTTGTTAGCTTTACCATCAGGGCAAAAAGTGCCTATAAAATCATTGCACTGAATAAACAGAATGCTCAGAATTTGTAAGGTAAGCGAGGTATAATTTTGGACCACTGCAAACCGTTTAAAATGAATTATAGTAATCCCTCGTTTATCGCGGGTGTAGGCGCCAAATGCTTACTTTTTGTTTAGTTTTGGATTTGCCACAATATTGTGCTTATTTTATATTATGCTAATTATATTGTATTACATTTAATATTTCATTTAATAATTCATAGTTTAGATAATTCATTATTTGAGTTAAAATTGTATGTACAGGGTTGAAAAAAACTAAGTTTGGAGTGATAATGGCATAATTGGAGATTTTATGTAGTGTGCCCTTAATTTGCGTATCAGTAGCTGCGCAGGGTTTTTCGGAGTTATTGTTACACAGACACGGGAGGAGGAGGAGGGAGCTTCACGGTTTTCTGACCGTGTTGCGCGCTTCGTGTTACGTGTTACAATTTGGACTACTGTGGACCGGAGTTTATTTTCGGATTTCGTTTTATGTTTACGTGTTTTGTTAATAAATGTGCCAAACGCAATTCTGCTTGAAGATTTTCTTGTGGATCCTAGAACACGCGTCAGCCACAAGCTCCTACTTTACTTTGAGGATATGGAAAATACCCCACAGCGGAGGTTAGGTTCCAGAAATAACCCGCAAGAGAAATCCGCGAAGTAGGACAACTTTATATTTTACAATTATTCTAGATGTTTTAAGGCTGTAAATGCCTCACCACACACATTATACGCTTTTCTCAGACTGGAATTAACCTTTTCTCACATTTCTCTCTCGTTTAAACACTCAAACTGTCATAGATTTTCAACAAAATGTATTAATAGTGAAGCGTGGGGGCTCCGCCGGGAGCCCCGCCGGACGCGCGAGGGGAGCGGAGACATGAGTCACTGGATCCGCAGGAATCGCACCAACCCCTTGGAGAAGTGCGCGTCACATGCACCCCTCATCGTGCTCAAATCCTTGACAGAGCAGCGTGACCGGCTGCAAGCACGAGATCGAACCGCGGCGCCTGGACCGCGTCCTCTCAGCCCGAGCCACAAACCAGCTGCACGAAACCAGCAAATCCTGGTTTAGACCTGGTCTAGTTCCGGTTTAGTCCAGGTCTAGACCTGGTCCAGTCCTGGTTTAGTCCAGGACCAGTCCAGGTTTAGACCTGGTTTAGACCTGGTTTAGTTCTGGTCTAGACCTGGTTTAGTCCACGTTTAGTCCTGGTCTAGTACCGGTCTAGTCCCGGTCTGGTCCTGGTCTAGGTCCAGTCTGGTCCCCCCTGCGTCCCCCATCTATCAATCGGCAAAGGTCTACAGTCTCTTAGCCAATCAGGATGCAGAACACAATGTTACACTATAAAAAAAATGTTACACTATAAAAAAAATTGAAAAAAAAAAATTTAAAATCCACGAAACAGCAAGGCCACGAACAGTGAACCGCGATAGAGCGAGGGACCACTGTAGTTTTGTTTTTCTGGTGGTCAAATTATTTTCTTCATGGCGATGTTATTGCTTTGTCTGGAATGTTTCACAGTATGACATTTAACCTTTCTATCATCATGGAGACCAAACCAGACCAAGTTACAGGTCAGGGGCCTCATTTACAAAGCTCGCTTACGCACAAATCATTGCATAGGTGCTCTTTACACCGACCGCGGGATTTATGATAGTCCTGCTTGTGGCACGGTGGGTGAGTGGCTAGCACTCACACTTCACAGCAAGAAGGTTCCGGGTTTGATCCCCGTGTGGCACGTTGATATGGCCATAAGATTCGGGTCGCCCGGGCCTTTCTGTGTGGAGTTTGCATGTTCTCCCTGTGTCTGGGTGGGTTTCCTCCGGGTACTCCGGTTTCCCCCATCAACCCAAAAACATGCACCATAGGTAAAATCCTCCAGCTTAGGTCCTGACCAAACCTAAGCAACAAGATCATGGAGATGGTCCCCAGGCGCAGTCATGTGCTGCCTACTGCTCCTAATAACAGGATGGGTCAAAATCCAGGTACTCCTCCCTCTCTCCTTTCGCTCTCCCGGGGAGGGCAGGCAGGAGGTGTGGAGAGGGCGTGATGTGACATGGGTTCATGAACGCAGATTCTAGCTGCAGGTGGGATCTATAAAGCACAGATTGTGTGGTGCACACAAAGGGTTTTCTAAATTTGGAATTTGCTTGGCGCACGCCTCTGGTGGCACTAGGAGTACGTACTACCTTAGACAACTCCTACGCAGTCCTTTATAAATGAGGCCCCAGATCTTTGAAGAGGCAACTCTTGCCCAGTCAGAATGTCTGTTTTTCTAGCCATTTTTGAGCTATAAAACCACCAGTAATTGAATAAATGTAAGATAAAGCTGTTTAATTTCATACTTTGGAACATTCCGGGCAGTGCAATGACATATCCATAGAAACAAGCATATGATCTAACCCAGAAGACAGTAAAAATCAGGTACAGTGCCTTCAGTGGTAATGATCAAAGTCAGCTCTGGAACTGACGAGCTGACGAAGCCTCTCGGATGAGCGGCGAAACGTTTTCAACCAAACAAACTTTGTCCAGTTGACAAACTGAACTTCTCCTTTGATCATGGATTCTACCTGGACGACTGAGGGACTTTTCACGCATCTTCAGTGGTAATCAAATTCTAATTAAGACTGTAAGAATTGTGTACAGGTAGAATGCAAAATATAGTAAATGATAAAATATATCTTTTTCACAGTCCACATATTTCGTGTCTGGTTTGGTCCGGTCTCCCCTGGTCCCTCATAGCAGCAGATTAATGTCCTGTGGAGGGGATGCAGACAGTGACCCAGACCTCATTTACACTGACAGAAGGCAGGTGTCAAGATGGCCGTCCTCCAGGAGCCACAGACGACTACGCATCACACGCAAACGGACACTAGAGACACATGAGGGATGGAGTCCTGACAGGTCACATGATCACACTCTGCACTCCGCTCGCAAACTGACGAAGAGCGAGAGAAAGAGAACGAGAGAGGAGCAGGCAGAGGCAAGGGCCAAATATTCAGTAACAGATGTGTAAGTTAAACCATACAGGTTAAGAAACAGAGGAGGACAGAGTACCTAAAAATTGTACTTAATGAAGAGTAAATTACAATAAAGTGTGCCTTCTAGTTGTCCACTGCTGACATGTTTCCCCAGCAGCACTGAAGGATGGGTCAGATGCAGAGAACTAATTTCCCTATGGGTAGAATAAAAGTACACCTTAACCTTATTTCATGAGCTTCAAACTTAGTGGACTCTACTAGTATATGAAAGAAAGTAACTGTTTTCATTTGCCACACATGGGACTTGACACCATTTTACATAACAGTTTATTCATTAATTACACCAGGGTTGTTAAAAGTATCAAAAATTGGATACTAATCGATACTAAAACTATTATTTAAACTACATGCGTATTTGAGCAACATCAATATGACTGAGGGAATTACACAGATATAAGAAAAGAAAAGTACTACGAAAAGAAAGCACTATGACTTAATGGTGAAAATCACATTCTATTTTCTAAAGAAAGAGTGTTTTTAATGGTGACACAAACAGAGAGGGCTTCCTGCACATGTTGCTCTTCTTTCTCCTTACCCTCTGTGCTTGTGGGAACCACTTGGGCCCTGTGTTGTAATGTCCGAATAACACCCAGTTTGTGCTGCAGTGGGTGGTGTGAATCAAAAAGCAGGTATTGGTCTGTGTGTGTGGGCTTCCTGAAGACTTCTACTTGGAGTCCCCGGTCTCCTCCTATCGTTACGATAGGAGGAGACCGATAGGAGGAGGACCGGGGACTCCAAGTAGAATTCTTCAGGAAGCCCACACACACAGACCAATACCTGCTTTTTGATTCACACCACCCACTGCAGCACAAACTGGGTGTTATTCGGACATTACAACACAGGGTCCAAGTGGTTCCCACAAGCACAGAGGGTAAGGAGAAAGAAGAGCAACATGTGCAGGAAGCCCTCTCTGTTTGTGGATATCTTAAATGGGCTGTCAACAAAACCAAGAGAGACAAGGGCAAGAAACAAGACAACAGAGAATCCGAACCCAGGTGGAAAGGGGTAGCGATTCCGTACCTGGCCGGCGTTTCGGAAAAACTACAGAGGATTTTCAGACAATATGAAATTCCAGTTTATTTCAAACCCACAAACACTTTAAGACAAAAAATCGTCCACCCAAAGGACAGAACACCGAGCCACAAACAAAGCAATGTGGTCTACTCCATTCAGTGTAGTGAGGACTGCAGTGAGCGCTACATTGGGGAAACAAAACAGCCACTTCACAAGAGGATGTACCAACACAGGCGGGCGTGCCAGAGTGGACCGGCATCTGCCGTACATCTTCACCTAGAAGCCACGGGCCATTCTTTTGAGGACAGTGAGGTTCAGATCTTAGCCAGGGAAAAGAACTGGTTTGAGAGGGGAGTTAAAGAGGCTATTTTTGTCAAAAAAGAATCCGTCATTAAACAGAAATGGGGGAGTTAGACATAACTTGTCTCCCATTTATAATGCGATTCTTAGACCAGTCAAACAGAGCCAGGGCAGAGGGGTGGAGAGGGTCGTTAGACGTTGAATAGGGGGTCGAAACTAGCCGTCAGAGTAATTTGAAAAACAAAGAGACAGATTAGGGGGGATCGTTTTCAGAGCTTTGTCATTGTAGGACGAGCCTCCTGGCAGCTAGATATAAGCAGGGTCTAACCAGTACAATAACCAGAGCTGACGAAGCCTCTTGGATGAGCGGCGAAACGTTTTCAACCAAACAAACTTTGTCCAGTTGACAAATTGAACTTCTCCTTTGATCATGTATTATTATTATTATTGGGGCCAAGCACCGAAGGTGCGAGGCACCCATAGTGTTTCTACTGATTCCGATTATTAGTATTATTATTGGTAAAAAGTTGTGAAATTTGGCATGCACATTCCAGTCAGTCTCCTCATTACCCACAGCAATTTATAGGCCCCCACCCCAAACCCTCTAGCGCCACCAGCAGCTCAAAGTTGCAGGAATTTTCAGGTACATTTCTGCGTGTAACTTTTGAACCGTATGTCCAATGTTCAAAAAACTTGGTATCCCTGGACTCCTTGGGCCAAGCCGAATCCAACGCACCCTATGACGTCATTTTCCGCCAGGGTAGATTTTCCGCCATTTTGAATTTTATGAAAAACACTCAAAATGCTTCTCCTCCCTCAATTTTGGACCAATTTTGCTCAAATTTGGTACATAGCATCTATGGACTGAACCTCATCAGAAATATCCCTGGCCTTTTTGATATCTCTTATCGTTTTGCCGTGACAGCCAATCAAACGCGTCCTAAAAGTCGCCAAACAGGAAGTGAGCTCATATCTCGGGAACCCTTCATAGGATTATTTTCAAACTTTTCACAGATGTTCGCATCCTTCCCAGGATTCCCCACAAAAAATTACAGGGCCCCAGCTCAAACCGTCTAGCGCCACCAACAGGTCAATTATGAAAAACACTCAAAATGCTTCTCCCTCAATTCTGGACCAATTTTGGTCAAATTTGGTACATAGCATCTTTGGACCGAGCCTCATCAGAAACATCGCTGGATTTTTGATATCTCTTATCGTTTTGTTGTGACAGCCAATCAAACGCGTAGGCAACACCCTGATCAAAGATCTTTGATCTTTATGTACCTATGATGAAAAACTTGGTATCCCTGGGATCCTTGGGCGAAGACTGATCCAACGCACGTCATCAAATTAGGCTGAGTCACTGCTTGGCCCCACATTGCTGCTTGCAGCTATATTTTTTATTATTATTATTATATATTCTTCCACCTATGGGAGTCTATGGCAACCCCTAGAACCATCTGGTAAAAAGTTGTGAAATTTTGCATGCACATTTCAGCCAGTCTCCTCATTACCCACAGCAATTTATAGGCCCCCACCCCCAACCGTCTAGTGCCACCTGAGCAGGTCAAAGTTGCATTTTCAGGAATTTCCAGGAATTTTCTGCGTTGCTAGGCAACGCGTTGATGATTGTATTATTATTATTATTATTATTATTATTATTATTATTATTATTATTATTACTTATTACTCATTACTATTTCTATTATTACTTACTTTATTCCATCATTCCCTGCATGCACTTTTCTTTCTTGTCCATACTGTCCTGGAGCTACTGTGGCAAGTAAATTTCTCCTGTGTGAGATCAATAAAGTCTTATCTTATCTTATCTTAAAGGTCCCATAGCATGAAATTTTCACTTTCTGAGGTTTTTGAACATTAAAGGGCCCATGGCATGAAATTTTCACTTTCTGAGGTTTTTGAATGTTAATGTGAGCTCCCCTACCCTGTTTAGCCCCCCCCCCCCCCCCCCATGGTTAAAAGTTGTGAAATGTCTAAACCTAAACTGAGCATTTGCGATCCTTTTCTGCGTTACAAAAAATCGCAGCTCAAACGGGCGATTTTGAACAAGGCACCTTATTGACGTCAGATCGAAAAAAAGAAATGCAAATGCAGTTCCACCCCCGTCTGTCTGAACTCAGCGTCTATGTAAATCACGCCCAGAGAGTTTGGACTGCGAATGCACTAGGCAATGCAAAATGCGTTTTTTTTTATTTGCCTGGAGGCACGTCCGAGTGTTTCTAGGCTCGGAAGTCCTTTATCTGAGCCTCTGGACCTTTGAACAGCAGTGGTTTAATTTTATTTTCTGTGGAAATGTGTTTATTTTTCAATGGAACGCTTCAAATCTCTCCCCCCGTGCAAAAACAAGGAAATGGATCAGCTGTGGGCTCTGAGCTCTGAGCGGAGACTTTGGCCACGCCCCCACCCTCTACTATTGGCCATCTGTTTTCTCCTCATTTGCATTCAAGCAACAACGCCCAGAATAAAGAGTTTGAGAGAGATATTTATGACTCTTTCTCATCTTATCTCTGTTTCTCATGCACTGAGTGTTGATTTTGAAGAAGGATTCATTTACAGCATTAGGGAACCATTAAGGAGCCATATAAAAACATCAAGAAGTACCATGTCATGGGATCTTTAATGTGAGCTCCCTTACCCTTACCCCCCCCCCCCCCCCCCATGGCTAAAAGTTGCGAAATGTGTAAACTGAGCATTTGCGATTCTTTTCTGCGTTTAAAAAAAAACACAGCTCAAACGGGCGAGTTTAAACAAGGAAACTTTCTGACGTCACATCGAAAAATGCAGCTCCACCCCCAGTCTGGATGTCTACCCACCGTCTCTGTAAATCACGCCCAGTTTGGACCGCGAAGGAGCTACGCAATGCGAAATGCGTTTTTTTTATTTGCCTGGAGGCATGCGCGAGTGTTTCTAGGCTCGGAAGTCCTTTATCTGAGCCTCTGGACCTCTGAAACAGCAGTGGTTTAATTTGGTTTAATTGGTTTAAGTTTTTTTCATTGAAACGCCTCTCCTTTCTTCCTCCGCGCTTAAAACGCGGAAGTGGGAGACAGCGCACAGCGCAGCGCTAAAACAAGGAACCAGCGGCGCATTTTGCCCCCCCCCCCACCCACTCCTCTAACCTATCTCTGTTGCAGTTGCAGGAATTTTCAGGAATTTTCTGCGGTGCTAGGCAACGCAGAAATGTACCTTTGATCTGTCTTTGATGTGTCTTTGATCTTGCCGAAGTGAGCTCATATCTCGGGAACCCTTCATAGGAAGCCTGGGAGACCCTGTCAGACCCTGTCAGACCCTGTCAGACCCTGTTAGACCCTGTTAGACCCTGATTGGCTGTCATGACAAAACGATAATACATGCTGAGGCCTACATGCTCCTTCAGTGCTTGGCCCCACATTGCTGCTTGCAACTATATTTATTATTATTATTATTATTATTATTATTATTATTATTATTATTATTATTATTATTATTATTATTATTATCATTGTTATTTACTATGATGCTGCCCTTGTATAGTGTAAGTAAAATGTTCCCACACAATAGACTATCTCCCTGTTCAGATGATTAGCGTCAGGATAATTTTCTTTAGTATCACTTAGCAGCTGTCTGTTCATCATTACTTATTTATCTCCATGTCTAACAGATCTAAAATGCCACAGTATGAAGTTACACAAGTTACACAAAGGTTAATTACACTTTCTATTACTGATACAGCCCCTGTGTGTTCTTTAACGTGGCTCGTATTTTTGTATAGATGTTATTAACCTTGCATTTGCTCCATAAAGTAGCTCCATACTGTAATATTTTTAAAAGTTCACTGTATAACATTTTGGGTATAAGGTCTGCCACCTGCTTGTCTCCATGGAAACATCATTGCTTTACTTGGAATGTTCTACAATATGGCATTAAACCCATCTATTTTGAGTTTATTACATTACATGTGTATATTGTATACTGAGAGCAGAGCTGCCTCTCCACCAGTGATGCCGGTAACACATTACTTAGTAATGCGTTACTGTAGTCGGACTACTTTTTTCAGTAGCGAGTAGCCTAACGCAACTACTATTTCAAAACCAGCAGTCAGATTAAAGTTACTTATCTAATACACCGTGCGTTACTATTTCTGCATTTCGGGGGAACGTAGGTTACATTTATTTATTCTTATTTTTTGGCTACACGTTTCTTACGAGGTTACGTCATCTCGGCTCTGCGGCGCCAAAGTCAGATCAAAGATTCTATCTCGTCAGATGTGAACAATAAGGAGAGAGGTTCGCCTTTTCCAGCTGGAAATACGGGCATTATTTTGATTTTATTTCGGCTAAGGATGACAACATTAAGGTCTGTTGTACACTGTGCTGGTGACAAAGTGCTGTCTACCTTCAAAAATACAACGTCAAATCTGAAAAAACATCTGGAGAAACAGCACAGCACAACGAAGCTAACAAGTCTCGCCTGATGCGAAAGTCACAGGTGAAGGAGGTCCCAGACCTAGCAAGCAAAGGAAGCTGGATTTCGATGTAAAACCAGTAAGTGGGGCGGAGTTGAATAGGATGGTTGGGCATTATGTGGTTGATGAAATGCTGCCTGTGAACACTGTTGACTCACCATCGTTTCGTGCCACTGTATCTAAGATCCCTACAGTAACAATACTGAGCTGCCTCCCAGAACATGCTTTTCTAGTTACCTGGACAAGCAATATAATAATAATAATATAATATAATATAATATAATACAGTATAATATAATATAATATAATATAATATAATATAATATAATATAATACAGTATAATATAATATAATATAATATAATACAGTATAATATAATATAATATAATAAATATAATATAATATAATATAATACAGTATAATATAATATAATATAATATAATATAATATAATATAATATAATATAATATAAAAAGCCTCTGCTGAAAGTAACTAAAAGTAATCTAACTTAGTTACTTTTAAAAGCAAGTAGTCAGTAACTTAACTAAGTTACTTTTTAAAAAGTAGTCAGTAGTCAGATTACTGTTTCAAAGTAACTATGGCAACACTGCTCACCACAGATCTGACCTGTAACCTCTCCTGGTTTACTTTACTCAGTGGAAATAAATGAGGTTATTGCCATACTGTGGAACATTCTAGGCCAACTGTAACACTAACAAAGTAATCCATGGCAACCTCTAACCTTCCTCCAGAAAAGTTACACAGTGAACCTTTATACATTAAGTTTACACAGCAGGTTTATTGACTATATTTGACTTTTTATTTCTTTACACTTTTGTATTTCAAAATTTGTTATCGTGACAGGCCTAAAAATATTTATAACATAGTAACATCTCCATAGCAACTAGTTTTCCTTCCTCTAGAAAAGTTACACAGTGCACCTTAACACAACAAGTTTACACAGCACATTTATTGGCTATATTTGACTTTTTATTTCTTTTGCAGTCTATCTGATGTGTTTTTTAAAATGTGCGTACACAGGGAGCAGAGGTTCAGTGGTGAGAAGGAAAACAGCTTGAATCTCGAGCAAGGAGACAGGCTATAGAGCTGAGCTAGGATGGCTTGTTTATCACTTTGATCTGCACTGTGCATTATGGGGCAGCAATGCATGAAGGGAGCTCGGAGAGCTAAATAAATGCTTCTGGAGCTGAATGTGACTGTTATGTCAATGGAAGAGCAGACTATAAATGTGTCACAGCTTTTGTTGTCTGTAGAGGGAGGTATAACATACACGCTTCAGGCTTAAAGGGCCTATACTACACAGAATTGACTCTTGAGAGCTTTAAGACAGGTTACAATGTTGTTAGCTCATCAAATCAAAAACATACCTGGAGTTGTGTTTTGTTTCATTCACACATGTTTGACTAATCATGTCTACATCTTCAAAGCTCAAAATGCTCTAAATCTAAATGATTCTAGTGAAGGTGCATGTTTTAAAACACAGTGCCATGCTTCCTGTATCAACACATGACATTACAAGGTTGGACAGAGTGTTTTCCATTTGAGAAAAGAACATAACATAAATATTAAGGATTTGTGTGAATGAAGCAAAACACAACTCCAGGTATGTTGTTGATGAGGGAACAGCATTATAACATAGTGTAGTTCAGAAAATAGTGAAATATAAGGTTTAAAAATATCTTTTTCTTGTTAAAGCAGTTTGTTTTTTTATTATACAGATTCACAGAATTGTGTGTGAAGCTAGATGCCATATTGCTGATATACTTTAGTTTGTTTTCTTTGTTTTTATAGGCCCATTTCAATCTTGAGTCTTACATTTTGGCAGTTCTTGCACTTCTTGTACTACTCTAAAACAACATGACAATCTTTACCATACATTACTGCAGAAATGTGTATTTGTTTGCTCAGCACTGAAAGATAATATTGCTTTGTTTTCAGAATAGGAAAATCAGCAGAAAACAAATACAGTGGTACCTCACCTTACGAAAAATCCAAGTTATGAAACGCCTTCACGTCAAATTTTGGTCTCTAGATACGAAAGAAAATTCAAGTTACGAAACGCGAAATCTCAAAAATTCAATTAATGCGCGCTCAGATGCACGCCCCAAAACGTAAATACACTTTATCAACACACACGGGGTTAGGTTCCAGAGGTGGCCCGCGGTGGGAGAGGTCCACGAGGTAGGACAACTTTTGTCTGTATTTTGCAATTATTCTACATGTTTTAGGGCTGTAAATGCCTCACCACACACATTCTACGCTTTTCTCAGACTGGAGTTGGGCTTTTCTCGCATTTCTCTCTCGTTTGAACACTCGAACTTTCATAGATTTTTAATGGAATGTGTTGATAGTGAAGCGTGGGGTAGACGCGGCTCAATATAGCGCCGAACGTGCGAGGGGAGCGGAGACACAGGATTACTATCAACAACACATCATCAGTATGGTAAAACTCACCTGTCTCACGACGGTCTAAACCCAGCTCACGTTCCCTATTAGTGAGTGAACAATCCAACGCTTGGTGAATTCTGCTTCACAATGATAGGAAGAGCCGACATCGAAGGATCAAAAAGAGACGTCGACACGGCGCGGGATGGAGCCGCGGCGCCCGGGCCGTGCCTCCCCCTCGGGGCTGCGGGGTGATTTAATCCTGGTCTGGTCCCGGTTTGGTCCTGGTCTGGACCTGATCCGGTCCTGGTTTAGACCTGGTCTAGACCTGGTTTAGTTCTGGTCTAGACCTGGAAGTCACATAGAAGCAGAGCCCGCCCCGAGCGAGACCCGCCGATAGAGCACCTTTCTCGGCCTGTTAGCTCACAGTGTCAGCCCCCCGGCTCTGGAGGTCACATAGAACCAGAGCCCGCCCCGCCCTTATTCCCGCTGAAAGAGCGTCTTTCTCTGCCTCTTAGCTCTAGCGCGGAACGCGCAAGGAGCGCGGAGACACGAGCAACGCGCTCATCCAACGGCATTGCCATGTCCCGGGATAATCCTGGTTTAGTCCAGGTCCAGTCCAGGTTTAGACCTGGTTTAGTTCTGGTCTAGACCTGGTTTATTCCAATCAGGACGCAGAATACAAATGTTAGACTATAAAAAAAAGTTACACTATAAAAAACAACAACCTTGGAACGGATCAGGCCTTTTCCATTGAAATAGCTACTCAACTTACGAAAAATTCACGTTACGAAACCACTTCTGGAACGAATTAATTTCGTAAGGTGAGGTACCACTGTAATTTGCAGTTTGTAACTGTTCTATATTGGTGGCTTTCAGATACTGTATAATTATTCCTTTATTGCCTTTTGGTGGCACGGTAGCTGAGTGGGTAGCACTCATGCTTCACAGCAAGAAGGTTCCGGGTTCGATCCCCGGGTCGCCCAGGCCTTTCTGTGTGTGTTCTGTGTGGAGTTTGCATGCATGGTCTGGGTTCGATCCCCGGGTCACCTGGGCCTTTCTGTGTGGAGTTTGCATGTTCTCCCTGTGTCTGGGTGGGTTTCCTCCGGACACTCCGGTTTCCCCCACCAACCCAAAACATGCTTCAGGTAAAATCCTCCAGCTTAGGTCTAGGGCTGGGAGATATGGAGAAAAAAAATTATCTCGACATGTTTTTGCTATATCTCGATATACGATATATATCTCGATATCTATGCAGGGAAAAAAAACAATCAATCAAAAAACCAAACGCGCCAAATTCAGCAAGGATTTTTTTTTTTTTTTGAAGTGCAAACAGGTAGGCAGCCAAGTGCCTAAAGGTAGACAGGTACTAGTAACAAACTGCTTGTGCTTTTTAACATTACCAAACCAAGTAGTACATTGCCTTATTTTAATTGTAAACATAAAATCTGACGGTCGACAGTTCTTATAAAGTGCTTCTTTAACATTTAAGATAAAAGACAAAAAAAATCCCTCATTTCGTAGCCAAGTGCCTAGAGGTAGACAGGTACTAGTAACAAAGTGCTGTGCTTGTGTACCAATTTTAACATTATCAAACCAAGGAAGTAGTATATTGCCTTATTTAATTTTAAACATAAAATCTGAGGGTAGACAGTTATATAGTGCAAAGATAAAAAAACTAAAAAAATTTAAGATGAGACAAAAAAATCCCTCATTTCGTAATTAATTTAAAAAAAAAAGAAATAATACATATTGCCTTCCTTTTCCTTAAAAAACAAAATTCGAACTCCAAAAAACAAAAAACTGTACCTGTAGTGTAACATTTTTACATTTGAAGATTTTGAGCCAGGAACACCAATCGGTCAACTGTGTCAGGCTTAGGCCCTGTCCCCACGACAACGTTCCTGTTTTTTTTTTTACCCGGGGTGAAAAAAAGTGTCGTCCACACACATGTTGGATCAGAAAACCTTCGTGTCAAGATGAGCACGGAGCGCTGAGTGAAAACGATGTAGTACATATGTCACACCGATAAGTGGCGCTGTAAACCGGAAAGAGCCAGAGCCGCCAGAAACGCAAGACTACAAAGAGCACATGCGCATAAAGTCCTTTCTCTTTCATAAACAAGCAAACGCGTGTACTTTAGGGACTGTCAAAAAAAAGCGAATTTATTTTGTCCCCCTGCTCCACCAATGTAGCAGCGACTCACTCCGGTAATGTGAAAATGCTGACCGTCCCTAACATAGACGCCACAGAAGGAAGATTTGCGCTGCGTGAGTTTTTGCCTATAAATCAATAGTTAGTATTACTTGCTATCGTTTTATTAGATAGACATTAACAAGTAGAACTCTCGTTAACCTTGGTCGTGTTATTTAGGCAAAATGCTTGTTTGGATCTTAATACGGGAATGTTAAACATACTCGGACATTATGTTGGCTTTTCTGCGAGAATATACAACCGGGGACCATCACCAACGGGCAGCTATATAGTTGTGTGAATTTGTGTAAAGAAAACAGAAATGCGTTCATATATTTTTGTGTGTTATACTGCATGTGCCTGTTTGTAAAAGGTAAATTTTCATTCAATAAAAAAGACAAGAAATGGTTGCTCTATTTCTTTATTTACAGCACACCCTCATATTGGTATGGGCTCCTCATTGTCCACTATCTGCCTTTACATTGACGGGATTTTTCCAGTTTTAAAATACGTGTTTAGCTTTGAATTGGCAAACACTCGTGTGTCGTGCGTACCACGGCAGTGAAACACAAACGCAAGAAGGAGGCGGCGGACAGCTCCACAAACAGTTGAGGAAAATAAGCAGGGCAGTTAAATCTTATTCATTTAGCGCATTATCTCGAGTTTTTCGATATGCCAAAATCTTTCTCGATTTCATAAAACATCTCGAGATATCGCAAATCTCGATTAATCGCCCAGCCCTACTTAGGTCCTGACCAAACTGAAGCAAGAAGATCATGGAGATGGTCCCCGGGCGCAGTAATGTGTCGCCCACTGCTCCTAATATATATATATATATATATATATATATATATATATATATATTAGGATGGGTTAAAATGCAGAGAAGAATTTCTCTAGTGTGAGATCAATAAAGTCACTTCTTCTTCTAGTGTTGTTGCGATACTAAAATCTCAAACTCGATTTATATACTGAGGAATAAAAAGAGTCAATACTGAATTTCAATATTTTAGACAATAGAATGTGATTTTCAACATACTTTATTGTATTCCCAAGGTTCATTTCTGTCCTGTGAATGTGTCTTTTTTAGTATTCATACTTTTTCAAATGAGTACCTTGTTTTGATGCTAGTTTTAGCATAGTATCTGATTTTTTTTTATTTTTTTTTTGTACTTTTGACAACCCTATTCCTCATTGATTACTTGGTTTCTTGTCAAAAGACCACACATGTTGAAACTGATCATGGTTGTATTAGTGATAAGACTCCCTAACTTAAATTAGAACATCTGCTTCTGCACGTTAACAGCAGTAGTATCTCCTGCCCCCATCTCCATATTTAAGTTGATCCAGAGTTTGCAGGGTTCATAATGGGTATTTTTTTCCAGATAGGAATGCTGTCTTCAAGGGGGCTCCGCTCTGACCACAGGCTGAGCATGTGTACATGTGAATGAAGAAAGCTTTGTACATGTTTTAAAATGAAATGCAATGTGACTGGGGACATATTTGTGACTTATGTTTTAATAATAGGATTCTGTTCAAACCTCACATTGTAAACACGTCCAGAAGAATTGACAAAAGACTGAAATCTGAACTGACCCTGTGTTTGTATTGGTGAAATGGTTAGCAGTTACCATAACACAATGCAAACATTAGTACATACAAACAAAGACATTTTAAGAAATGTTTTAAGTCTGAAAACACAATCTGTTACAAAATGCAAAATGTATTTAAACTATGTACTACAACAGCTAACAGAGCAGTGCTTTCAGTTAGCGTCACACCCCCAGGGCATTTTGATGAAGAATAAAACCGGGTATGTTTGTGGAGCAAATTATGGTACTGTGGCGATTTGCTAATTACGTTCATTCGAATTGTGATTTCGATTTGACTGTGATTGCTCTTGCAGCCCTAGTTTGGCCCCTCACTCGCATTCTCTTTGCCCCCACCCCTCCTCTCTCTTTCTCTCCCTCACTGTCTCTCCCTCTCTCTCTCCCCCCTCCTCCTCCTTTTTCTACCTCCCTCCTCTCTCTCTGCTCTGTCTTTCTCCCCCTCATTCTCTCTCTTTCCCTTCCTTCTTTCCTCACACTTTCTTTCCCTCTCTCTTTCTCTTGCTCTCTTTCTGTCTCTCTCTCTTCCCTCCCCTCTTTTTCTCTCTGCTCTCTCTTTCTTTTTTCTCCCTCTCTCTCTCCCTCTGCTCTCTTTTTCTCAATCTCTCCTTACTCTTTCTGCCTCTATTCTTTCTCTTTTTCCCCCTCTCTTTTTCCCCTCTCAATCTCTCTCCCTCTCTCTCCCTTGCTCTCTTTCTGTCTCCCCCCCTCCCCTCCCCTCTTTCTCTCTCTTCTCTCTTTCTTTTTCTCCCTCTCATCTCGCTCTCTCTCCCTGCTCTCTTTCTCTTAGTCTCTCCTTACTCTCTCTCTCTTCTTTCTCTTTTTCCCCCTCTCTTTCTTCCCTCAATCTCTCTCCCTCTCTCTCCCTTGCTCTCTTTCTGTCTCTCTCTCTCTTTCTTTTTCTCCCTCTCTTATCTCTCTCCCTGCTCTCTTTCTCTCAATCTCTCCCTTACTTTCTCTCCTTCCCTTTCTTTCTCTGTCTCTCTTCCCTCAATCTCTCCCACTCTCTCTTTCTTACTGTCTTTCTGTCTCTCTCTTTCTTTCTTCCTCTCTCTCCCTCCCTTCTTCCTCTCCCTCTCTATTGCAGGAGTGTGTCTGTACCATGTCATACCGCCCGCCCACCTTACCCCCTCCTCATGTGTCACCATGACGACCTGACTGCATGCCAGTGTCGCCCTGTAGTGTACTGAGTGTGAGCGCTCTATTTGACACAGCTTGCAAAGCTGAAAACCCAGAACTTTTTTTTTTTTTTTTCGCCTGTTCTCTTTTCCCCTGTTTGGTTACGGGAAAGGCAGCTTTTTTCCTTCCATATTTGGTCATGTGGAGCAGAGCCAGGCAGCAGCAGCGTCGTGATGCAGCAGAAAACATTTCCAGTTTGTGTGGGATCTGGGTTTCGGTGGAATGCCGTCTTTATTAGTGCAAGATCTGAATGTGCACTTTGAATGGAGATACACACAACATGCTCATAGAGGACCTATAGCACCTGAGGTTCATATTTGCAAATAGTGTGATTTGATTATGATTTCATTGAAGGAAATTAGCATTTTTATTTAGATCTTGAGCCAGGATTTTGTACTGTATCTGTAATTTAGAAATATTATACCAGTAGACTGTTCAGAATGGCATTTGAATGAATAACATCATTCAATTTGATCCAATTTTAAGGACCGATATTACTCTTATTTTTTTTATCTGTTATAATGTTTCCTCATCATAAACACACTTCAAGTTGTGTTTTGTTTCATTCAGACATGTTTAACACACAAACCCTGCATATTTAAGCTTTCTTCTTTCAAACAGAAAATACTCTGTATGTGGTAATATATTAAACATATTCATATTCACTACAATCATTTGGATGATTTCAGCCCTGGAATTGCCAATAACTATTGAACAATAACTTGAAAACTACCACTACATGACATCACAAGGTGGAACAGAGCATTTTGAGCTTTGTAGACTAATAACAAAGGTTTACTTATACATGTGTGAATGAAACAAAACACAACTCTAGATGTGTTTTTGAAGGAGTAACAACATTATAACATGGCTTAAAACTCACAAGAGTCAATTTTACATAATATCGGACCTTTACTTTTATATTACATTTCTGTTCTAAACAAAACTGCCTATATGTCCTCTATAGCTTAACTTTTCATAGTTTATACATTCATATTTCATCTAATCATTATTGAAATTACGACCCAAACATTTGTGAGTATAATTTTTCACATGATCTAACTGCCCCCGGACCTACTGAAGTGAATTGACTCTTAAGAGTAAAATCAAAACTACTACGCCTGGAGGACTACTTTGATGCAGCTGACAACCAGGAATTTCACATCTGAGAACAGCAGCCGTAATATTTAGCCAGGTGAAAGTGGTTTAGGCAACTACTTTAAACACCTGTCTGTTAAAAAACACCCTGTCAAGCCCCTGTCAAAGCGTGCTGATAGATTGGTTGTGTTGGCTTAATGTTTTTCCTGTAGTTTGAGTGAAGACTATAGACTTACATAGACACGCAGACAGGGCCTGGAGGGGGGAGGCTGCTCGGAGGGGGGCCCAGGAAAGGTCAAATGCAGCTGGGGTCAAACACAGGAGGAACTTTGATGAGAGTGGAAAACATGGTGATGGTGGTATCGCTGTGAGGACATATAGCAGCAAGAAATACGGTAAGGCTACATGGTTCTAACTAGACAGTACTCTCAGAGAAGTTGTGTTATCATGTTGTGTGAAGAAATGATCATGTATTTTGTTTTCTAAACATGTAATCTACCTATGTATATTCAGGAATTGGACTTTAATTAGTATCTGTATTTAATAATGTATATGCTATTAATAGGGTTGTCAAACATCTGATACCAGCTAGTCTAAGATAAATACATGGCCAGATATAAGAAAGGGTGACATCAATTGCTAAGTTTCATAAATAACATACTTTAAAGAGCCTATATTACGCAAAATTTACTCTTGTGAGCTATAAGCCATGTTAAAATGTTGTTACCTTGTGTTTTGTTTAATTCACACGTTTCACTAACTTTTTATTATTTTATTAGCTTTTATCTGTACAGGACTGAAATGATCCAAATGATTCTAGTAAAGATGTATAGAGTTTAAATACACAGTGGAGCTCTTGTATTACCACATGACATCATAAGGTAGAACAGAGTACTTCCAGTTTGAGAGAAGAACTGCAGGATTGATGTGTTAAACAAACAAAATAACAACATAACACAACTCCAGGTATGTTTGTGATGAAAAAAACAACAGATTGGCAGCTTTACTTCCATCATTCTACCCCAGGGCAGCTCTAACTACAGTTGTATAATGTCCAAGTGCTTTGGATATCTTCAAAGTTTCTATATAAATGCAAAGCCACATAATAATTAAATACATAGATAATTAATACTGCGTGACATGATCAGCCTTATGCAGTTGTAATACTGAATCAATCTATTTTGATGTTATAAAATGTCAAATAATGTAATTCTTCAGTTAAGCACACAAAGCAGTGAAAATAGAACAAAACATCACAATACATTAAATGTCATAACATTTAAAACTGACTGTGTTTTGGTGTATTCCAGGTGTTGATGCTGTGTTAGGTCATTGTCTGTCTTTATGAGGCTCTGGTTTTGATTGTATTGCGCTCCCGTAGACTAAACACAGATGTAATGACCGGACTGACTGACAGCTCACTGGCCCACTGACTGCACAAGAACAAGTCCAGACTGTGATTATGAAGCTTTATGAAGTATACGTTCAGCTGTGGTTAGGCCTGTCACCATAAATAATGTATATACTTCTCATTCAATACATGACAGGTGGAACAATAATTTTTCAAGGTCAATATTTATCATGAGTGCTTTTTCTTTGTACTAGTGCAGAAGGTTGAATACATAACTTCCAGGACTCATTATAGGTGCACACTAACTTCTAAAGTGATTCTGCTGTTTATTTATTGCAGCTCATATTTTTTAACAGTATTTTACATTTAGGGTAGTATATTGGGGATAATTCTTCTTTATTGTTTGGTTTCAATGGTCTTTATTTGAATGGGCAATATACAGAGACATTAAAACACCAGATTATAGCTCAATATCTAGTTTCCATCTGCAGTCTCTGATACTCATTTGAACTACAGCAGTATAAATACTGAATAAAAATCACACACATTGGACCAAATTCTAGCTCAGTGTCAAAGTATTGACATTGTATCTGATTGGACCATCTTAGAATATTAAAATACATATTAATGCATATATTTTTCAAAAAAATCTTTCCAACACTGTTTATGGATCACTGTGATTTTTCAAGACATCATACAAACAAGAAAATATAATATAATAGAAGCAAAAATATTGGTCATTTCAATGTAAAATTCTTGTTGATCTGCACTTACGTTATCATTCAGGTAGTTTTTTCCTAAAGGCGTTCAGATACTAAAATAATTAGAGAGAAAAATTCTATGAGATCGAGTCAAGACAAGATTTTGATGTAATTTTTGATAAATAATCTGTGGCATTAATTTCACAATTGTTCCCTCACAATTGTTGCTTTATTTAATTTGACAGTTTTGCTGTCATTGGAGCAGTGCTTTTGGGTATTACAGCTTCTCAAGAGGAGTTACTCAAAGTTAACCCTCCTTTCTTTTTTTTTTTTTTTTATCCAAGACAAAATGTCAAAATATGAGGAAAGAATCTCACATTTTCCTCATGTGTACACAGTCTTGTGGCAATTTTGTCTCACAAGTTCTTGTGGCACAAGATCTTGTCCCATCCCTAAAAATAATTGAATAAAGAAATGATCTAGTAAACAATAAGGATACAAGGATATTCGATTTATCAATATAGACTTAAACTTAGACAAACTTTATTGATCTACAAGGGAAATTATTTTTAATACAGTAGCTCAAGAATCACAATATAATAACAAAGAGTAAAATATAAATGGCAAATAAACAGTAAAAAGATAGCAAGAGACAGCTGTCAAATAAAGACATAATTATATAAATCACTGTATATGTACAAGTCAAAATAAAATAGAAAAATGAGTAATAAAAAGTAATCAAATCAAATATAAAATCACAGCTATATACAAGAGACAAGAAAGGCAGTGCAATAATATATTGACTGACAGAGCATAAAGTTATCCAGTACATAAGATGAGTGTTGTAAGGAGGTACAGTTGTAGGGAGTATTATCTGTTACATAAGGGTGAGTTGTTGTACAGTTGTAGGGAGTATTATCTCTTCTGTCCCTCTATACCAAATAAAGGCTTAATCTTAATCTAATCTTAATCTATAGTCTGGTGCAGTGGGTGAGCAGGAGTGTCCATGATGGAGAGCAGTTTGTCTAGTGTCCTCCTGTCCCTCACTGTGACAAATGTCTCCAGCTCACAGCCGTGACCAGCTTTACAGATCAGTTTGTCAATATATATATAGATATTGAATCTTTCGGTACTAGTGTCACAATTTGATACACGTGTTCAGTCGATACGCATGTGTTCCTCCATGCGTTATTTATTTTTCCTCATTTAGCACATATACTCACCTGCGACGTGGCATATATCACGATATATCTATTTCTCAAACTCTATCTCATAAGTTTTACTCAGAAAACGGTCTGTTGAGACATTTCCATGTAGTTTGAGTGTTCAGAAAGAAGATGTGTGAGCACAGCATGTGTAAAAAAGAGCAGGGCAGTGTGGGAGCTACAGTCTGTCTTTGCTGCTGTTGGAAACGAGGCAGAGCACAGAACACGAGGCTGACACAGGAACCTCTGTGAATGCAGCAAGAGGAGAGACAGACTCAAGAGGAAAAGAAAAGAAATCATGAAATCATCATCAATAACGGAAAGTTTGAGAGTGTAACTCCCCTAGCAGACTATATTAAGAGTAGATTGGCTATATTGTAAAATATAAAACAGCCTGAGAAAGCACTGTTCTTATTTTCAGTGAATAAAAATGCTGTAAATAATTGAACCCAATGAACTAAAACACTTCACATATAAACTGCAACTGTAGAGTAAATGTACTGTAATGTATTGTATGTAATATGGATTGTTTCATTAATATCATAGTGTTTTCGAAATCGAATTGATATCATGACCCCTGTATTGAGATATGTGAACGTGAATGAAAGTGACTTAAGGAGTAAGGATGATACCAATCATTCAAAATCATGGTGTTTCTTCTCATAATAATCCTAACACTAATGTTTGATATCATGACACATGCACATGAGAATTATCTGTTGTTTTTGTTTTTTTGTTTTTTTTCTCTCCTGTCCTTGAATGGGTTGGTCTGTGTGTGATTCAACAACAGAGAGGTGTGTGGAATGTGAACCATTGTCTGGGAATGCAGGAGTCTCCCTTTGTAAACCCAATGGAAACTTCACGTCTCTGAAACTCCTCTTTAGACCAGTGTGAACAAGACACACAGGGAGAGTGATGCTGTGATTGGTCCGATTTCTAAATGAGAATTTATGTTGCAAAATGTTACTGTACTTAAAAAAAAAAAAAAAAATACTATGCATTATATTATAACATATTATGCATTCTTAGGACTTCATTTCACTTTTAAACATGCTTTTGGTCATTTTTATTTATTAATGTAATTTTCATCTAATCCCTGGGCATAGGCAAAGTCACAGTAGGTTGTAATGGGGCAGCAAGAATCGAAATTGTTACTGCTGCAGTTTTTGAAGTACCTTAATTTCCTCCACAAACAGCAAATGATAAATTGTGTCATTTTTATATAGGCCTTTTCCACCTTCAAGGCGCTCAAAGCACTTTACAACAAGGAACCACTCACCCATTCACACACACACACGCACACACATACATGCGCACACACACCCCAGTGTACGCAGACACTCTCCATATTAAAATGTGAACTTTGAACAGAAGCCCCTATGATGAGAAATACAGCAAGGCCAGTGACATTGCCCGGATTGGCGTTACCGGGGCTGGTGCAGTGAGATCTGGGCGGCAGATCTGTTTAGGCTGTTGCCCCCATGACCCGAACCCAGATAAGCGGAAGAAAATGGATGGATGAATGGACTTAGAACAGAATCCAATTATTGAAACATACAATCAATACAATTACAGTACTTCTCAAAAGAATAACAGTTTAATATTTTCTAAATTTTCTAAATCGTTCAGTCCTATTTTCTAACTTAAAGCCCCAGTGTGTAGGATTCGTGGCGCATAGGTGGATGGTGCTATTGCACTTTCTGTTTTAGCTACGGCAGACCTCGAGGGTCACCCGGGCGCGCGCACGAGCCGTGCGCCGTGCGGTCCCGTTTTTTTTGTTTGTTTTTTTTCTCATGAAAACACACATTCCCGATCATGTACCATGACACTCTACACATCAAATGAAACCTTACAGTCTCCTCTTTTTGACTATGCAATTCATTTCCCTGCACAACAATCACTCCCCGAGCACATGGGGCTTTTATACGGAAAAGCACAAAACGAGGTTAGCTTACCTTAGAATGCTTTGCACAGGTCAAACTCTGTATTTCACCATAAACTTGCTCTCAATTTGTCCGTAATAGGGATGTCAACAATTAATCGATTAACGGTTAATTGTCGATTAAGACGTTGGTCGATCAAAATGCATTAATTGTAATTAACTGCTAACCGCGGACACGCGGACATGCGCACCCGCGTGATCATGAAACAAGGCAACCGCGCTGCGCCAAGCTCGACTCACAGCCGACCGCAGGCGCCAACGGCACTGCTCAGCAGCCCCGGGTGTACCGCGAGGCGAGATCTAACCCGGAATGCCGGTTTCGCCGCAGCCCGCGCCCCGAGCCCCGAGCCCCGCGCGGCTGGCCTGCGGCTCGGAGCGCGGGGCGCGGCGAAACCAGCACGCGCCCCAGTGGTTTAATCCTGGTCTAGTCCAGGTCTAGACCCGGTCGAGTCCCGGTCCAGTCCAAGTCCAGTCCTGGTTCAGACCTGGTTCAGACCTGGTCCAGTCCACGTTCAGTCCTGGTCTAGTCCAATCAGGACAGAACACAATGTTACTCTATAAAAAAAATTTTACACTATAAAAAAAAAGATTGGATAGAGCGAGGGATTACTGTATTTTGTTATTCAGCATCAATACATTTGTCTGCTTTTTACTAAGGAATAATTAATTGAGGAATATACAGTATAATAATACTATGATATATTTATGACTCAGTGTTATGTTACTATAGCTTATATTCTTAAAGACCCTATTGAAACACTAAAATTCAGGTGAAAAACGCCGCTTATCAGTTAATCGTTAATCGACCGATAAGGTCAATCAACTATCAGTTAATGAATTAACCGATAATTTGCATCCCTAGTCCGTAAGGATCCAGCGAATAAAATCCAGTGAAACAATTTAGTCCAAAACACGTGTTAGATCCATTACGACGTCTGATCCGGCAGCATGCTTGTGGTGTTTATCCAAAACCACGAGCCTTGCCGAAGGCGAAGGCGGAGCCCAAATGTCCTGCTGCGGCTCTCGTATTCAAAATGGCTGCCTCTGCATGGGGAAGATCCCCCTTTTATGTGACTATATCTAAGTCCAAAAGAATACTTTGATTTCATGATGGAAGTGAAAAGGCTTGGAAAACAATGTATTTTTGAATGGGTGTCTTCAATTTCAGTAATTAACGGGTAAAAATCTTACACACTGTCCCTTTAAAATAATGTCTACATACATACACACTTTATACACCTTTGTTTCCAGTGAAACAGAGAATAAGTCCAGATTTTTATCTGTGATGCAACAATCCAGACAAATGTAAACAGCGCATTTTGAGGTGCTCACAGAAGATCACTTTGGATTAATGAATTACTGAAAATGGCATGAATTAAATAAGATCCAACTCTGGTTATATTTGATGAGGGGACAACAATGGGGCTCAAAAAAGTACATTTTATCTTTTAACTTTACTTGCACGCTCAACAGTAAAATTAGACCTGCCACTAAAGCTGAAGCTAAACCAGGACTATAGGACAAAGCAAGTCTACATCAGGACTAAACTTGTCTGAAACCAATACCCAAACCAATAATTACAGCTAATTCAAATATTTTTTATAGCCTTAATTACATCCTTCTTGAGGGACTCAAGTTTGAAAGAAGTTTGAAAGATAAACTGAGATGTGGAAGCAGATGTAAACACTTGAAGAAAAGATGGATGTTTGGACATAGTTGTAAGTCCCATAAAATTTAAAGCTACAACTAATCCTGGTTTATGGCTAAGACCAAACAAGACAGCTGTGAGAGAACTGTGAGAAAATACTGATGATTTTAACATGTTTCTACCACAGCAAATGCTCCATCTCCATCTGCGAAATTATCTGTGTATTATATTGTGTTTTGGCCCAACCTTGGTCCTAATCCATTGTAGCAGGATTCTTTTTTGGAGCTTTGAAGATGAAGACACACTAATAATAAAAGATTACTCAAACATGCAAATGAAACAAAACACAACTCCAGGTATATTTTGAGGAGGTAACAGCATTATAGCATTCTTACCACATATCTTACACTGGCACGCCTCTCCATAGATCTGGCCTGTATCTTGGTATTGTTTCTATCTTCATGGAGATATATACGTTTAATGCTTTACCATGGAACATACCAGGCAAAGCAATAACATCTCTGTGGTGAAAAGCATTTTGCCAGTCCTCCAACAGAAATGTCACACAATGCAGAAGGAGTGTGCAAGTACATCAATATATCACTATATTGTGATACTAAATTTGGTGATACAGTATCATAATCGTTGGTTGCTGTATCGATAAAAGTATTTTTTGTATCTTTTAGCAACTTTATTTTTTGTAACCGCACAAAAATTTTGTAGCTTATTTAGTGGTAGGAAACTTTAAATTAGATCTATTTCATATTATCTTTGCACAAGTAGTAGTTTAACAAAGAAATATTGTGAGCCATGTATTGAGTATCATATCGAATCCCGAGGAACCTGTGATTCCCAGCTCTACAATGCACCTTTAAGAGCTATTTGGATATTCTTGTAGCAGTATGATGAATGGATGCCTGTGCATTATATGTCAGTGATAAATTACATTACCCTGCTATCTATTAGTACAATTACGTGTGCTCAGTCCATTTTCATTCTGTTTTACTAATTTCCTCCTGTACAGTTTCCAATCACTGCTAAAAAACACTCCGAAAATCTCAGATATCTTGCGGATGAGTGCGCTGATAGATCCGTCTGGCTCCGAAACAAGCGTGGAAAGCTGCAGATGACAGATGCAGCTGACGGGGGGAAAGAAGAGGAAAATGTGTCTCTGACAAAGCCAAAAAGCCTCCAGTGAATTATGAACGCGCATCCTGTGTCGTGGTGGGTGCAGTGCATCATGGGATTGTAAACGTGTTAATGCTGGATGTGAGAAAGGAGGGATCGTACCAAGAACCACAGCTCTCCAAACACAGGGCCAGAGGTGGTGATGGATAACACACATGTACACACTTAAACTGCAGTGTAAATAGTGGCATGTGGCCCGGAGGTTTGGATTGCACCGTAATACATGTAAAATTGTGCACACGGAAATAAACACAGAAATGCCTATGAGAGAAGTACAGAGTGAAAGTACAGTTCTTTTCAAGTAGCATTACCTAAGCCTGTCATGGTAATTACTATATCAACTTAGTGTTCTCTAACAAATGCAATATTTTGAGGGTTCAGAAATGATCATATGTATTTTTTATTTGCACTTCTGGGTAATTTTCTCATTTTTTGGTGGTACGTTAAATGTAAGCTCTAGAAGATCCAATAACATATCAATGACCTATTACTGTACTTACTAAAATACAAGTATTTCCTTATGTACTATTTATTTGTTTATTTATTGCTGTTCATTAGCATTAGATCACTCATTAAGTGATTTTCAGTATTATTGGAATACTGTTTATTGGAATATTTGTGTTGCACAACAGTTTAAGACATGTCCATGACTCTCTTCACCACAAAATAGAGTTTTTCAGTTCCAGTACCGATTCGATACTGTAGCTTTAAATATCTGCAGATATCCAATCTCAGCCGATACCAGCGCGAGACTGCCGACACACACACACACACACACACACACAAAATTTGATAGAGAAGGAGATATGTGTCACAGTATGGCATTACAGTAATCCCTCGTTTATCGCGGGGGTTAGGTTCCAGAAATAGCCCGCAATAAGTGAAATCCGCGAAGTAGGACAACTTTATATTTTACAATTATTCTACATGTTTTAAGGCTGTAAATGCCTCACCAGAGACATTATACACTTTTCTCAGACTGGAATTAACCTTTTCTCACATTTGTCTCTAGTTTAAACACTCAAACTTTCATAGATTTTCAACAAAATGTATTAATAGTGACGCGTAGGGGGAGACACGGCCCCGGGAGCCCCGCCGGACGCGCGAGGAGCACTGCCACGTCCCGGGACGAGACGCGCACCAACCCCTTGGAGAAGTGCGCGACACGTGCTGCTCTGTCACAGATTTGTCCACGATAAATCCCTCATCGTGGATGAGGGATTATCTACATGGAGGTTAAAATCACTGAGTATCAAAACTCTTTCAAGTTTAATAATAGAAGACAACAAGTCTGCGAAATCATCCAAGGAAGAACATGCAGGACCAGGCGGCCGATAGATTAAGATACAATAAAATGAAGTAATGTTCCCAACCTTAGTCATCTGAAAGGAGTTGAACGCGACCGGATTCATTTGTCGTGTCCAGAAGCCATCCCGGGAGCCCCGCCGGATGGCTTCTGAGCGTGAGACCGCCGCCTCGCTGTGCAGCCCGCGGGGTTCCAGTCACGGAGCAGTCCGGGGGGCACAATTCATTAAGGTGGACAAAATCCTGTTCGCGTTGCCATGTCTCAGTCAGGAACATAAAATCCACGTGTTTGTTGACAAACAAGTCGCTCAGTATAAAGGATTTATTCGATATGGAGCGTGCGTTAAGCAGGGCCATCCGGAGGGGCTGCGCGCGTTTGAACACTGACGTGCACTGATCGACTGGACGCTCTGGACAAGACTGGACACAACCTCCATCCTTGATACAAGTGACAGGGCGAAGGACCCTCTCACGCCGCAGAGAAGTACGGGCGACTCAGCTCCGTAGCGGCGGTGGCTCCGCAGATTCGCCGTCCGGCGCCCAGATAGGAACCGGTATCAGACACTGTTCGCTCCCCGCAGATCCAGTCCTGCTTGCTCGCTGTTTTCTCCGCCTGGTTTGGACACCTGCCCTGGATCCCCGCTTCCTTTTTCTTTTGCCCCGGGGCTTAGTTAGCAGCAGGTACTCCGGCGATGACGTGGAGCATTCCAGTTTTGGAGGGAAAAACTGTGTACCTGGCCAGGTAACAGAAAAACTTTCCATATGTGCCTTGATGCGGAATAACGTATGTCTGTCATATTGAATAACAGCCGCGACATAGCCATTTGTTGACAAGGCTGACCATGCAAAATATAGCACAAGGAAAATCACAAAAATATGAGAAATAGTAGAGGTAGCAGAAGTACAGCCGACCATAGGCGCCATCTTGCTCCTGTGATTCCTCTCAACCCGAGCCACAAACCGAACAAGCACAAACGAACGCAAAAGCCACACGGAGTGATTTAATCCCGGTTCAGACCTGGTCTACTTCTAGTCTAGACCTGGTTTAGTCCACTTTTAGTCCTGGTCTAGTCTCTTAGCCAATCAGGACGCAGAACACATTGTTACACTATAAAAAAAAATGTTACACTATAAAAAAAAAAAAAGAAAAATAATTGGGGAAAAAATCCGCGAAACAGCGAGGTCGTGAAGAGTGAACCGCGATAGAGCGAGGGTTCACTATTCCATTACACGTGTTTTTATTGCTTAAAGTATTATAAAAAACAGGCATTCGTATGATACACTGAGATGCCTCTCCATAGAGCTGACCTGCATCTTGACCTAGTTTTTTTCTCCTTACCTTCATGGAGATAGATGAGTTTAATGCTTTACTATGGAACATTCCAGGCAAAGCAATAACAGCTAGCGACAAGCAGTTGGCAGACACAAGAAAGTTTACACAGTGCACCAAAGTGTTATGTAGCTGTCATTTATCCCTCAAGTAACAACAGAACAAATTGTGCATTATGTACAATATTATATTTAAAGGTGCAATGTGTAACTTTTCCATCAAATGCTTTTCTCCATTATTATCTCTATTATTTTTTTGTCTACAATGTCACAGTATGCTATTAAGCCTTTATATCTTCATGGAGACCAAACCAGAACAAGTAACAGGTCAGACCTACGGAAAGGCAACCCCCACTAGTCGGAATGCCTGTTTTTCTAGGTATTTCTGAGCTGTAAACCCATCTGTAATTTCATACATATAAGGTAGAGCTGTTTAATGTCATACTGTGGAACATTCCAGGCAGAGCAATGACATATCCATAGAAACAAGCAGTTGACAGTCCCTAAACCAATTTAAACTATGATGATTAATTTTAAGATTTAACAAAACAAAAACCCTCCCATGCCCCACCCCTCTCTGCACACACTATTGATTCTTTTTAAGTTAAATTCATGGTAAAATAATTTCTTGTTAACAGTTAAAATCTGTTTGTTAACACAACTGATGGGTGAAAGTTGAGTATGGTAAAACATGACACATTGTGCAGACGGAGGTCATTTGAACTGTTCTGTCAGATGATTCTCAGGAGAGTCCTTTATCTGCAGAACACACCAGGTTTACCCAAAGTGTCCCCAGGGCCACAGACAGCTGTTTGTCTGAAACCTACAGGCATCTGCTACTGCTCCTCTGCTGTACAGGGTGTCGTTTAAAACAATTATATTAGAAAATGATTTTACATTTATGTTAAAATAATTACGGGATGGAAATATAACATTTATTTGAGTAGTAGAATAGGCAAACAATTCTATTTGTTTCATTCACACATGTTTAACAGACAAACCCTGCAAATTTAGGCTGCATTCTGGTTTCAGACAGAAAACAAAACACTGTTCCACCTTGTGACGTCATGTGGTAATACAGGAAGTGCTCCACTGTGTTTTACCTCCAAACACCTTCATTAGGATCATTTGGATAATTTCAACCATGGAATTGCCAAACTCTACTGGTCAGGTAGGTAGATGTTAACTTGAAAACTACCACCAGATGACATCAAAAGGTGGAATAGAGCATTTTGAGCTTGGGAGATGCAGACACTAATACTTCTGGATTACTCAAACATCTGTGAATGAAACAAAACACAACTTCGCTCCCCGAGCAGCACAGAACGGGACAGAAAAAGACTCAACAAGCTGGTCAGGAGGACCAGCTCTGTCCTGGGCTGTCCTCTGGACTCTGTAGAGGAGGTGGCTGAGAGGAGGGTGCTGGACAAACACCTCTCACCCTCTGCACCGGACTGTAGAGGAGCTGAGCAGCTCCTTCAGCAGCCGACTGAGGCACCCCCAGTGCAAGAAGGAGCGCTACCGCAGATAGTCCAAACATGCAATATTGTTTTTCAATACTCTCATAATTACTGTTTCTTATTATTATTACTGGTATAACTCCACTGTATGGTCCTAACGTGCAATATTGGTTTTCCAACGTGCAATATTTTTTCAATACTCTCCCTGTCACTGTATTTATTTTTATTACTTATTCGATTATTGCTTATTTTATTATTATTTATCTTTATTCCATTCTTGCTGCACTTTTCTTTCTTGTTCAACTGTCCCTACCTGGAGCTACTGTGACAAATAAATTTCTCCTGCGTGAGATCATCTTATCTTATCTTATCAGAATATAATTACATTTTTTTATGTTTTATAAAAGACCAGTCACGATTATTCCAATTAATTGCTGCAGCCCTAATTAGCATAACCTTCTTGAGAAACAGGTCATAAGTTTAGCCTCTTGACTATAGCAAAAACGTGCACTGTACTCAGTAACGGACTGGGACCAAAAAAACAAAAAACCGCCATAGATGAAGCATTTATACATTAAAGGGATATGCCACCCCCAGGTCAAATTTGGGCATCTCCCCACAGTCCAGAGACTAAAATAAGTGGTGGAAAGCATTTTCCTGCTCACCCAGCCATTGTCCGAGTCTGTCGCCACTGACCGCCGCGGTATCTGGTGCTCCTCCGCCTTAGACTGGAGTCTAACGTCGCCAGAGAAAGATTTCGGCCAAAAGGAATTAATTTGCTCGATGCGTTTCCCAATTACTTTGTGTGTAGTGCGCATTCATATCGAGTGCAAATAAATGTGCAAATCAACACGGAGAGCTTGCCTTGGTCATTTTGGGTGGGAACTATTTTCCAGTGCGTAAGAATACAGCCGTATCACGCAGTACGCTACCAGGGGAATCCCAGTTACGCACCGGGAAGGGAGTTCCCCTGTTGCACAACGTGGTGCGTGATACGGCTGTATTCTTACGCACTGGAAAATAGTTCCCACCCAAAATGACCAAGGCAAGCTCTCCGTGTTGATTTGCACATTTATTTGCACTCGATATGAATGCGCACTACACATAAAGTAATTGGGAAACGCATCGAGCAAATGAATTCCTTTTGGCCGAAATCTTTCTCTGGCGACGTTAGACTCCAGTCTAAGGCGGAGGAGCACCAGATACCGCGGCGGTCAGTGGCGACAGACTCGGACAATGGCTGGGTGAGCAGGAAAACGCTTTCCACCACTTATTTTAGTCTCTGGACTGTGGGGAGATGCCCAAATTTGACCTGGGGGTGGCATATTTTAAGCATTTATGGACACGCCCAATACCATACATTACGCTCAGATTAACCAATCGTGACTTTAGTCCACAACCACAACATGCCAGCACAGAACCGCACAGAATAAAATACCAAAACAGTGGGCCTCACACACAAAGCACATCAGGTAACAGCGGCAGACGTCAGCCCCATGCATTAATCTATACTGTGGAACATTCTAGACAAAGCAATAACATCTCTATGGAGACAAGCAGGTGCTGGATCCTCCACTAGAAATGTTACACAGTGCATCTTTAAAATCTCTTTTGATTTGAGCATACGTGAGCCTATAACCTCATATATGCTGCAGCTGAGGTTGTAGCTTTGATCTCAATTCCCCCCCTCAAATAATTTTACTTGACTGAAAATCACTAAATTACTGCATCTAAAATGTCTACTTTGATGATAAAATGTTGCTATACAAACCCCACTAACAGTCACCATATTGGAGACCATCTGTTTGTAAACTACTGTGTATTGAGAGATAATTTGTCTGCAGTAATTCACATTGACTTAAATTCTTACAATGTGATTGACAGTAAATGTACCCCAGAAGCTGTAATTTCACCAGCAAATTTTGATACCAACTTTGGGGCTGGACTGGCTCTATTGTAACGCAAATGCTACAAACATGGACATGACAAGCTGTATTATCAGGCAGTTGGAGAACAGCCATTTGAGAAATGATTGTGGTCAAAACTCATTGCATCTGGACTCCTGACAGGAAAAGAACAGAGACAATTGCGCTGTCAAAATAAAAGCCTGAATTTGTTGGTGTACACACATTTTCTTGCTACTCTGGGCTAGACTCTCTGAATGTTTTGATTTTGACTGGATAAGTATTGATTGGTGAAGATGGTTAATGTCAAAATATTTCCGACTGTGGATTTGAGATGAATGCAACTTTTCTTTTAGTTTTTAATTTTTAGAGATGGAGCATTATAAATGATTGCTCTAATTAGAGTAGATTTTTTATCTTATATATTTAGAATAAGAAGATATGGGCAGTTTATTTTTTTAAAGGTCCTATATTACGCAAAACTGACTCTTATGAGCTTTAAGCCATGTTATAATGTTGTTACTTCATCATAAACATACCTGGAGTTGTGTTTTGTTTCATTTACAGATGTTTGAGTAATCCTTTATTATTATTAGCTTGAATCCGCCTAGTGATGTCATCAAGTGGTAGTTTTCACGTAAACAGATGCTTTTTAACTTTTGTTCAGTAAAGATTGGCAATTCCAGGGCTGAAATCAACTAAATGATGAAGAACCAAACCTAATGATGCAGGGTTTGTGTATTAAACATGTGTGAATGAAACAAAACTTAACTCCAAGTGTAGTTTTGATAAGGAAACAACATTATAACATAGATCAGAAACACCACAGTAGGGGCCCCTTAAATCACAATATAATAGAAGCATTATAACTGACAATATTCCTAAGGATGTAGCGAACCACATATAGTGCACCTTTACACTTTTGCTGTTAGCATGCTAGTTGTTGGCATGATGGTAAAAGTGTGCTCTGGCCTCTGAAAGTTGAGAAACACTTATATACCCATAGTGGTGAATAATTAGAATGTTAGGAATGCATAAAACCAATGCAAACAGTTAAACTAATTCTGTTTTTCACCTTTTTATAAAATGAAGGTATACAGCGTCTTTAAAGTGATAGTTTGGGTTTTTTGATGTGAATCTGTATGGCATCCCCTTCTGCAGTGTCGTTTAACGTTTTACGTTTTTTTACAATCTGAGCCTTCTTTCGGCAATAAAACAAGTAGTTTTACTCACCCATAGCAGTTTGGTGTCAATTGGAGTGGTATCGCAGAAGTTATGTTGGAGCCGTTCTGTTCTATTATTGATCCCGTATCCGTTAACATGGTGCTCGGGGCATTACTTTGCGCTCTCAAAATAACACAAACTTTAGCACTTTTCAAATCACAGAAGATCGCTGTGTCAGCGTAGACTTTTAGTGGATTCCAAAACGGCCTGAAACCCGATATGCAGCTATAGTTTCATTTGATGATGTCATCAGAGAGGACAGTGCGCATGCGTGAACTCAGCTGTTTTGTAAACACCGCTTGTCCGAAAGAAGCTAACACCGCTCTGAACTTTACTTTTCTGTTGCGATATCGGGTTTCAGGCCGTTTTGGAATCTACTAAAAGTCTACCCTGACACAGCGATCTTCTGTGATTTGAAAAGTGCTAAAGTTTGTGTTATTTGGAGAGCGCAAATCAGTGCCCCGAGCACTCACGCTAACGGATACGGGATCATTAGTAGAACAGAACGGCTCAACATAAGTTCTGCGATACCACTCCAATTGACACCAAAGTGCTATGGGTGAGTAAAACTACTTGTTTTATTGCCGAAAGAAGGCTCAGATTGTAAAAAAAACGTTACTTTTCCTTTAACACTAACTTGTCCCTGACAGTGTCCTCTGAGCCGAGTTATGCCCCAGTTTTGGTGCTGACGAAAGTAGGTCTGGCAAGTTAGCCACGACAGTTAATAAAGCTTGTTTTTCTTCTCAAAACAGTATTTGTCCAAAAAGTGATATATTTGCATCACAAAACAGTTGTCCATGAAAAAGTCAGAAGCCATAATCGCTTGGTGCTATTTTCTCTCGATTCCTATCACTGCGCGTTGCCCCCAGCTGGACAGCCGTACCTGTTTGTGTATTAATACTCGGGAAGTAAAATGTCTGACTACGACACCGACGAGGAGGACGTAGCAGCCAACATAACGTTATGTTTTGTAGAAGCTTTCACTGATAACAGGGCTCTCAAGGCTCACGCATTGAGAGTGTGACACAAGCAATTCGACGTATTCACACGCGCACACGCCACACATGGCATTTCTCACGCTGATTTGTGTTATTTTTTTTATTTTTTATTTTTTTGTGCCCAGAAAATCGGTCTGTGTGGCTTAGTTTATGCAGGCTCCGCGCGTTTTCAGCGCCGCCCCCTCCCCCTGCTCCGGGGGAGCTCCGGTGGAGCAGGGGGAGCGGCCTCCGCTCGGACCGCACGGTCGGGAGCAGACGCGCCGTCCCCCGGGCACGTCCTGAGCCTCAGTCCCGGTGCCACGTCTCCTCTGAGACGCACCGACTCCGGTCCCCGTCTGTGCGTAACGTGTCCCCCCCGACGGCTTACGCGCGGAATATGCGCGGCCCAGAGCCGAACTGCCCGTGGTGAGACGCGGTGAGACGCGGTTTGATGCGGGCCCGGTGCATTAACCAGACTCTTACATGAATCCGTTAAAAATGTCCCGCTCCCCCCCACCCCGGTCCCTCCTCCCCGCCCCTCTCAGCGAGTGACAAAACGGTGATGATAAAACAAACTGAGAACCATCAGGTAATAACTTCATTTATATAACTCTCATTAGTTGCTTTGTAGTTTAAGTTTGCTCTTTAGACAAACAGGGCTCTCAACACGCAATTCGACGTGAGAGCCCTGGATAATATGACATTGATTTGCCGCACACAAGATTACTAGCAGCTAGCTGATTATTAGCCTGTTCACTTGTAAACATCACCACTTGTTACACTTACCTGGGGTGCAGGGACAGCAGTGCTCTTCAAAAGCTTCCTCCTCCATGCTGGGCATACGTAATTCTCTTCACTGAAATGTGCATTGCACACACAAAGCTATTTTATTTTAGCCAATTTTGTGTCCACATTGAACCCTATGGGAAGAAGACAAAGTTGTCTCAGACAAATGTTTGTGACAGGAAAACGGTGACAGGAAAACCCCATTTTATATCTATTGTTTTCTTCTTCTTCTTCTATCGCTAGCTATATTTTTATTCTGACGTTTCTACATTGGCTCGCTGCGGTCTGAGGACGTAAACACTGCCAAACAACTGAAAAAGTGTTGGGTTTGCGCACGGCTGTCCAGCTGGGAGCAGCGCGCAGTGATAGGAATCGAGAGAAAGTAGCACCAAGCGATTATGACTGCTGACTTTTTCGTGGACAACTGTTTTGTGACGCAGATATGTCACTTTTTGGACAAATATTGTTTTGAGAAGAAAAACAAGCTTTATTAACTGTCATGGCTACTGCCGGACCTACTTTCGTCAGCACCAGAACTCGGCTCACAGGACACTGTCAGGGGTAAGTCAGTGTTAAACAGTGTTAATGCACGACACTGCTGAAGGGGATGCCATACAGATTCACATCAAAAAACCCAAATTATTCCTTTAAGATGTACAAAGTTGTTTATTTACACTACAGTGACTAGTAGATCAGTCCAGTTCCTGCTGTAAAACTGCACTGAAGATAGCTCATATGCGAGTTTGAGTTTTCCTCAGGCAGGAGCTGACTGAAGTAGCAGAGTTCACCTGGACATCTGCTCAGCTGCTCCTCTTCCTCCTCTCCTCTTCCTCTTCTCCTTTTCTCTCTTTTATCTGCAGCCACACAGCAGAGCAGCTCAAGGCTCTGAGACATCTGCTGCCAAGCGCGTGCTTACCTGAGAGGTACCTGAGAGAGTGGGGCTGCAGAGGATTAATACAAGATTTCGGCTGTGGATTCACAAGTTTTTCCTTTTTTCCGCTGCCAACCTGGTTCACTGGATAAAAATTCCACTCACAGACATAGATACACTACAAAATAGACTTTTATTCCCACACAGCCTTATTTACAACTTGTGTTTTATAGTATTCCTTGTGTACAGTGATTTCCATCGTGTTTAGTTTGCGTCAGATGCCCTTTTTTGGTGATACTGTCTGTTTAATCCCCATCCACTCCTATTGATACTTGGCAGGTAATGTCATCAACATTCCCTGAGGGTGTAACGCTAACTGAAAGCACTGCTCAGTTAGAACCTCTGTTATTCAACTTTACTTTAATCTGAGCTTTATTTTAACAAAAGAGCTGTCATGGTTGGAACTACAACAGGTGAGAGGATTTGTGTGCTTAAAGGGATATGCCACCCCCAGGTCAAATTTGGGCATCTCCCCACAGTCCAGAGACTAAAATAAGTGGTGGAAAGCGTTTTCCTGCTCACCCAGCCATTGTCCGAGTCTGTCGCCACTGACCGCCGCGGTATCTGGTGCTCCTCCGCCTTAGACTGGAGTCTAACGTCGCCAGAGAAAGATTTCGGCCAAAAGGAATTAATTTGCTCGATGCGTTTCCCAATTACTTTGTGTGTAGTGCGCATTCATATCGAGTGCAAATAAATGTGCAAATCAACACGGAGAGCTTGCCTTGGTCATTTTGGGTGGGAACTATTTTCCAGTGCGTAAGAATACAGCCGTATCACGCAGTACGCTACCAGGGGAATCCCAGTTACGCACCGGGAAGGGAGTTCCCCTGTTGCACAACGTGGTGCGTGATACGACTGTATTCTTACGCACTGGAAAATAGTTCCCACCCAAAATGACCAAGGCAAGCTCTCCGTGTTGATTTGCACATTTATTTGCACTCGATATGAATGCGCACTACACACAAAGTAATTGGGAAACGCATCGAGCAAATTAATTCCTTTTGGCCGAAATCTTTCTCTGGCTACGTTAGACTCCAGTCTAAGGCGGAGGAGCACCAGTTACCGCGGCGGTCAGTGGCGACAGACTCGGACAATGGCTGGGTGAGCAGGAAAACGCTTTCCACCACTTATTTTAGTCTCTGGACTGTGGGGAGATGCCCAAATTTGACCTGGGGGTGGCATATCCCTTTAAAGGTTGTATGGAGGATTTTTTTTTTTTGTTTCAAATTGTCAATGAAAGTTCATAGTAGCATTATAGAGATGCAGCAGCCTTGTAATTATGATGACCAAAAAAAAATAAATAAAAAGAATGAAAATCCATCAGCTGTGGATGTGGTGGTGACAAATAAACATTAGCCAGTAGATAATGAGGCTACTGTTTTTGAGGTCGCTGAAAGAAGAAGAGAAGGGCATGCACTGAAGCAGATGAAGGGTCTAAAGACTGGCGCGTTGGTCACTCAATTATTTCTGGACAGGAAACTTCAACAGCAATTCGTTCAGCAATTCTGAACACGCACCGGCTGTAAACAGACATGAATTCTAGCATATGGAGGAGGCGGGGATGGCATTTCTACTTAGGGAGCTGTGGAGGAGGGGAGGTGGTTTCACACATGTGCAATATTTGAAAAAGGTCAAACAGTTGCTGGATTTCTCCTTCCTTGGAAAATCCTCTATACAGCCTTCAAACAAGTCTCTCACACATAAAATTACTGTCACAAGTTAGCTACCATTTGCCAACAGTTTTTCAAATAGTCATCTTTTTGTTGAAAATAAAACACTTAAGCAGGACCATGAACGCTCTTATTGATGACAGGCTACTGAAAATGTGCTCTTTAAATCCATTTTGTATTTCTTGAGTTTTCAGGTGTTTGTGCTAATGTGTACATTGTGTCACCTTGGTAACTGTTGAACATTCTGCTAATAGAGATCCATGTAACCACATTGATTGTCCAGTCCAGAACCACAGTATGTACATTTTTTTTTAGCTAAAAATACACTCTTTTGATATTTTTTTTTCCATTTCGGTTATGTTTATCACTAAACTTAGAAAAACATGTGTCCTTACTCTGAGTGGGCTTGCATTTTCACAAACCTGGCTCTTACTTGGCCTGGAAAAGGGCCTTCTCCACCTTTGCTTGCTTCCATGCAAATGGTGTTGTCATCTATCTTCATCTAGAATACTCCAAAGTGTTTTTGTTTTTGTTTTTTTTGTTGTTGTTTTTTTTGCTTTCTGTTTCTATGGAATCATCATGTCACCTCAACAAAGTTACATAATGTACCTCTAAACATAGAACTAGATTCATCTTTATAAACTGAAAACAACAATTATTATTTATAGTGCAGATGAATGGAAGACTTTTCATATGAACTTACTGCCTCTATAATGTCCAATCTTATCATTCCAAACACTCTGAATGAAAAATGATTGTGTTTTTAATCCAAAAAGACTAATGAAGATTTGTTCCCATTCCCACTGATTAGCCTGACAAAAAAAATAAACAAAAGCTGCAGCACAAGCTTGACATCTGCTCATTTAAAACCCTGGAGAATAGTTCATTCTCATTACAGATGAAGCAACAGCTCACTCCGCAGTTTGGATCCATTTGAAAGAAGATCCAGAGTTCTCAAATGTGTCCAAAACACGTACAGAAGTGTGGAAGCACGAGGACTGTCTGCATCAATCGCCTTTACTCCTTTTAATGCACTCCAGATACTTTGTCTTTGAGGCAGTTTTATCAATGAGCAACTTTAAAACTGAAAAACACATGAGAAGAACTGACTTATCACGGTGGATTCAATGTACACCGAGTTCCAAATGATGTAAATTGTGTTTAAGTGTCATAAAGGTCAGATGTTTATTTTTCCAGTGAAACTCATGGATGGTCTTGTGTCTCAGTGAAATCACTTCACACACCTGTGCCAATGAGTTTGCCCGGTGCGTCCAATTAAAGGAAAAACGACTTACTATAAGAAGGACGGTCCACATTATTAAGCAGAGCAACATTTTAAAGTAATATGGGAAATAAAAAGGATCTCTCTACTGCTGAAGAGCGTGAAGTTGGATATTTCATGAAAACTTAAGCGTGATCATCGTACTATTAAGAGATTTGTAGCTGATTCAGAGCACACACAGATTCGTGCAGATAAAGGCACAATGAGGAAGGACTAAGAGAGCAGCTGCTAAAACGCTTTTACAAAGCAGCAAACAGCTATTTGAAGCTGCTGGTGCCTCTGGAGTCCCGTGAACATCAAGGTGTAGGATCCTCCAGAGGCTTGCAGTTATGCATAAACCCTTAAACAATGCTCACAAGCAGAAACAGCTCCAGTGGGCCCAGAAATAGATGAAGACTCATTTTCAAACAGTCTTGTTAACAGACGAGTGTCGTGCAACCCTGGATGGTCCAGATGGATGGACTGGTGGATGGTTGGTGGACAGCCACCATGTCTCAACAAGACTGAAACGTCAGCAAGGAGGTGGTGGAGTCATGTTTTGGGCCGTAATCATGGGGAGAAAGCTGGTCGGCCCCTTTAGGGTCCCTGAAGGTGTGAAAATGACTTCTGTAAGGTATGTGGAGTTTCTGACTGACCACTTTCTTCCATGGTACAAAAAAAAAAGAACCATGCTTTTTGGAGCAAAATCATCTTCATGCATGACAATGCTCCATCTCATGTTACAAGGAATACCTCTGCACCATTTGAAGCTATGGGCATAAAAGAGAAACTCATGGTGTGGCCCCATCCTCCCCTGACCTCAACCCTACTGAGAACCTTTGGAGCTCCTTAAGCCAAAGATCTATGAGGGCAGAAGGCAGTTCACATCCAAACAGCAGCTCTGGGAGGTTATTCTGACATCAAAGAAATTCAAGCAGAAACTCTCCACAAACTCACAAGTTCAATGGATGCAAGAATTGGGAAGCTCCTATCAAATAAGAGGACCTATGTTCAAACGTAACTTGACCTGTTAAGATGTTTTGATTGAAATAACTTTTGATTTCAGTTAAATGCTTCTAATTGAAAAATAAACAAATGGCAATTTTCGGTTCTTTACAACAATAACATGGTTTAAATCTCTGTTGTGCATAATCATTTGGAACGGTGCATTTTAAGGTTTTATTTTTGAAAACATTCAAACTATAAAAGTTGATGACTTGAAAATTAGGATTAAAGGAAAAGTAACGTTTTTTACAATTTGAGCCTTATTTCGGTAATAAAACAAGTTGTTTTACTCACCCATAGCACTTTGGTGTCATATGGAGCACTTCCAGAGATGTTTTAGATTTGCGTTAGCCTAGCGCAACTTCTGGCCATAGCTCGGGGCATATAATATATTCCTTGAGCATGTAATATGCCTCGTGCGGGCTCCAAATAACACAATCTTTAGCACTTTTCAAATCATAGAAGCTTGATGTCTTAGTCTACGATTTCGTTTGAGTCAAAAGTGGCCTGTAATCCGAGATTTATCCATAGTTTACAGCTTTGCGTTTCATGTTTGGGTCCCGGGAGCTGAGAGCACAGTCCGCACATGCGCACTGGCGTCCTCATCTACTCGAAACTATGGCTAAATCTCGGATTACAGGCCACTTTTGACCACACAAAATCGTAGGCTTAGACATCGGGCTTCTATGATTTGAAAAGTCCTAAAGTTTGTGTTATTTGGAGACCGCAAATAAGTGCCCCGAGAACTCACATTATGGAGATCGCTAATCTAAAACATCTCTGGAATTGCTCCATATGACACCAAAGTGCTATGGGTGAGTAAAACAACTTGTTTTATTACCGAAATAAGGATTCAGATTGTAAAAAACGTTACTTTTCCTTTAATGTCATTTTTACTGACAATTTGCAAAATCAGAAAAAAACATCATTTGCATAATAATTTGGAACGCAGTGTATTAGCGTTACATGCAGCAGATCTTTGGATATTTTGCAAAATCGACTTCAGAGCTTTTAATCATGTTATAGCTGTTCCTTCTTCTCATTTACCCTCTGGAAGTTGTATTTGGAGTGACTCAAAACAAGTAGGTGGCAGATCCTCCAACAGAAAAGTTACACAGTGGACCTTTAAAGAGCCCATGACATGGTACTTCTTGATGCTTTTATATGGCGCCTTAATGGAGAAAGCCTCATGAACACAGAGCCAAAAATATCTCTCTCAAACACTTTATTATGGGCGTTGTTGCTTGAATGCAAATGAGGAGGACAGAGACAGGCCAGTGCAGCAGGTGGGGGTGTGGCCAAACTCTCCGCTCTTTCCTCGTTTAGCAGTGCGATGTGCACTGTCACCCACTTTCATGTCTGTAAGCGCGGAGGAAGATATGAGACTAGTTGCATTAAAAAAACACATTTCCACAGAAAATAAAATTAAACCACTGCTGTTTCAGAGGTTCGGAGGCTCGGATAAAGGAAACAGCTGCCTGGAAACACTCTCACGTCCCTCCAGGCAAATAAAAAAACGCATCTCGCATTGCGTAGCTCGTTTGTGGTCCAAGTTCTCTTGGCGTGACTTCCAGAGACGATGTGTAGACATCCAGACGGGCGGTGGAACTGCATTTGCATTTTTCCCTGAGCGTGACATCAGAATGTTCCCTTGTTCAGAATCGCCCGTTGGGGCTGTCTTTTTTTCAAACGCGGAAAAGGATCGCAAATGCTCAGGTTACACATTGCTCAACTTTTAGCCATGGGGGGGGGGGGCTAAACAGGGTAGGGGAGCTCAAATTAACGTTCAAAAACCTCAGAAAGTGAAAATTTCATGCCATGGGACCTTTAAGTGTGTCTGATCAGCAGCACTCATACTTGCATTAATTCAATGTAAATCAATAGTATTTGTAATATGGGCTTTTACAGCCTGATGTATTCTAATGCACATCTCCACTGAACTATAAGGAGGTTGTGTTTTTGTCTGTAAATAAAACAAATACAAACTGCAAAGACATATTAGAGTTTGACAAAGTGGACTAGTGGGTTTCTATGGTCACGCCTATATTAATTTCCACATTGTATCACTGGTTTAAAATGCTAAAACAATATCAACTCATATAAATGAACTGCTTTGAACATTCCTGATTACATTTGATATATAGTGTGCACCTTTCATACACACATCCTTAAAGAAATTCCAAACTTGATTGATAGTTATTGATTTTGGCGTGTTTCAGCACCTGAACTTCAAACCCGCAGTGAATACAGAGCAGTGCCTCAGCCTGTAACACTGCCTTTAACAAGTCACTATTGTTTTAGTGTGCAGCTGGAGAGAGAATACCATGTGCTCAATTACTAGGGCCATTTGGAAGAAAAAATCCCCTTACAGTTTTTTCTGATTGTGATTCGATTTGTGATTTATGTCTTGCTTTGTGTAGAATATTCCTCAGTATGGCATTATCTTGCATTTATTCAAGTGTTTATTGGTCAATTTATATTTATTGGTTGTGCTATAATGGCATTTTATCTGCTTGTCTCCATGGAGATAGACAAGTTACCATATAGCTGATAATGCCAGACAAAGTGAAAACATCTCCATGGAAGAACTGACAAAAAACTGAAATATGAACTGACAAACTAATACAAGAAGAGAATTATTCTACTTCATATAATGCAGCCTTGGCGATTTGCTTATTTCATCTATTCAGATTGTGATTTTGACTAATTTTGCAACCCCACCAACAACTGTTAAACCTCGACTCCCAACTGAATCCATTGTGAGGGCCTGACGAGCTGTGTTCAACTGGTCTGTGAGTCATTTTGAGGCGCGCTCAAGTCTGCTAAGATCTGGGGCTCTATAGCAGCATTCCTAGCATAGCTCTACGGCCATAATGTGAAGTAGAATGTATTTGTATAAAGGGTTCAGGAAGGACAGCTGTGGTGAGTGTTACAGTAACTTTCCGGAGCTCAAAGTCAAAGTTTTCTCACCAATTGCACCAATAGAATGTGGAGAATTTGACTTAAGCCCAAAATAGCCCATGCATTTTTCCTCCCGGACCCCACTTTGAAGAGTCTGGTTTAAAAAAAAAAAAAATATAAATATATATATATATATATATATATATATATGGAACTAAGTGTTTTCAATTTGAGAGAAGAACTTCTCCGTGGATTGTGTGTTAAACATGTTTGAATTAAACAAAACACAACTCCAGGCATGTTTTTGATGGTGAAACATTATAAAATAAAAGAAAAGAAAATAGCATAATATGGGCCCTTGAATTGAAAAGATTGATTAATATCTATAATGTTCTGCCTTTTAAGCCTAGAGACATAAAGGTCCAGTATGTCACTTTTTTAGTGTAGGGTCAGTCCTGCTTGTCTCCATGTAGATGTTATAGTTTTGCTGAATGAGTTCCTCAATACGGCATTAGACTTGGCAATGGAGACAAACGAAGGACTCCACCTGGCCAAGTCACTGTGACTGGGCCATCTGTGAAGAGGCACTCATCCTTGCTCTAAGAGTGCATGTTTGTCCAAGGTAGTTTTCAGAGTAAAAACACCAGTAAATAAATGAAAGATAGATATGTGTGATGCCATACTATAGGGCTAAGGAGTAATATGAAAACAAGCAGACCCTCCAATAGAAAAGTTACTCAGTGGACCATAAGTGTGCCTGGTTGCCTACACTCATACATGCAATCATTCACTTCAAATCAATCATTTTTGTAATATGGCCTTGTACAGCTTGATCTATTCTAATGCACACTGAATGATAGGGCAGTTGTGTTTTGGCTCCCTTAGCTTTAGTAGTTTGTGTGAGTTAAAAGCAGAGGGCGGGGTTCTGCTTTCACCCGTCAGGATAATATCTGTTCTGGGCTTTTAAAGAGGCTGGCATCAACACCCAGCCACAGTGCCAAACTCCAGCCATCTCACACGCACTTATTTGACTGTTTAATGTGTCATAATGGCCACTGTAGGATGTAGATGGCTGCAGCTGACAAAGAGGCAGGCAAAGGGAAATAACGCTTTACTCAGGCCTAGGTTAGGTCAAATCAGTCTTTTTTGAGTGGTGCATTGTGTTTCTTTTCTGGAAGAGCGTCTGTCAAATGCTTTTCTCCATGGTATGGTATTAAACCTTTCTATCATCAGAGAGACCAAACCAGACCAAGTCACAGGTCAGATCTATGGAGAGGCAACCTCGCTCACAGTCAGAATTACTGTTTTTCTAGGTATTTTTGAGTTATAAAACTACCTATAATTGGATAAATGTAAGGTAGAGCTGTTTAATGTCATATTGTGGAAAATCCCAGGCAGAGCAATGACATCTTCAAAGAAACAATCATGCAATGGACCTCCACAAAAGAAGTTAGACAGTGCACCTTTAAATTTAAGGCAAAAATGGCAAAAAAAAAAATATACTGTATCACATTTCATTTAGAAAGGATTTTTGGATTGGTAGTACTTATAAAAATGTATGAACTAAATATTATTATTATTGTTAATAATAATAATCATCATCATCATAATATTAACAGAGCATTTTGAGCTTTGGAGATATAGATTGACTACTATTAAAGCATTACTCAAACTTGTGAGTGAAACAAAATACAACTCTGGGTATGTTTTTAATGAGATAACAACATGCTTACATGACTCACGAGCAAATTTTGCGTAATATAAGACATTTAAAGCCCCAGTGTGTAGGATTCGTGGTGCATAGGTGGATGGTGCTATTGCACTGTCTGTTTTAGCTACGGCAGACCTCGAGGGACCCGCGCGTGCGCCGCGGTCCCGTTTTTTTTTTTTTTTTTTTTCTCATGAAAACACACATTCCCGATCATGTACCATGGCACTCTACACATCAAATGAAACCTTACAGTCTCCTCTTTCTGACTATGCAATTCATTTCCCTGCAAAACAAACACTCCCTGAGCACATGGGGCTTTTATACGGAAAAGCACAAAACGAGGTTTGCTTACCTTAGAATGCTTTGCACAGGTCAAACTCTGTATTTCACCATAAACTTGCTCTCAATTTGTCCGTAAGGATCCAGCAAATAAAATCCAGTAAAACAATTTAAACACGTGTTAGATCCATTACGACGTCTGATCCGGCAGCATGCTTGTGTTGTTTACCCAAAACCACGAGCCTTGCCGAAGGCGTAGGCGGAGCCCAAATGTCCTTCTGCGGCTCTCGTATTCAAAATGGCTGCCTCTGCATGGGGAAGATCCCCCTTTTATGTGACTATATCTAAGTCCAAAAGAATACTTTGATTTCATGATGGAAGTGAAAAGGCTTGGAAAACAATGTATTTTTGAATGGGTATCTTCAATTTCAGTAATTAACGGGTAAAAATCTTACACACTGTCCCTTTAACACCCCAACTCATCTTAATTGCACAGTGCAGATGGTAGTTTTGTACAAATGAGCACTGAGGTGAACACAACCTGAAATTCTCCAAAAGTTTTAGAACAGTTCACTCCAGGTGTCTGTAGCCTGAGGACGGCTGTGTCTCCTCCTCTCTCTGTGTGTGGGTGGTCCCTTATGTCCTCACTGTCCTAAAGAAGACCTTTTCTGGAAGCCACGCATTTCCTCTCATATGACTGTATAGTTAAATTACTTGTAGACATTCATGGGCGAAAATTTGGTTATTTATGTTCTTCTCGACAAAATGTGAAGAAAATGCCAATGATAAAAAGGTATTAATACATTAGTCCCTATTGAAAGTAAGGCATATCTAATAGCGATGGTCAGGTATGGATTTTTTCAGTCAATACTGTTATTTTTAGCTCTTGCTATTTTGGCCAGTGACTGATATTTGCCAATATTAAGATTAAGATGTTTATAGTTGATGGAAATGCCCACAAACCCAAGTAAAGTTGTATCTAAGTTTTAAAAATCTATATAGTTTGTTGTACTTTTTACAATGAGCACGCAACCTTAGCTTATTTGCATTTGAAAAAACAGTTGAAAAAGTATCAAGAATTTTTTTTGCAATACTGATATACGAAACAATCTCCTGATATCACCTATACCAACAATCCCTAATGTTATATCAAACTAGTGTTCCATACACTGACTTGACACTGAGGAATAGCCTTGATGCTCAAGTTGGATTCTGATACCACAGTGATAATAAAAAACACTTTCTCTGGATAATAGAATGAATCATAAAAAAAAAACAAAAAAAAAACAAAGGCATATAGAGTCTATGCCTAAACCTCCTACCTTACATTCTCCACATCAGGAGCAAAGCACTAATTCACTGTAATGTTTATCTTCATTCACTATTGAACTCCTGCTGCTGTACCTGGGGATCATTTTGTCTAATAACATTTTGGCTTAATCTCTTCTCTAAATAATTACACATTAAAGTCTCTCATTAGCTGCTTCATAAATCAAACTTTAGTCACATTAACTACAAAATGTAACTTTTTTCTTGCCTTTCTATTATTCCTGCCTCCCTCTGCGTTCTTGTATCCGAGCACCTTGTCTCCTGTACTTATTGCTCTCACTTAGTCTTAATTATAGTTTGAATAGGCTAATATTTGCGGCACGGTAGCAGAGTGGTTAGCGCTCTTGCTTCACAGCAAGAAGGTTCCGGGTTCGATCCCCGGGTCGCCCAGACCTTTCCGTGTGTGTTCTGTGTGGAGTTTGCATGCATGGTCTGGGTTCGATCCCCGGGTCGCCCGAGCCTTTCTGTGTGGAGTTTGCATGTTCTCCCCGTGTCTGGGTGGGTTTCCTCCGGGCACTCCGGTTTCCCCCACCAACCCAAAACATGCACCATAGGTACCTCCAGCTTAGGTCCTGACCAAACCGAAGCAAGAAGATCATGGAGATGGTCCCCGGGCGCCCTAATGTGTGCTGCCCACTGCTCCTAATATATGTATATATATATAGGATGGGTTAAAATGCAGAGAAGAATTTCTCCAGTGTGAGATCAATAAAGTTCACTTCTTCTTCTTCTTCTTCTAATATCACTGTGCCAATTGCTACCGCCTGTGAATGACACAAACCACAGGTCTAAACAGAAAAAGGAAAGGAAATGGTATTTTAAGCATCTCTCTGAGGATGTAATAAAGACGTACAGTGGGGAGTTATGGATGTGTTTACAGTACTGATAACTTGCTGGAAAAGTTATCAGCTCTTCTCTAAAGGTCCATCAGTTTTCATGCCTGGAGGACGTAGGGCTGATGTTATAGGCCCTACCTTTAAAGTTCCCATATTACGCTGTTTTCTGATCTATATTATAATGTTGTTTCCTCATCACAAACATACACTTTTCTTACCATGTACTATTATTGCATGTTATTAGTACTTCTTGACTATCTTAGCGAGTCAACGGTTCTTCTGATCCTAAGCATTTCATTGCATTGTTGACCTTGTGTTGATTCTGCATATGACAAATAAACAATCTTGAATCTTGAATCTTGAATCTAGAGTTGTGTTTTTCTCTCTTGTGATGTCTATGTGGTAATACAGGAAGTACAGTGGTACCTTACCTTACGAAATGAATTTGTTCCAGAAGTGGTTTTCGTAACGTGAATTTTTCGTAAGTTGAGTAGCTATTTCAATGGAAATGGCCTGATTCGTTCCAAGGTTGTTTTTTTTATAGTGTAACATTTTTTTAATAGTGTAACATTGTGTTCTGCGTCCTGATTGGCTAAGAGACTGTAGAGCCAGGACTAAACGTGGAATAAACCAGGTCTAGACCAGAACTAAACCAGGTCTAAACCTGGACTGGACCTGGACTAAACCAGGACTGGACCAGGTCTAGACCTGGACTAAACCGGGACTAGACCAGGAGTAAATCACCCCGTGTGGCTCTTTGCTGGTTTCGTTTTTGCGTTCGTTTGTGCGTGTTCGGTTTGTGGCTCGGGCTGCGTGTTCGCCGTGGTTTTATGTCGTGCTCACGGTGCTCCTGTCTCCGCGCTCCTTGCGTGTTCGGCGCTAGAGCTAAGAGGCCGAGAAAGGTGCTCTTTGAGCGGGCACGACCACGGGGTTTTTCCCGGGGCTGGCTCTGGTTCTATCCGACTTCCAGAGCCAGGGGGCTGACACTGTGAGCTAAGAGGCCGAGAAAGGTGCTCTTTGAGCGGGGATAACAGCGAGGCGTGCATCTCAGCGCGCATTATTCGAATTTTTGAGATTTCGCGTTTCATAACTTGAATTTTCTTTCCTATCTAGAGACCAAAATTTAACGTGAAAGCGTTTCGTAACTTGGATTTTTCATATGTAGGGTCTTTCGTAAGGTGAGGTACCACTGTATTGTTTTTAGACTGCATTAACTTTCACTAGAATCATTTGGATAATTACAACTCAACTCCGGGTATGTTTTTGATGAGGTAACATGATAACATGCCTTAAAGCTCACAAGAGTCAAGTTTCTGTAATATAAGACCTTTAAATATTTCAATAAAAGTTACAAATCGCACTATACATTCCAACACAGCAATAACATGGTAACTAAGTGTAATGGTAGTAGTTACATGATTACACAAAAAGGATACATCTGTCATCCTGTGTAATTTCATGGTAATAACATTTAACCTTAAACCTGTAGAAACTCCAAACATTATTTGTACTTTTGATAATAACGTAACAATATGAAAACAGGAAAGTGCACTTATCCCCATTATGCAACTATGTTAAATGAAGTTCAAGAACTACAAATGATTCCCATAAGACCCATCGATATGACTGCCTCATAACAAAGGAAGAAGTTGAATACAAAATGTCTCTTTATGTCTAAGTTTGGTAAACAAGAGAGGAAAAGTTTGCTGTCTTGATATGGAGAGGAGGAAGAGGGCAGGGAGGGGACGGGCTGCTGGGGAGGAAGAGTCTATGGGATGTGGGCAGGGCCAAAACACAGAGGAAAGGAGACAGTGTGTTGCCCATAGACCAGAGAGGACTGTGGGAAACTTGGACTTCTCTATTGAATTTTCATGGACAAGGCTTTGTTTGGAGCTGACATGTTGTGAAGTTTCAAGGCTAACTTAAGGTACATGTACTGCACTATTATTATGACGCAGTATTCATGCATTTGTATAGCTCTATATTTTGTGGTGATTGTATTAGGGCTGTAGTCTGTTAAAGGTCCTATATTACACAAAATTGGCTCCTGTGAGCTTTAAGCCATGATATAATGTAAACCTCCTCAAAAACATATGCATAGTTGTGTTTGTGTTTTGTTTCATTCACATGTTCGAGTAATCCTTTTTTTATTAGTCTGTCTCCATCTCCAAAGTTCAAAATGTTACACCTTGTGATGTCATGAAAGGGTAGTTTTCAAGTTAATAGCTATCTTTTACCTCTTTGTTGAGGGCTGAAAAGGTCCAAATAATTCTAGTGAAGGTGTGTGGAGTTTAAAAACTTCCTGTATTAGGTAGAACATGACATCACAAGGTATTTGAGTGTTTTCAGTTTCGGAGAAGAACTTAGCCTAAATTTGAAAGAAATAAAACACAACTCCAGGTGTGTTTTCGATGAGGAAATAACATTTTAACATAGATCAGAAAATCAAAATCAGAAAAAGCCATTAATCAATTAATCTGTTGATGGTGTCTTAGTTGACCACATTTTTTTTTTAAATCAAAGAATCACTTTATTTAAATTTTTTGGTATTTATATGTAAAAAGGCAGATTAAACTCATGATTTACAAGATTAATATGTTTATCTATATAAATATATTGTTTCCTAATACTTTTTCTGTGTAAATAGTTGTTTTTGCATGAACTTGTGTGCATGTGTAGTCTTCTGAGTCCAGTTTGGGTCAGATACACAGAGATACGTAATAGTTTTGAGAGCTTTTGCCACGCCTTTTTAGTTGATTAATCAATTGATGTCTTTAGTCGACCAAGAATTTCTATAGTTGACTACAGACCTATAACTGAAGCTTTACTTACTTGTAGGACTGGGAAACGCAGGGTCCCTCACGATTCTATACAGTACTTGATACATATCGCAATATTTTTCTGTAGTGTCATGAATCGAAACATATTGTGACAGGCCTAAGCGCTACTTTCTAGATCTTGGGTGGTCTTTGCTCTTAAATCCAAAAGGCAAATCCAGACACAGCATTTGCACTGTCTCCTCTCATCTGACTGGATTAACAATAGAAGTCATCTCTCCTCCCCTGTCTCGCAATGTCCTTCACTATTGTCTGAGTTGCACCATTTTGTTTGTCTTGCTTCATTTAGCGAGCCCAGGGAATAGAAAGGAATGTACAGTTCAAAGTAGCTGTAAATGTTCTAGAAAGCAAATTGATGGTGCATGAGAAATTGCACATTAACGCTTCATAATAACGTTTTTCTTCTCCCTTTTCACGTATTTTGTGTTACTTCTGACAGACCACAAACACCAGAGCAAGGTGATGGATAGCATTTAAAAGGGTGGATTTCAACATGGGAAATTTATCTAGAAAGTTGCATTAAGAGTTGAGATATGAAAAGCCTTTAAGATCCACTGTTGGTATTGGGAGCAGATCAGAGCCCTAACTGTCGAACTCTCATACTAACTTATGTCATCCAGTGATGCAATGTTTGTCTTTTGTGTTTTGATAGATGATACGTTTTGTAATCTTGTCTAGACGAGAGCTTTACAGTCATTTCACTCACAATCCAAAATATCTCAATGACTGTACTATTATGAGAAAAAGTAAGTATTATTTGTGTTCTTGGGTAAACGCTTAACTCGTATTGCCCACTCCTGTCACAGTAATGCAGCAGGAAGGGCATCCGGTGTAAAATTAATGCCTGTTCCTGTGGTATGAAATTGTTGATTCAGAAGTACACAAAACTGAGAAAGCTGTAACTCAACTGTAATTCAACCAAGTGCAACATTTACTGGCACGTTTCTGATCTAGGTCTATTGTAAAATTGTCATCTAATTATGTTTATATTTGTGGCAATCCCTACTTGTGTTAAAGGTGCATTATGCAGCTTTTCAGGTTAGCAGTTTATTACCATGGAGACATTATTTGTTTGCCTGGGAAGTTCCTCTATTTGGCATTAAATGAATTGATCTAAATGCATTAAATTGAAGGTATTTGTTATAGACTCTATGGACGTGAAGTGAGCGTGGGGGCGCTTCCGGCTCCAATGACTCCGCCTCCAATTCACTTTGAAAATATATTGACTCTCTCTCTGTAAATGCTGCTGTCAGGCTCCACATTTTGGTCTTAAAATGTTCATATTAACTCGCCCTACATGATCCTGGTGTTTTTATTTTGCCATTTTGTCTATAAATAAATTCCTAATCTGAAACTCTCCTCCTAATTCACCGCTATAACTGCCAGCCTCAGTGAGCTTCATTTGACTGGAGCCGAACTTTATGGGTGACTTCACATTCCCTTAGTCCACTTCTTTATGCAGTATAAGATTCAAAAGTGTACAAAATGAGAACATTGAGAAAGCGCAGCAGTTACAGGAATGTTTTGATACATTTCGGATGTACTGCAAAATCATCATCTGATCAATGATAAAAAACCCAGTGTAGTTGCATGAGTCCACTTCTTTATGGTATTTATATTACATTATGCATTCTTACTGTGGTCAGGATCTCCACAGATCTGACCTTAGCCTGTAGTTGTAGTTGTCACCTGCTTCTCTCCGTGTAGACTGATAAGCTTATCACCACACTGTCGAACATTCCATAGGAAGAAATAACATATACAGTAGCTCCCCTTAACGTTAAAATGTTTTGAGCTATCCTCCTGAGTCTTTCAAACACACCCAATATTGAGTGTGCATTCTTCTAGTGCCACGTTCCCACAGCTCAGTTTTGTAACATTCTTCCTCGGTACAACTGTGTTTACATTGTGCTGCTGCTCTGCCCCACAGGGAACCGCCATGGAGGAAATGGACTTTGAGCGGCGCCGTGAGCTCCGGAGGCAAAAGCGCGAGGAGATGCGACTGGAAGCAGAGAGGTACGATCCAAATTACTGTCGCGATTATCACTTTTAAGACACTAATTCCCTTTACGAAACTCCAAACAGCGGTCTGTCTTTGTATTTCTCATTAGCTGATACTGCGTGCCGACAGAGGGGGCGACGTTGCTCTCAATTAAAGGGTGTAATAAGGGCCCATTTGTCAGGGAGTGCATTGATGTTGGAGCCAGAGCTGGAAGTGCGTTAATGGCTTAGATGGACCCTCCTCTCTTTTGGTCTTTTACAACATCGCTCAGCAAATATTGGCTTCCACCGGCCTGTTGCAGAGTGGGAGAAAAAGGTTGATAAGAAATCTGATAAGCAATGTGATGACCTTTAAGTGGGACTGCTCGATCAAATACTCCCTCTCTCCTCCTCCTCTCCCTCTCTTCTCCTCTCTTCCTCTTCTCTACACTCCCTCTCTTGCTCTCCTACAGTTTCTCTCTCATTTTCTTTCCCTCTCACTCTCCCTTTCTCTCCCTTGCACACTCTCTCTCCTCTTTCTCTCCCATTTTCTCCCTTCTCTTTCTCCACCCCCACCCCCCTCTCTCACACACTCTCTCACTAGCTGTTTTCTCTTTCCCTTCCTCTCTCTGTCTCTCTCCCTCCCTCTCTCCCCCTCTCTCTCTCCCTTCCTCTCTCCCTCTCTCTGCTCTCTCCCCCTCTCTCTCCCCCACTCTCTCTCTGTCTCTCTCCCTCTCTCCCTCTCTTTCTGCCCCCCTCCCTCCCTCCCTCTCTCTCTCCCCACTCTCTCTCTGTCTCTCTCCCTCTCTCTCTCCCTCTCTTTCTCTCTCCCCCCTCCCTCCCTCTCTCTCTCTCCCCCTCTCTCTCTCTGTCTCTCTCCCTCCCTCTCTCTCTCTGTCTCTCTCCCTCCCTCTCTCCCTCCCTCTCTCCCCCTCACCCCGCTTTGATTCAGTGGAAGAAATTGATTAAACTAAAGTTCACTTCATCAAGATGACTGAGTGCTAACAGGCCAAGTGTTGTAATCAAAAACAGTAAAAGGTTTTTTTCAATACACCGAGCACTTGATACATTGCATGCCAGGGCTTTTTATCTACCCGCTTTACAAAAATCTCTCACTCCTCCAATTAAAGAAGGGCCGAACCTGAACAAAGATATAGACCAAGGTCAGTGGGCATTTTCAAAGTTTTCATTAGAATCAATTCTCTTGCTCAGGGCTGGCCAAACAAGCCTACACTGGACTGACCACAGCTGAATACAGCCATGGCTCTACAATAATTCATTTTTATGGAACATCAAATTCGTGCAGGGCATCCTCTACTCCGATGTACAAGGTTGTCGCTCAAGGTAACGCCATGGAGATTAGATAAAGCTGACATTTATTAGTAGCATCTGCACTGATTCATTTTTAATCTGAATTTCAAGAGTGAGTAGGGGCACTGAATTTCACTTGTTTTAACAAATATATTTAATTCTTTATTGAACATACCTGGAGTTGTGTTTTGTTTCATTCACACATATTTGAGTAATTCTCTATTATTATTATTATTATTATTATTATTATTATTATTATTATTATTATTATTATTATTATTATTATTATTATTGGGGCCAACCACCGAAGGTGCTAGGCACCATAGTGTTTCGCATGCACATTCCAGCCAGTCCATTACCCACGGCAATTTATAGGCCCCCAGCCCCAACCGTCTAGTGCCACCAGCAGGTCAAAGTTGCAGGAATTCTGTTAGATTCTGTTAGACCCTGTCAGACCCTGTCAAACCTTGTTAGACTCTGTTAAACCCTGTTTCTGAGTCTGACAGGGTCTAACTACCATGTTAGACCCTGTCAGACTATGCTAGACACTGTTAGACTCTGTTAGACCCTGTCAGACCCTGTTAGACCCTGTCAGACCCTGTTAAACCCTGTTAGACCCTGTTAAACCCTGTCAGACTCTGTCTATCTAAACCACCTGCAACAAGGTTATTATAGTTTATGAAAACTCTCAGACTCTGTTAGACCCTGTCAGACCCTGTTAGACCCTGTCAGATTCTGTTAGACCCTGTCAGACTCTGTTAAATCCTGTCAGACTCTGTTAGACCCTGTCAGACCTTGTTAGACCCTGTCAGACTCTGTTAGACCCTGTCAGACACTGTTAGACCCTGTCAGACCTTGTTAGACCCTGTCAGACTCTGTTAGACCCTGTCAGACCCTGTTAAACCTTGTTAGACCCTGTTAAACCCTGTTTTTCTGAGTCTGACAGGGTCTAACTACCCTGTTAGACCCTGTCAGACTATGTTAGACACTGTTAGACTCTGTTAGACCCTGTCAGACTCTGTTAGACCCTGTCAGGGTCAGATTCTGTTAGACCCTGTCAAACCCTGTTAGACCCTGTCAGACTCTGTTAGACTCTGTTAGACCCTGTCAGACCTTGTCAAACCTTGTTAGACTCTGTTAAACCCTGTTTCTGAGTCTGACAGGGTCTAACTACCCTGTTAGACCCTGTCAGACTATGTTAGACACTGTTAGACTCTGTTAGACCCTGTCAGACCCTGTTAGACCCTGTCAGACCCTGTTAAACCCTGTTAGACCTTGTTAAACCCTGTCAGACTCTGTCTATCTAAACCACCTGCAACAAGGTTATTATAGTTTATGAAAACTCTCAGACTCTGTTAGACCCTGTCAGACCCTGTTAGACCCTGTCAGATTCTGTTAGACCCTGTCAGACCCTGTCACACTCTGTTAAATCCTGTCAGACTCTGTTAGACCCTGTCAGACCTTGTTAGACCCTGTCAGACTCTGTTAGACCCTGTCAGACACTGTTAGACCCTGTCAGACTCTGTTAGACCCTGTCAGACCCTGTTAAACCTTGTTAGACCCTGTTAAACCCTGTTTCTGAGTCTGACAGGGTCTAACTACCCTGTTAGACCCTGCCAGACTATGTTAGACACTGTTAGACTCTGTTAGACCCTGTCAGACCCTGTTAAACCCTGTTAGACCCTGTTAAACCCTGTCAGACTCTGTCTATCTAAACCACCTGCAACAAGGTTATTATAGTTTATGAAAACTCTCAGACTCTGTTAGACCCTGTCAGATTCTGTTAGACCCTGTCAGACCCTGTTAAACCCTGTCACACTCTGTTAAGTCCTGTCAGACCCTGTTAGACCCTGTCAGACTCTGTTAGACCCTGTCAGACGCTGTTAGACCCTGGCAGACCTTGTTAGACCCTGTCAGACTCTGTTAGACCCTGTCAGACCCTGTTAAACCTTGTTAGACCCTGTTAAACCCTGTTTCTGAGTCTGACAGGGTCTAACTACCCTGTTAGACCCTGTCAGACTCTGTTAGACCCTGTCAGACTCTGTTAGACCCTGTCAGACCCTGCATGCGGCCTACATGCTGAGGCCTACATGCACCTTCGGTGCTTTGCCCCACATTGCTGCTTGCAGCTATATTTATTATTATTATTATTATTATTAATATTATTATTAATATTATTATTAATATTATTATTATTATGGGACTAATATGGGCCCTTTAAAAGCATTCATTGTTTTCATTCACTCCATGCCCTTTCATTTTTGCAGTGGTCCTTATAAATCCCATATCAGCAATCCCATTTAAGTAAACAATCGACTTAATTTGGTCGACAATGACTAAAGGCTTTCAGTTCATGTTGCTGATGAAGCTGACATACAATATTAGCATCTGTACTGAGGAATTTCATGTAAGTGAGTGGGGGCACAGAATCTCGCTCAGGTTTCCACAAATAATACATCAGCATATCAAACACTAACAGGAAGTTGAACCACCCTGACTTGTTGCTCAGCATCAAAAACCCTTCGGCACCTATTCATTTTTATGAACATGAATGTCAATGTAGCATAATGCAATTTTTAACATAATTCAGTTTTTTTTGTGTGTCAAGTTTTTTCCCTATGTCAAGATGAATTAAAAAGGTAAAAAAAATACCCTTAATAATCAATTACATTAAACTACAAGTGGCAAAAAACTGTTCTTGTGTCCTTGTGCCGATGGCGCAGATTGGCCTCGCTTCTGTCAGTCTGCCACAGGGCAGCTGTGTCTACAGTATTATGTTACTAATTATGGAGTGAATGATTCATGTAGTGTAAAGTGTGTTTTTGTTTTGTCCAAAAAAGCTCTATATAAAGTTTCACTTTCGTCTCCCCTTCCTTTGCTTGTTAGTTACTCCCCCTTCAGAGTGCTAGCACAGAATCCCTATATGTTTAACTTTTGATGTTAAATTGTTTTTGTCATTGAATATTCATTATAATCAAAATAACTGAGACTTTTTTGTTTCTCTAATCCTGTTATTGTTGTGTGGGAAGTTCCTATAGTCTAGTGGTCAATCTCTGCTTAAAGTAGGACAAGGAGGTAAGAGTGGGATATGGGGGATGTAGCATTGGCTCAATACGTTTTCTGATAAAGTTTGTTGTATTTCAGGCTAGACATTTCATTCTGGTTTGAGGATTGTTCAGTTGTATAGAATGGTAGTATTTTATTAAAATATATGTTGTTTCTTTTTCTCTTTCTCTTTTCTCTGCTCAAAATGAAAATTCCAACATTTATATATTATTTATATATTATTATATTATATACTGGAAGGCCATCATTTGCATTCACAATAACACTCTCTTAAAAGCAACCGACATTTTGTGATGGTAAATTGCTTGTGGCAACTACACTTATCCCATCTCAAAAGCATTTATGGAGAGCTTTTAGACACAAAAAGACCTAAGTATCTTTTGCAAAGTTTATTCCATTTATTCCAACTCAAAACAAAAAATGGTAATGAATAAGTGAATAATTCCGCTTTTGTAAGATTAAAGTTCTCTGACTCCTGCTGTTAAATGTACACGATAATGACTGTACACAGAGAGTTGCACTGTGCCCATAATGTCCTCTTGACTGACAGGCTGTAATGACTGGAGTGGAAGAGGCTTCAGGCAATGAGCAGCATCAACATATTCTGCTCTATGGGAGTTTTGTGTTTAAAGGCTCCGGTTTTGTTTGGAGGTAAAAGAAACACAAAAGAGGAAATACAGCAGGCTGAGGTGGCTGATGGTTCTGCTGCTGAGTAGTTCAGACAGAGAGATGGGTATCTGTGTACATTTAAATACGTATCACTACATAAAAATAAATAAATAAATCTCCTTTTATTATTTACCTTAATCATCATCTGGGCATTTGCAGGGTGTTGTGTCCATTGTACAATACATTATTGGTATTTTCTGCATTTTCTGCAAAACTCCAGGTAGATTTTTGGTTACCTAAAACTATTGTGTGCACAAAATTGTGACGACAGTATCATGTTTTATATTTTGATATACTTTATTTTGGACATAGTATGACTAAAAGAGGGAAAGAGAAAGAGAACAGAGAGAGAAAACAATGAGAGAGCAGAGAAAGACAGAAAGAAGAGGGACAGTAAAGGGAGAGAGACAAAGAAAGAAAGAAAAGAGAGTAAAGAGAAAAAAGAGAGGAGAGAGCAATGAGAGAAATCAGAGGGCAGAGGGAGAACAGAAAGAGAGCAGAAGCAGAGGTCTGGAGCATGGTGCTATGTAATAAGCCTGTCACAAAGCCAAATTCCTGCACATTAGAAGTGTTTACAGCAGGGGCTGGCTCCTATAGACATGTCTGACTGCAGTCGTGTGGGAGCTCTCTGGTATATACATTTACATATACAGTGTTACAGTGTTATACACAGTGTTATACACAGTGTTATACACAGTGTTATATATAGAGTTATACAGAGTTATATACAGTGTTATGTACAATGGTATATACAATGTTATATACAGTGTTATATACAGTATTATATACAGTGTTACAGTCAGAGTTCCATAGGCCGGGTAAGGGTGCCCAGACTGGCACCTGGAGCGAAGCACGCGCTCTGTGCCACCTATTAAACAGAACCCAAACATATCATATACACACAGTTTCCCAGTTTCAACAGCTATAAATTAAGTCATTGGACAGCTGTAATGTTCTGGGATAACATGCTCCACTCAAAAATGAAATCTAGACCCTATAAATATATCATGTCACCTTTTCCATACAGTTTTTGTATGTTAGTAATTTAGATTGTACGATGTGTCAATTTCAAATATGCAAAGTTGCATGCATTTCTTTTTTTTTGTGTGTGACCTGGTTTCCTGCATTATTTTGTCCTTCATACTTAAAATGTTGTTACCAACACTAAATTCACTTCTTTGCCACTAAACTGTGTATGTTTTTTTAACAGCATTATCTACTGTTCTCAGACCAAACACTGCCCCTTATACCTCCAGACCCCACCCTCTCCTCCCCCCTCTCTCTTTAGTCCCACAGGTACTGCCCAGTTTAACAGCGCTATTTGAAATGTGGTTTTGGACAGAGTTTAGGTGTTTAATCCCACTTTACTGTAAGCTTATGTCCAGATATGTTACTCCTACAGTTACACAACTATTCTTATTTTTTACTCTGCACTGTAAATTCTAATAAGTTGACTTTACTTAGAAAAAGTGAGGAAACTGATTGCTTCAAAATTTCTAAGTAAAGTAGCTCATAACTTTTAAAGGGACAGTGTGTAAGATTTTTACCTGTTAATTACTGAAATTGAAGATACCCATTCAAAAATACATTGTTTTCCTAGCCTTTTCACTTCCATCATGAAATCAAAGTATTCTTTTGGACTTAGATATAGTCACATAAAAGGGGGATCTTCCCCATATAGAGGCAGCCATTTTGAATACGAGAGCCACAGAAGGACATTTGGGCTCATCCTTCGCCTCGGCTCCTGCTAACAGCTGCTTAGCCGCGCTGCGTTTGGGAGTGAAGGACAGGAGAGAAGGGGAAGGGGAGGGGGAAGGGGGAGCCTGTGTAAAGAAGCATGCTGCCGGATCACACATCGTAATGGATACAACACGTATTTTGGACTAAATTGTTTTACTGGATTTTATTCGCTGGATCCTTATGGACAGATTGAGACCAAGTTTATGATGAAATACAGAGTTTGACCTGTGCAAAGCCTTCAAAGGTAAGCTAAGTAAGCTAAGTTTTGTGCTTTTCCGTATAAAAGCCCCATGTGCTCGGGGAGTGATTGTTTTGCAGGGAAATGAATTGCATAGTCAAAAAGAGGAGACTGTAAGGTTTCATTTGATGTGTAGATTGTCATGAATCATGATCGGGATTGTGTGTTTTCATGCGAAAAGAAAAAAAAAAAGTGAACGGGGGACCGCGCTTTATGTATACAGCGGTGTGCGGTTCGTGCGCGGGCACGCGCGATCTCGGCGCTACGTCGCGTCCGGGTGACCCTCGAGGTCTGCCATAGCCAAAAGAGGAAGTGGAATAGCTAGTAACCACCTATGCGCCACGAATCCTACACACTGTCCCTTTAAGTGTGTAAAACCTAAAACTGTTAGTACTGTGTAGTAACATCAACTTAAAATTGCTAGTAGGCTTAACTACTAAGTTTAAGCAACTAAAGTATTTCAGTTTTGCCAACTCAACTGATCACAGTAATGTATACTCAAAAAAATTGTGTTGCTTACAAAACTACTTGAAAAAAATGAGGAAACCAATTGCCTCAAAATTTTTAAGTAAACTGAACTAAAATTATCCATTCATCTTCTTCTTCCGCTTACTCCATTTCTGGGTCACAGGGGCAGCAGTCACCACCACAACTGGCCTTCATGTACTGTCATGGGGGCTACCAGTGTCCGCAGACACTCAGGCCCAAGGACACAACGGCAGCACTCATCTGTGGGAGCTGGGATCACACAGCCAACCTGTCAAGAGTGGGATTCGAACCGCCAACCCTTGGATCAGTAGACAAACGCTCTACCAGCTCTGATGACATAGGCGAGATTACAAGGACTGCAGTGAACCTTGGTGTTAGGGCTGCTAGTGGGCTACTCTCCCCTTAAACATTTATTCTTCTTCTGTCTTATTCTACAGATTGCCCTAAACTTAATAAAATACAACCTAACAAATATAAACATAAAATAGCCTGGTGCTATGATATACACACAGGCACACACACACACACACACATACACACAAACAAAACGTTATCACACACAGTTATTCCTCACACACAGTTATTCCTCACACAGATTTCTCCTCAGTATAATATAATATAATATAATAAATATAACATAATATAATTAATATAATATAATATAATAGCGCTAAAATAGAATAGTGATACGACAAACAAACATTTCATGACATGACTTACCAAAAGTAAAGATGAGATACTGTCCAGCAAATCCGACAGAGCGATAAGTAATTCACGTAGCCTATTGAAAATGCTGATCGCGTATCTCTACAAAGTCCCATGTAAAGTGTGTCTTTGTACGTTGTATTCATAGTAAAATACCACGGAGGGTGAACGATCGATTTAAAAGTGATTAAATGTTGCGTTATACTAACTTTGTTTACTATTGTCTTCTGTAGTTTCCGTGTTCTTGGCTTCATATGCGAGCGTGTGCGTTCTTGGTAGGAGCTCGTGCTGTCATTGGTGGTGACAGCAACGTGGTAGCAACTCCTGTCGTGTGATTGGTCAATTCCTGGTAGCAACTAGTGTGAGCTCGACTCGCAGCCGGCCGCAGGCGCCAGTAAGTCTGCGCTGCGCATTGGCCCGCGTGGAAGGGAATGTATTGCGCGTGCGCGTCCCCCTCGACAGAGAAATGAAAAAATAATCGTTTGGACTCGATTATATGAATTTTGAGATCGTTTGACACCAAAATCGAAATCGTGATCAAAATTTGATTAATTGCACAGCCCTACTTGGTGTAGGAGTCCATAAAAATTCCTCTGTTGCCATAGTAGTTAATAATTCAAAACAAATTATTGTATCTCTTGGGTAAAAATCCATAAAACATCAACAGGGAGCTAAAACTCCTGAATGAAAGTTTCCTCATGTCTTCTGCTCCTGGCCATGGATCTGGTGATGAGTTCATGTTTTGTTCCTCCATAGACACGTGTGTAAACTGGGGGCCTTCTTCTCCACTTGCAGGCAAAAGATCTGGAGCCCTGATGTTGGGAAGTGGGTCTCTCCTCAGTGTAAATCATTAAATGGGAGCGCTAAGTGTGGTTTTAGCGCTGTGTTGTGGTATGTTGTGGTTTGAGTTACTGTAAGATGCATGTGTTGGGTGGAGTTTCGACTGCAATGTAAATTAGCTATTATATTAAAGGGTCTATTATACAGTGTTTCCTGATCTGTTACAGTGTTGTTTCCTCAACACAAATATACCTGGAGTTGTGTTTTGTTTCACTGACACATGTTTAACACACAAACTCTACATTTTTAGTTTACATTCCTTCCTAAAACGGAAAACACCCTGAAACATGTGTGAATTAAACAAAACAAACTCTAGGTAGGTTTTGAATGATGAGCTCACAAAAGTCAATTTTGCATAATATAAACCCTTTAAGTAACAGTATTGTTTTCTACAGTGTTGTAATATTTCTTGCTTGGTACAGTTTTTTGGGGGTACAGCTTTTTATTCTTCTACCTCTATCAGACATGTACTCATATATTTCTGGTGGCGGGTCACTCATCAGACTACACCGTGTTTCTATTCACTGACATTGAACCAATCATGGAGGAATGTCTACTACTCTTTTTAAAAAAAATCTTTTTTCCCCTCTGAAGAGTGTGCCTGCATGCAGAATTTTCCAAGTCAATTTAGTTTGCCAGAGAAATGTCAGTATCAACTTAAAATAGACAGGTTTTGTAGCTTTGTGCATAGTTTCTAAAAATATGAGCTCTCAATCTCCTTAAGGACATTGGTAGTGCAGTAGTTCAAATGCAAGCAGATATTGGCTAGTCATCCTATTTTGTAAGTTATTGGAGTTATAAATAAAATCTATCTTTATTCAAATGCTTTTTTTTACTCTTTCTCCTCCTCAGCTCCATCTCCTCCTGCCCCTCTACTTCCCCATTAGAATTATTTTTCCCGCTGATTCTTTCTTGGTGCTACATTTCCACATTTTCTTGTGTCTTTTTCCAGTTTCTCATGTATCTGTGTCACTATCTTAATCTCATATTTTCTTTATTTTATTTTATTTTATTTGCATTTACTCTAATGAACAATCCATCTACAATTTAACCATAACCAACCCTCATATACATCAAAAACAATCTTCTTTTGAATAATGACCAAACTATGGCCCAGCCCACAGACCAATTTTTATTTCTGCTGAATGAACCAATTGTGATCATAGACTGTATAAAGAAGTGGACCAGTCAAATGAAGCTCACAAGGCTAGCAGTTATATTACAGTTTGAGAGTGCACTCTTCCTATTTGGAACACGGTGGTATGTTTGTGATACAGACCCAAAATTAATCATTCAAGCTGTATTAAGTATTAAGGTATGGCGACTCTGAAAACTATATAAAATGCACCCATTTGAACAGTCTGCTATCTTCCAGTCTGTAGCTCACTGCTTCCATGGTGAAAAAAATCTGTACAGCCCTGAAATAACTACATCTTTACTGCTGCATTTTTTCAGCTCCTGTTTTATATGTTCATCCTAAACAAACACAAAATTGTGTAAAACAAACGTTTTGAGGGAATGAGGGATTAAGACTTAATCTTAATCTCAGGGGCCGTTTAGATGAGGACGATTGCGACTGAAAACGACAAAATATTCTATCGGAAGTGTCTTTCGTTTACACGGCAGCGGCGCCGTCGGGCTCTGAAACCGCAAAAATCTGAAGACTCCTTCCAGAGTGTGGAGTTCTGAAGACGGCCCGGGTCACGTCTCCGTCTAAACGACAAGAAGTGCAAAACATGTTCACGCCGCGTACACCTGATGCGCCAAGCCAGTAAAAACAATAACAATACGTCGCAGGTGACAGAGGCGAGTTTGGACAAGACCGGGCAGAACCAGTCAGTGGTGGGACAATTTTGAGAATGGATTAGTTGATGACAGTGCTTGAGTGGAAAACTTCAGAATGACTAAACAAGCTCTTGTTGCATTAAGCGAAGAGCTCCGACCCGACATCGAGGGCGAAACAACCGTAATGAGAGCCCCTGTCGGTGTCCTGAAAAAGGGAGCTCTGACATTATACAGTATTAGCGGCCTGGCATGCATATTCAATCGAATTCGCCCACTTTTGCGTCTTCGTATAAAGAAACATTTCCTGTTGAGAACGCTCGTCTAAACGGGGATAAAAAAATTGAAGACGAGACGCCACTTTTGCGTCTTCTGTTTTTATCGTCGTCGTATAAACATAGCCTCAATCTCTCAATCCCTCAAAACGTTTGTCCAAGTGACAAAATTAAATTTCTCCTTTTGCTATTAATCAGAAAACATTAATATAAAGATAATTATTATGTAATTATTATTAATCAAAACTGGATGTTGGATGGCTGAATCATTATGACCATAAAGATTCAAACACCACTGCTGCCATGTATCCTACACATCTGATCATTTAAGATGAATTTCAAATGGACACTATGCAAACACTGCAGTTCAAGTAACAGAATGTTCCCAAACAAAAACACATCTTATCCTGTACTTTAGACCTCTACAAACATGTCCTGAAATACATATGATTCTTTTAAGTCTTATTAGTTCATATTTCAGTTTTGAGTTACGATAATGCAGTTATTTAAATGATCCATTCAGAATCTTACTATTGAAATGCAAATGGTTGTCCAGATGAACCATCTCTTCTCGACACTATCTGTGATGTGTCCCGGCTAACGCTAATACTACAGGGAAGGGTCAGGGAGGGGGCCATTGTGGTAGTACATGTCCAGAGAGAGCAGCGTGGGAATGGGTCAGTGTTTGAGTCTCTCCCCCTCTCCTTCCATCCCTCCATCCCTCCACCCCTCCATCCCTCCATCTCCTCTGTCCCGTCTCGAGGAGGAGGATGAAGAAATCTGTTCTCATGGGCTTTTGCCAAATTGTTTTCTCTGACATTTCTGAGATATTTGGACGTAAAGAAAATATTTGTACTTTTTTCTCCCTCTGTGATTGCAGGGATTTGTGTATGACAGACATATGCTGTAGTCACTGTACTGTAGACGGCTGCTTTATTTTGGAATGTAACTACACTTAAAGGGCCCATATTATGCTGTTTTCTGGTCTATGTTATAATGTTGTTTCCTGCTGTGGTCCTTTAGTTGTCTAGATTCTTCACTTGATGGAGTTTTTGTCCAAAACATTTTTACAAAACAAAAATGGCAGAGAGCAGAAAGAGAGTGAATATAAAATATAAGAGCCACTGTGAGCCTTATATGGATACAGTTAGATCCATATAAAACAGAAACCATTGTCCACTGATTAATGCACAAAATTAGACATTTAAATTTTCTGAATTATTTTTTTGTTATTCAGCACAATGTGTATAATGTAAAAATCCCATGGTGAGCTACTTCAAAAGGGGTGGAGAGCCACAGGCAACTCCTGTGTTACAGATTGGAGATTTTAGGTTTAAAGGAACGATTAAGGCTCACCGTGCGGTAACTAATGTCCATAACATTGTTGTCTCTAGTCCAAAACACACATACAACCTCAAATTTGGCAACCCAGAGCAGTTTCAAAAGTTTAAAGTAAACAGATTTGAAATAAAATTATAGGTCTTGTAGTCAGTTACCACATAGTGGATTAGCCCACTTCAAGCTTTCAAATTTTTAATACAAATTATTTTCGGAAGGTCTCTGGGAAAATTGATTCAGGAACAGCGTGTGTGCAGTCACTGTTGAGCTCCATAGTAAGTTCTACTCATTGTTATTCCTTTATTATTAGTCTATCTACATTTCCAAAGCTCAAAGTGCTCTTCTCCATCTTGTGATGTCATGAAGCATTAGTGAACAGCTACCTTTGACCTTTTGTTCAGCAGAGATGGGCAATTCCAGGGCTGAAATCATTATAGTGTATAGAGTTTAAAAACACAGTGGAGCACAAGATATACAAGGTGGTGATTGCCGTTAGAGAGATGAACTCAGCCTAAATGTGCAGAATTTGTGTGTTAAACATTTGTGAAGGAAACTAAAACAAAACTTTTCGGAACTTTTTATAGTTGAGAAAATAGCGTAATAAAGACCCTTTAAGTCTTTAATACTGTTCACTTTTGCTCTTCTACACTTCTACATTCACTATTGAAGTAACTGTAAGTTTCCATATTCTCCCTGTTGAACATGCCTGTCTACCTCTTCCACATCTGTATAGAAACCTCCAGATGCAAAAGTCATTAAGTTTTTAAAACATCTCTGTGTATAAACTATGGGGCTCTATATTAGCTGTCATTCAACGTGGTTTTATTAGGAGCAGCTCAGGGCCACCCAAACTCCTGGCATACAGCTTTATACAGTACTGCATTCTGACAGACGCACATACCTGACATTTATAACCATGTCTAAACACTGCTCCGAACAGGAAACTGAATTTGATCAAAAGTGCAGATTGTTGTTTCTTCTTTCCTATTACATGCGTTTTCATTTTCTTTTTTTACATCCTCTGGTCCCTTACCCCCTTCTCAAGTCGCCATGCCGGTAGACTGTGGGGCCTAGTGGAGGATATTTGGGATATTAAACTAGCAGTTGTGTATGCGACGTTAGCCGTGATTGATGGCAATGCTAATTCAGCTTTTAGGAGTTTGTTCTGCTCTCCTGCTGAGGAATATTTAACCCCGAGATTGAAGCTGCCACAGACATAGTTTGAAATGAATATATGAATAGTCTGATTGAGCGCACAGATCTAAGTGTGCTAAGGTCCTGTATGAATTCTGCAATAGGAGGGATGTATGCAGTGGCCGGACCGAAATCAGACTAGGAATCTTCTAAAATATGGCAATCTGTTGAATAAACAGACTTAAAGGTCCCATGGATTTCATGCCATGGGACCTTTAAGTCACTTTCACTTTCTGAGGTTTTTGAACGTTAATGTGAGCTACCCCCCCCCCCCCCCCCCCCCCCCCCATGGCTAAAAGTTGCGAAATGTCTAAATTGAGCATTTGCGGTCCTTTTCTGCGTTAGAAAAAAACACAGCTCAAACGGGCGATTTTGAACAAGGCGCCTAATTGACGTCAGATTGAAAAAAGAAATGCAAATGCAGTTCCACCACCATCTGGATGTCCACCCCCTGTCTCTGGAAATCACGCCCAGAGAGTTAAGACCGCAAAGGAGCTACGCAATGCGAAATGCGTTTTTTTATTTGCCTGGAGGCACGTGCAAGTGTTTCTAGGCTCGGAAGTCCTTTATCCGACCCTCTGGACCTCTGAAACAGCAGTGGTTTAATTTTATTTTCTGTGAAAATGTGTTTTTTTTCATTTAAATGCCTCTCCTTTCTGCCTTCGTTGCTTAAAACGCGAAGTGGGGAGACAGCGCAGCGCTGTGTCCCAGCAGCGCAGAGGACACAGCATTCAAGCAACAAGGCCCAGAATGAGTCGTTCAGAGAGAGATTTTCTGACTCTGACTCTGTACATGTGTCTTTCTCATGCACTGAGTGTTGATTTTGAAGAAGGATTCATTTACAGTATTAGGGAGCCATATAAAAGCATCAAGAAGTACCATGTCATGGGACCTTTAAAGGTGACTGATGTGCATTATTCTTTCACTTGATACTTTGTGATGATGCTATATTTTAGTTACAGCTGTCCAAATTCAAGCAGACTTCTTCTGCAAAATTGACTTTTTAGAGTTTTTATCCCTGTTTTAGTAGTTCCCCTCACCATTTACTCACCTGATTTGTGCATCCTTATTTTTTTATATATTTTTTTTAAAGAATCATATTGTCTATCAGCCCTCGTTTTCACTTCTTCTAATTGATGATGCGTGTAGAATTTGTCTGAGTCGTGTAGTAGTTTTGGTACAAATGGGGGGGGAAAAATCTGCCGCTTACTAGCACGTCAGAGGTGCTGACTCTTTGTTGTAATAACGTTTACGGTGATGTCAGCTCCCATTGGACATAGCGGTTTTCTAACGCAGAAGTCAGTTGTTTTAGTGAGATTTTACTGAGATTTAAAATGAGCAAATTATAACATAATGATCCATGGGTCTCAAAGATTATAGCTATACAGCAGACACAAGCTTAATAGGTCTTCTTTAATACCGGGAGTAGGCTTGCCTTTTCGCATATCCAACCTGCAGCTTGGCCTTGAGTTGTTTTATGGCATACTGTAGAATACGGAGACAGGCATGTGGTGGACCCTTCACCCTAAAAGCCACCAACTGCAACTTTAATTATTGAACGGGGCTGCAACTAACCCTTATTTTAGTAGATGATTAGCAATACATTCTCAACTAACTGAGTGACAGAAGCAAGACTGCCAATCTGCACTATCGGGCTGTCGTACCACCACCAATTACTTACACACACACAACATTCATAATGGGCAAGATGGGTGAAGTGTCTTGCTTAAAGGTGCATTGTGTATCCTTTCTTGTGGGGAGTCTATCACATGCTTGTTTCTATGGAGATATCATTGCTCTGCTTCGAATGTTCCACAGTATAATATTAAACATCTCTACCTTATATTTAATCAGTTACAAGTGGCTCAAACAGAGGCATTCTGACTGTGAGCAGGGTTGACTCTCCACAGATCTGACCTGTAACATGGTCTGGTTTGGTCTCCATGAAGATAGAAAGGTTGACTGCCATACTGTGAAACATTCCAGACAAAGCAATAACATCTCCACAGAGAAAAGCTTTTGACAGACATTCAACCAGAACAGTTACACAATGTTTTAAAGGGACAGTGTGTAAGATTTTTACCCGTTAATTACCGAAATTGAAGATACCCATTCAAAAATACATTGTTTTCCAATCAAAGTATTCTTTTGGACTTAGATACAGTCACATAAAAGGGAGATCTTCCCCATATAGAGGCAGCCATTTTGAATACGAGAGCCGCAGAAGGACATTTGGGCTCCGCCTTCGCCTTCGGCAAGGCTCGTGGTAGCACCGGAGGCAAAGCAGGCGGAGCGCTCCACAAGAGAGAAGGACAGAGGGAGAGAGGTGCGGGTGGGGTGGGGGGAGGCTCGTGGTTTTGGGTAAACAACAAGCATGCTGCTGTATCACACGTCGTAATGGATCTAACACGTGTTTTGGACTAAATTGTTTTACTGGATTTACTACGCGAGCTGTCCGCTATGGCGCGTCCGGGTGACCCTCGAGGTTTGCCGTAGCTAAAACAGGAAGTGCCATAGCCACTATCCACCTATGCGCCACGAATCCTACACACTGGACCTTTAAGGATACAACGAAAGAACTTCAGAGTGGGAACTGAGCCTCAAACCTGAGTTCTAATTTACTGCATGGGACAGTGTAGACCTATATTTAAGTCTGATTTTCTGAAGTACAAAGCTAAAATAACATTGACTATTCCCTGCAGAAGCCCTGTTAGCTCGTGATTGACAGCAATGCTAATTCAGCTTTTAGGAGTCCGCTCTGCTCTCCTACAGAGACATCTTTAACCCTGAGACTATAGCCGCCAAGGACTCTTTTGTTCCATTTTTAGCTGTTGTCGCTCTCTCTTTCTCATGACATTTGCTGATGTATCTGGGACGGAGCGCTCCTATGGGACTCAGGCAGTCTTTTTTTTTTTTTAATATATCACTGTTTTTATTTTCAGTCTCTTAAAAATACAACACTGGTATTTTAAACATGGGGTCGTGTGCTCTCTGCTCTTACGACCTTGGAGAGATGCATTGATATTGTGGATATGATTATTGTGTGTGACTAAATTAGAAAGAGCCATAAAAGTTGTATAAATTAAACTTTTTTTCTTTGCTATATAATTCCATATATCGTACTTCATATCTTTGTTGTCTTCTTTATGTATATGAAATGTAGAAAGTAGTAAAAACAAAGAAAAAAAAACATGAATGAGAAGGTGTGTCCAAACTTTTGACAAACAATTTTAACCAGCTTTAGCTTACAAGCTTCTATATGGCTGGAGTGCAACTGCTGCTAAGATTCATTTACAATTGATTCAACGTAAAAGAAAAAACATATTGCTAATGTTGACAACTGTTTTCTACTATAAAATGTAAACTAAAATAAATATACTTGCTTGCTTACAAAGAAAACTGTGTAACCTAAATCCTTACCCCCTAACCCTCATCCTAACTGTATGTTAAATAGAACAATTTTTGGGAGCCATTACTACCTATTATTATTATTATTATTATCAATAATAATAATAATAATATCATATTTGTTTTCTTTTCTTTGTTGTAGTATTTATTTATTTATATTTTCTGCAGTATAATCAGATTTGAGCCGCAGAAGGTTGAATTATGAACTAAAATTACACAAACTAACTACTTAAAGGGACAGTGTGTAAGATTTTTACCTGTTAATTACTGAAATTGAAGATACCCATTCAAAAATACATTGTTTTCCAAGCCTTTTCACTTCCATCATGAAATCAAAGTATTCTTTTGGACTTAGATATAGTCACATAAAAGGGGGATCTTCCCCATATAGAGGCAGCCATTTTGAATACGAGAGCCGCAGAAGGACATTTGGGCTCATCCTTCGCCTCGGCTCCTGCTAGCAGCTGCTCAGCCGCGCTGCCTGAGGGAGCGGAGGAGCGAAGGAGAGAAGGGGAGGGGGGAAGGGGGGAGCCTCGTGTAAACAAGAATGCTGCTGTATCACACATCGTAATGGATCTAAGACGTATTTTGGACTAAATTGTTTTACTGGATTTTATTCGCTGGATCCTTATGGACAGATTGAGGCCAAGTTTATGGTGAAATACAGAGTTTGACCTGTGCAGAGCCTTCAAAGGTAAGCTAAGTAACAAACATCGTTTTGTGCTTTTCTGTATAAAAGCCCCATGTGCTCAGGGAGTGATTGTTTTGCAGGGAAATGAATTGCATAGTCAAAAAGAGGAGACTGTAAGGTTTCATTTGATGTGTAGATTGTCATGAATCATGATCGGGATTGTGTGTTTTCATGCGAAAAGAAAAAAAAAAAAGTGAACGGGGAACCGCGTTTTATGTATACAGCGGCGCGCGGTTCGTGCGCGGGTACGCGAGCTGTCGGCGCTACGGCGCGCCCGGGTGACCCCCGAGGTCTGCCGTAGCCAAAAGAGGAAGTGCATGGTACCTACACCACCTATGCGCCACGAATCCTACACACTGTGTAAGTAAGTGTAAGTGTTAAGTACTTCTATTTATACAGCCCAACACAATTAAACAATATATAGTAGACTTTTGGGGGGATATTTCTGCTTCTTTGTTTGGTTTCAGTCTATTCCACATAAGAGGCCTACTTTTGTTTAAAAAAAAAAAAAACAGAACAACGTATATTTCTCCTTTCCCTCCTTTGATCACATCTACAAACCCTGCATTGACATCACTGCTGTCACTCTCACAGCTCTCTCAGGGACTTTAACAAACTCGTCTTAGACAATATTTCTTCTGATGCGACACAGAAAAAAGAGAGGGAGGAGGAGGAGGAAAACAGTTGTTCACGAACTGTAAAATCTCCCATAAACCCCGGCACTTCACCACACATGTTGTCATTAGCATGCTGCGGCACGCTCAGCTGGACGACCTCAAAGGCAGAGTGCAGGTTTTCAGGAGCTGGGCATGTAAGGTCAAAGGTCAGACGTACAGAGCAGTGTGGGGATGTCAGGTGCTGCTAACAATGCACAAGGGAGAAGGCTCATTGATACATAAGGGATAAGAGCTTCAGTATGGTGCAGCGCTTAAGTCGCCTGAAGAAATTTTTGGTCAACTAAAGACATGTCCTGACAATTGATTAAACAATTAAAAAGGGGGCGTGGCAAATGCTCTCAAAACTATTATGTATCACTGTGTATCTGACCCAAACAGAGTCCACAGGAGTTCATGCAAAAACATTGTACAGAAAAATATGTAAATATGTCTGTAAATATGGCACTCTGACCCCTCCCCCAGAGGACTACAGATGGAAATTAGCTGTAAAGCTAGAATCTGGTACAAGCATCTCTGCCTTTGTGCTTAATGTAACTGTACATTGTCCTTATAAATAAAAATGAAATTAAATTGTGTAATCCCTTAGTCATCCAGGGAGAATGGCAAAAAGAGAAATTCAGTTTGTCAACTGGAAGTTTATTCGGTCGAATACCTTTCGCAGCTCATTCAAGCTGCTTCTTCAGTTCTGGTCAGAGTGCTGGTGGACATTGCTTATAACTGGCTGCAGGGAGGAGCTAACTACAATGAAATTACTATGAAACTATCACACCTATTTGTTTACAGTTTCTGTTAGTTAGGTGGGCCTATTCAATATGAAGTGGGAGTGGAGTGTGGGGTCTTTTTAGCAGAACCATTCAGGGCCATAATGGGTGTTTTCACACCTCTGGACCTGACCTGCTGCCCTATTGTTTTCTTTGTTTTGATTTAGGTTTGAGGATAGAGTTATAGATGGAGACAAATGATGTCTGAGACCTCCATTTCAGTTCAAGGAAGGATTCTCTTTCTTGACAAAAATAGCCTCTTTAACTCCCCTCTCAAACCAGTTCTTTTCTCTGGCTAAGATCTGTACCTCACTGTCCTCAAAGGAGTGGCCCGTGGCTTCTAGGTGGAGATGTACGGCAGATGAAGGTCCACTCTGGCTCTCACGTCTGTGTTGGTACATTCTCTTGTGAAGTGACTGTTTTATTTCTCCAATGTAGCGCTCACTGCAGTCATCACTACACTGAATGTAGTACACCGAGCCACAAACATAGCAATGTTGTGTACTCCATTCAGTGTAGTGAAGACTGCAGTGAGCGCTACATTGGAGAAACAAAACAGACACTTCACAAGAGGATGTACCATCACAGACGGGCCAGCCAGAGCGTACATCTCCACCTAAAAGCCACGGGCCACTCCTTTTGAGGACAGTGAGGTAACTGTGAATAACTCAAAAGGCCTCGGGGAAGACTTGTGACTGGTTTTGTCGGTCACAAATAGGGAGTCAGTAGTCCGAGCATAGCCTTGTAAAAATAAAAGTAGGCTATACCAATGTCCCTGCCTCCTAGAGGCCAGAGAAGGCCATCCCACTTGTGCGCTATAGCTCTACACTTAAGTAATGAACCTCAGTGAAGCATGATAAAGAATGTAATTCAAAATCTTTGCAATGCAATAACATCTACTAGTATGTGGACAAGCAGCTGGGGTTATGGGATGGGGACTTGCACCTCTTATATTGCACTTCAAATTATGCAATGTTTGATGCTCTAAATGTAATTTTGTTGTTTTCTATGACTATAAAAATTGGAATCTTGAAACTCTAATCTCTCTAAACTCTAATAAAAGAAAAAGGGAATTACTGTACCTTTGGGTAAACTAAACATGACTATTTTCAGCCCAGTTTACTTTCTTTATGAAAATTATATTACTCTACCCAAAATGAAGTCTCTAGTGTCTTATGACCCAGATACTGCACCAAGGAAACAAACAAACAAAAAAAAAAGTTCATTGTGTTGCTTTAAAGGTGCACTATGTAACTTTTTAGTTTGGTAGCCCATCACCTTCTTGGATGCTATGGATATGTCATTGCTCTCCCTGGAATATTCCACAGTATGACATTGAACAGCTCTACCTTACATTTATTCAATTATAGGTGGTTTTACAGCTCAAAAATACCTAGAAAAACAGGCATTCTGACTGTGAGTGGGGTTGCCTCTCCACAGATCTGACCTGTCCAAAGCATTTGACGGACCCTCCACCAGAAAAGTTACACAATCTACATTTACTAAATAAATAAACATGTAGCTACATTTCAGTTGTTGTTTTCCTGGATTTGTCAAAACTACAGTTGGAGATTTTCCAGTTAAATGCCTGGACTCACTGGCTACACTTAAATTTATTGGCTGGTCTTAGTTAAAACAATGGTGTTTTGATGAGTCCACTCCACCGCACCCTTCATTTTAAATCCAGTGCAATTATTAAAGACATCCATAAGATTCCGCACGACATAAATACAGTGATAAATACAGTGGCTAGCCCTGCTCACGTCATCTGGACTAGAACACAGCGTACACTCAAAACATGACCTTATATGACTCGATGTTTTACTGCATTGTTGATCGCATATCTTATAATATTTGGGGGGTTGTAAATGAGGAGATATTCCCATAGAGTAACACAGTGTTTCCCACTGCAGGGGGGTATGCGGCAAATTAAGGACATGAAATAAAAAGATTTTCATTTAATAAGAGAGTTAGATACACAAGAGTTAGATACAACAAAGGAAGATTATTTTGATTTAGTATTTATTTGGGTAAATTATTTTCAAAGAAACATATTCTTTATTTTTATGTTTAACTAATTTGAGTTAAAGAAAAGAGAGAAAATGGCTGAGAATTACATTTTCACATTAAGGAGGTGAAATAAAATGATTTTCATTTAAAAATCCGTTGTGTCGCGTTCTACTTTTGGAGAATTATCAACACGTATGAGGGAGGGGGTATTCGAGGTATGACAAAAGGGCTCAGGGGGTGCACAAGACAAAAAAGGTTGGGAAACACTGGAGTAACGTATAGACCCAGAAGTACAGGTCACACAGCTTTGAAAATATCCACTTCCTTCCTGGGTCTGTCTTTACCCAGAATGCTCCACTGTGAGAGACACGTCAAGTAAGCTTATATAAGTGGTGCTTGGCGAACGTCCAAGTTTTTGTTTTGTTGTCAAGACTGAAATGAATTTAGCATGATTACAAGCAATACAAAGCTATATTTCACACGTACTAAAGATGTACTATGTAACTTTCCGGTGGAGGGTCTGCCACCTACGTATTTCTATAGAGATGTTAGAACTTTGCCCGGAATGTATTGGTATTTTTATGTATCTATCTTCACAGAGACAATCAGGAGGTGCCACCAGGCTTAGTTTTAGGTCAGGCTTAGTTTTAGATCAGATCTGTGGAGAGGCAAGCAAAAAAAAAATACATATACAAGATACTGTAGATTAAGTATATATTCTAAAACATTCTCGGCGAAGAAGTAACATCTGGAGACAATTAGAAAGTCACATAGTGAATCTTTTGTTCTAGTTTAGATCATGTAAAATTATAATACCGTTTTCTCCTTGTATAAAACATAATAAACATCCTTCTTGATATTGATGGCCCCTTTCGAACAAGAGACAGTGAGTGCATCTCAAGTCACTTAAGGCTCCCCTCTAAAAACTGGTAATTATTTAAAGATCCCATGACATGGTACTTCTTGATGCTTTTATATGGCTCCTTAATGGTTCCCTAATGCTGTAAATGAATCCTTCTTCAAAATCAACACTCAGTGCATGAGAAACAGAGATAAGATGAGAAAGAGTCATAAATATCTCTCTCAAACTCTTTATTCTGGGCGTTGTTGCTTGAATGCAAATGAGGAGAAAAGAGATGGCCAATAGTAGAGGGTGGGGGCGTGGCCAAACAGCTGATCCATTTCCTTGTTTTTGCACAGGGGAGAGATATGAAGCGTTCCATTGAAAAATAAACACATTTCCACAGAAAATAAAATTAAACCACTGCTGTTCAAAGGTCCAGAGGCTCAGATAAAGGACTTCCGAGCCTAGAAACACTCGGACGTGCCTCCAGGCAAATAAAAAAACGCATTTCGCATTGCCTAGCGCATTCGCAGTCCAAACTCTCTGGGCGTGATTTACAGAGACGCTGAGTACAGACAGACGGGGGTGGAACTGCATTTGCATTTCTTTTTTCGATCTGACGTCAATAAGGTGCCTTGTTCAAACTCGGGGCTAAACAGGGTAGGGGAGCTCACATTAACGTTCAAAAACCTCAGAAAATGAAAATTTCATGCCATGGGACCTTTAACCCTTACCATTCTGGCCTATTTTTCATAAAACTACAAAAAATAATAATAATAATAACACTCAATTCAAACTGAATTTGTTTCTGAACCCTTTGGAGAACAGGCAAATGGCTGGACTTTTTGTGAAGCTGAGGCTCTGGAGTTTTTGAATAATCCTTTTTTATTAGTCTGTCTACATCTCCAACATTCAATATGCTCTGTCCCACCTTTGTTGTTATTAAGAGGTAGTTTTCAAGTTAATAGCTGCCTTTTACCTTTTGTCCACAGCTAGGCAATTCTAATCATTCTATCCAAATGATTGTAGTGAAGGTGCATGGAGTTTAAAAACACAGTGGAGCACTTGATATTACCACATGACATATCACCACATGACATCACAAGGTGGAACTGAGTGTTTTCTGTTTGAGAGAAGAATATGCAGGATTTGTGTGTTAAACATACCGAATATGAATGAAACAAAACACAGCTCCTGGTATATTTTTGATGGGGAAACATTATAACATACAACATAATATGGCCCCTTTAAGTGGAAACAAGCTCTACACAGGAAAGTCAAATTTCAAATTGGGTCTGAATTTTTTAGGTAAATATAAGAATAGGTGTCGCTGTAGAGTAGACAGTAGAGTAGTATGGAGTATTTGTTGGGTCTTGAAAATTCCCATGTAAAAGCTGAAGCAGATCTCAAGAAACATGAGATTTAGGGACTTGTAATTAATAAAAATAATAATAATAATAATATAGGGGCGACAGTAGCTCAGTTGGTAGAGCATATGTCTCGTGATCCAGGGGTTAGCGGTTCGAATCCCGCTCTTGACGGGTTTACCGCATGTGATCCCAGCTCCCACAGATGAGCGCTGCCGTTGTGTCCTTGGGCAAGACACTTAACCCCACCTTGCCCCCAGTGTCTGTGGACACTGGTAGCCCCCATGGCAGAAGATACATCAAGGCCTGTTGTGACGTGAGCCGTCCTCCTGTGGACCCACCACCCGCGGAAGGATTCATGGGGGCTGGTGCATTGTGTTCTGGGCAGCAGAACACTGCTTGGACTGCTGCCCCCGCGACCCAGAAAATGGAAAAAGCGTAAGAAAATGAATGAATGAATGAATAATAATATAAAAGTCCTATTAAATGTTTGTGAAGTTGTGTTTTTTTTATTTGTGGAACAGTAATTGCCAGTACCCCCCACATGCCAATGTTGTAATCAGGAAAAAAAAAAATCTTTTTAGACCCTCAAACAGAAAACTTGGATGTTACGACTTTAAAAATGTGGCTGGATAAAAATCATATTAGAATATGGGATGAAATTTTTATGCTAATAATCTGCTATATTCATAACATAACAGTGCTGCTTATCCCTGTATTACCTTTGTGTGGTGTTCTTCTAACTTTTTTCATTACAACTGTCAAATATAATCTTTGTCTCTGAATAGAGCTGCTGTTGCTTTTGGACCAAACAGATTATGTAACTATAAACCATTCAGGCTCTAATTTGTTTATTTCTTAATATCCTTTAGTTCACAAAGCAGGATAACACAACCAGTCTGTCTTGCAATTACATTACATTCTCCTTTGTACAAAATCTTGCTAAACACAGATTTAAGCACTGTCTGGATTGTACATTTTAACATCTTAAACTAAATTCAGATGTTTTCTTGTAAATCACGTAAATAGAAAACGCCAAGAAAGGCCACGAAAAAGACTGAAGTCATGTAAATGTATTATGTAGTCTTATACGAGCAATTCTGACTATTTGGCCAGGACTCGGCACTATAAACTCAAGGAGTGCAGTTTTGTGTACCTAGACTTTATCGGTGTACTTACCACAGATAAGAAGTATTGGTGGTTGCACAGTTGACAGGTCAGCTTGATAGGAAGAGGGGGAAAAGTCTGGATTATGGGACAGTTATGGTCCAATTTGAAGAATAGTCCCCGTAAAGGTTTCTGACTGAGGAGAGGCCTGTGAGGTGGATAGGGAGTCTCACAGACAAGAAGAGAAATGGTGTGCTTAAAGCGTTTCCACTTCGTTATGTACTTGTTTGTATACTTCAGAATTATACCAATGTTTAGTTTTGAATACTAAGATTAGGTCTTCTGTAGCTGCAGTTGCCTTAGAGCTTACAGGTGGAAATTTGGCTGCCAATCTGTGGCAAAGGCCTGTTCTTATTGATACTTTGCAGTGACATCCCGCTGGGGGTGTTCTACATGTATCTCTATTGGCGGAATGTTCAGCAGTTACCATGGTGATAAAATGCACACATTGGCAAACACAGCCAACAAAGTTTTAATATACAAAATTAATTTAAAGGTCCCATGGCATGAAATTTTCACTTTCTGAGGTTTTTGAAAGTTAATGTGAGCCCCCCCCATGGTTAAAAGTTGCGAAATGTCTAAACTGAGCATTTGCGATCCTTTTCTGCGTTACAAAAAATCTGAGCTCAAACGGGCGATTTTGAACAAGGCACCTTATTGACGTCAGATCGAAAAAAGAAATGCAAATGCAGTTCCACCCCCGTCTGTCTGTACTCAGCGTCTCTGTAAATCACGCCCAGAGAGTTTGGACTGCGAATGCGCTAGGCAATGCGAAATGCGTTTTTTTATTTGCCTGGAGGCACGTCCGAGTGTTTCTAGGCTCGGAAGTCCTTTATCTGAGCCTCTGGACCTTTGAACAGCAGTGGTTTAATTTTATTTTATGTGGAAATGTGTTTATTTTTCAATGGAACGCTTCAAATCTCTCCCGCCGTGCAAAAACAAGGAAATGGATCAGCTGAGGGCTCAGAGCGAGAGGGAAAGTTTGGCCACGCCCCCACCCTCTACTATTGGCCAGCTCTTTTCTCCTCATTTGCATTCAAGCAACAACGCCCATTATAGAGTGTTCAGAGTGAGAAAAATTACTCTTTCTCATCTTATCTCTGTTTCTCATGCACTGAGTGTTGATTTTGAAGAAGGATTCATTTACAGTATTAGGGAACCATTAAGGAGCCATATAAAAGCATCAAGAAGTACCATGTCATGGGATCTTTAAAGACACATTTTCAGGAGGCTGTGTTCAATAGGAGAGTTCATGGTCCTCTTTAGGTGTGACTAACTATACTAAAACTGTATTCTGCTTCTCACTGTAATTTTATGTGTGAGGGACTTGTTTTTGCACACAAACCAGCTTTTTACTGGACAAATGTGTTAAAATAAAGCTCAGATTATGTGTAATTTGAGTAGTAGGGCTTCTAAGGAACAAGGGAATATTGATAACATTGGTTGAAAAGTATCAATACAAGATGGGAAGCCAAGTCACTGCTGCCATGTTTAGTCAAGCAGTGTCAAACCCAACGATTAATTTCACCCCTTTTACTGTCCTCCATATTGTGTTATGTTACCTTTCAAATGTTTTCAGTTGTCGCCAAATCTTCAAAGCTACAGACCTTCCTGCTTTCTTTAAAAGTCAACTTTAGAGAATGGCTAGCAGTTAGATCTTTATTTCTATTACCTCTAAATTTCAGCATATAATGTTTAAACACAACAAGCATTTGCTTTTATGGTCTACAAATGTCAGTGAATGTCTTTATTTTGCTGTCTCATTAAACTGAATGGAGTTGAATGTTAAATCAGTACCAAGCTGCGTCAGCAACTCTTCTAAACAGATTATTCCTGGAAAGGTCTATTTGAAAGGCAAAAGGAGAAATTCTGGAGTGTAATGAAGTAAAAGTACTGTACTTAAGTATACATTTTAGGTATTGTACTTTACTTAACTACATCATCTACAGTGGATACTTTTTACTTTTACTGCGCTACATCCAACTGTGCTGGGAAAGCAAATGTTTTATCGATCTTAAAGGGTTGACGGTTTATTTTTTATCAAGTTCATTGTTTGAGCAAAGAAAAAAATACAAATAAAAACAGCTAGAAATATTGAGTCTTTCTGTGGAACAAAATGCAGCACAAATATTTACAAAATCACTACATTTGAAGCCTTAGAAGACCTCAAAATATGCGAGAAATACTTTTTACTATTTACGTACATTTTTAAACGGGTACTTTAATACTTTTTCTTAAGAACATTACTTTTATTTGAGTACTTGTTTGCTTCAGTATCTGTACTTTTACTTAAAGGTGCATTGTGTAACTTTTATGGTGGAGAGTCTGCCAAATGCTTTTTTCCAAGGAGACACCATTGCTTTGTCTGTAATGTTTCACAGTATGGCATTGAAATGGCATTAAATCTTTCTTTATGGAGACAGGTTACAGGTCAGATCTGTGGGGAGACAACCCCGCTCACAGTCAGAATGTCTGTTTTTCTAGGTATTTATGAGCTATAAGAGCTATAGAGGACAGAGCACTAACGCAGGACTTTGTGGACTGGTGTCAGCGGAACCACCTTCTCATCAACGCGGGTAAGACCAAGGAGATGGTGGTGGACTTCCGCAGACGCCACTCTACTGCCCTCCCACCAGTGAACATCCAGGGAAGGGACATTGAGAGAGTGGACTCTTACAAGTACCTGGGTGTGCATCTGAACAATAAAGTGGACTGGACTCACAACACAGATGCACTGTACAGGAAGGGCCAGAGTCGGCTCTATCTCCTGAGGAGACTGCGGTCCTCTGGAGTGAGAGGGCCACTCCTGAGGACCTTCTATGACTCTGTGGTGGCATCAGCCATCCTGTACGGTGTGGTCTGCTGGAGCAGCAGCATCACAGAGAAGGAGAAGAAGAAACTGGACAAGGTCATCAGGAAGTCCAGCTCAGTCCTGGGCTGTCCTCTGGACTCAGTGCAGCAGGTGGGGGACAAGAGGGTCCTGGCTAAACTCATGTCTATGGTGGACCATGAGTGTCGCCCCCTGCAGGACACTCCGTCGGCTCTGGAGAGCAGCTTCAGTGACAAACTGATTCACCCTCGCTGTGTTAAAGAGAGATTTCGCAGATCTTTCCTTCCTGCTGCTGTCAGACTGTACAATGATCAATGCTAGTCATGTTCATCTCCATAGCAACCATGTGTCATCTCCATAGTAATAATTACATGTGCAATATAATTTAAAGTCACTTTACCTGCTACTTATTTGTGTAACAACCACTGTCCATTACTGCACTGTACACAGTCATCTGAGTCATTTTATTGTAGTGATATTATATATTACTGAACTGGAGTCACTTTAACTGCTGTTTGTTCACTGCTCAGAATCAAAGACATTTATTGTGCAGCGTTCCTGTGCCTTTAACCTTACAGTGTTGTGTTTTTTTAGTTGATTGTACATACTTATTATTTATCTTAATTTTGATGCATGCTCTTTTTTTCCCAACTGTTTCTGAAACTTGCGTTGTGACACTGCAAGTGTCCCATTGTGGGACAAATTAAGGATTATCTTATCTTATAAAACCACCTGTAATTGAATAAATGTAAGGTAGACCTGTTTACTGTCATACCGTAGAACATTCCAGGGAAAGCAATGACATATCCATAGAAACAAGTAGGTGACAGACCCCCAATCAAAAAGTTACATAGTGCACCTTTAAGTAATCAATTTAACCAATTTGAGTAAATCTTCCACCATTGTCTGAAACTCATTTCCTGAGTTTGTTTGTGCCTGGTGTGTGCAGGTTGGCTCGTACTGATGATGATGAGGAGGAAGCTGCTCGTGAGAGGAGACGCCGCGCTCGTCAGGAAAGGATGAAGAACAGAGAGAATGAAGTGAACAGCATCAATCAGTCTGAGACCTCCACCCTGACCAACAGTCACAGGTGACCACATACACACACACACACACACACACACACACACACACACACACACACACACACACACACACACACACACACACACACACTTTATCGAATATGACAAAACTGCAATACATTTCATTTACACTTTCTTCAAGTATTTAATTTGTGGACAATTATGCATAACTTTTTATCTTGCTGCTTCAAAGTGAAGCATCCTTTATTCTCAATTGTCGGTATTGTTATACTCTTTATGTAATTTATACTTTTTGTTATTTTGTTATATAACCTCTAAAGTAATTGATTTTATTCTTCATTCTACTCCTAGAAATAATATTACCTTACACTTGTCAAAGATTATCAAAGCACTACACTGTATTCATTATTCAGTCACTCCACACACGGAGGTGGTGAGCTGTACAGCTGCACTGGTCCCTGGGGTAGAGCGAGGGAAGGCTGCCAGTCTGCACCATTGTCTTCTCCAACCAGGGCCAATCGCTTTTACACACACACACACACACACACACAAACTAGGCAATGTGGGGGAAATGTCTTGCCTGAGGACACAACAAGAGAACTTGATCTGAGCAGGATGTCGTCTTCCAACAATAAGCCACTATCAACCCAATTATTTCTTTCTTTCTGTCAAATATTAGACATCAGATACATTGGACACTATCGGTTTGCAAATAAAGCTAACCCCAAGTAACGCATATTTTCTTAGCACAATAGCATTAGCCTGATGTCATTCCTGATAAAGCTGTAGAATTGATAGTGAGTCCTGTACAGATGCATTGGCTGAGCTGCCGTGGGGGAGTGGTTTCTTTGGACATGTATCTGCACATCTGTGGTCTGTGGTCAGGGGTATTTCCTCACAAGGAGCCTTCAGACTCGACACAACAGGCACAGTGTGAGGAGCAGCCCTGAGACGGGACCCAACGCAGGGCTTTGTGCTTTGTCTAAACACAAGGAAAACGTTAGACTGATACTGAGGTCAGAAGAGGTTGAGTCATGGTTTGGCGATGGGTTGTAACTCATCTGTGTTACTGTTTGTTAGAGAGTGATAAAAAATGATGACTGCTGCCATTAGCAATCAAAACTTATGTTCAAAAGTACCCAAAATGTCTCCCACAATTGGATAAAGTCACACTACCAGTCAAAAGTTTGGACTGGCCATCACATCTTATGTATTCTATGTATCTAAAATGTAGAAAGTGGTAAGAAAAAAGAAAGAAAACACTGAATGAGACAGTTAGTCCAAACTTTTGATTGGTAGTGTATAGAATAGTGGTTGCAAACATATGCAATCAATTGTTATATTGTCAGGATTGTCAGGGATTTGGTTACACTTCATAATCTTTGTTGTAATATGGTATGAGTAATAATCATTGGACTGTGCTAAACCTGGTCTCTGTGGACTTTAATTGAACGCATTTTAAATTGACAATAACAGTATTTGGACGGACAAACTTAAAATGGGTGTAGCGCAATCATGTGTAAAACTCCAACAAGAATGAGACTCAAATCCACCGCTATTGTTTATAGAGAGGAGGGCTAACCACTCTGCCACCACACACCTTTTTTGTTTCTAAATTGGATTATATGAACTGTATGTATCTCTAAACAGTAAAATGTATTCTATTCTGCAGTAATATGGTTGAATTTTCCTATTTACAAAGTTTCTGGTTTGGTCCTGGTTTGAGCCCAGTTTAGTTCTAATCTAGACTTGGATTGGTCCTCTTCTAGTCCTGGTTCAGGTCTGTCTAGTCAAGGTTTAGTTTTGTTTTTAGTAGTGGGTGGTGTGGGCCCCATGACATAAGTCTTTGAAATGGTTTAAAGTTAAGATATGGATTCATTTAAAGGTACACTGTGTAGGATGGTGGCGCATTTGGTGGATGGTGGGTATTACAATTCCGGTTCTAGCTACGGCAGACTTCGAGGGTCACCCGGGCGCGACGTAACGCGGACAGCTTGGCGTACCCGGAAGTGGGTTCACCGGCAGCTGCGCCCGAACTGCGCGCACGCGTGATGCGCACCCGGCGCTGTGCGCGGGTGGGGGGAATCGGGAACTGGACCGCGGAGGGCGGAGGTCGGTCTGCACCTGTGGGGATGAAGGCGGAACCCGGGGTGCGGGCCTGCGCTGCGACAAAGCCCCAGCGACATAGGTACTATGTCGACTTCTCTTTGTGTCGAGAGTCCTTCTTCTTTTCCTCTTAGATGAAGGTGCTTGCTCCTGCGATGTATGTGCGAAGTGTGATCCGGCAACATGCTTGTCGTTGTTTATCCAAACGCGTACTATCTCGTTGTGTGAAATCCACAGGCCAGTGCCGACATCTATAAAGAAAACGACGAAGGCGGAGCCCAAAATACAGTATGTCCTTCTGCAGCTCTCGTAATTAAAATGGATGCCGCTACATGGGGAAGATCCCCCTTTTATGCAGGTGAAATCGACTAAGTCCAACAGAATACATTGATTTCATGATGGAAGTGAAAAGGCTTGGAAAACACTGTATTTTTGAATGGGTATCTTCAATTTTGGTAATTAACGGGTAAAAATCTTACACAGTGTACCTTTAAGGTAAACGTTAGACAAGTGTGGTTAATGGATTTTGGAAGATTTGAATATGAGTCAATGTAGTTTCTTCAGAAAAGCACAGAAACCCAAGATATAGGACATGAACGCACCCTTTACTATAATGTCCAGAAAATAATGACATCTGATGCCCTGTATAATACCATCTCAATGTGCTCTAGTGTGACCTCTTTCTGACACAGTGGCTGTTTTGTGTTCGCAGTGTGACAGAGTCTGTGTCTGTGAGCAGCTCTCTGGGAGGAGGAGGAGCAGATGAAGAAGACCAGGCCCTGATGGAGCGCATGGCCAAAAGAGAGGAGAGAAGACTGAGGCGCATGAAGGAGGCCATGGAGAGGCAGAAACTGGACAGCCCGGATACCAATGATACTATTACTACTACCACCACCACCACTATGGAGAAAACCAACAACGGACAAGAGGAGAGGCCTTCGTCGTGGCGTAGGGGGCGCTATAGAGAAAGTGAGGAAGAGGAGAGCAGATCCTACATGAGAGAGGAGAAGGAGGAAGAGGCTGCGCCCAATGAACCACAGGCAGAAGAAGAAGAAAGAGAGGAGAAACCGCAAAGGTCCTATCTACGAGAACAGGTCAGTTATTTTCCTGTTTTCAATCTTTCTATATTTGTATTTTGTATTCAGGTTAAACCAAAATATGTTTTTTTTTTGGTTATTTGGTTCACAAATTAGGTTTAAAATCTTGTGTCACTTAGTACACTTCAAATTTAAATCTTGTACAGTTGGTGGGCTTTTTAAAGGTCCCATGGCATGAAATTTTCACTTTCTGAGGTTTTTGAACGTTAATGTGAGCTCCCCTACCCTGTTTACCCCCCCATGGCTAAAAGTTGCGAAATGTGTAAACTGAGCATTTGTGATCCTTTTCCGCGTTTGAAAAAAAGACAGCCCAAACGGGCGATTCTGAACAAGGGAACTTTCTGACGTCACACTTACGGAAAGGTTTCCACCCACCGTGTGGATGTCTACCCACCGTCTCTGGAAATCACGGCCAGAGAATTTGGACCGCAAACGAGCTACGAAATGCGAGATGCGGTTTTTTTATTTGCCTGGAGGCACGTGAGAGTGTTTCCAGGCTCGGATGTCCTTTACCCGAGCCTCCAAACTTCTGAAACAGCAGTGGTTTAATTTTATTTTCTGTGGAAATGTGTTTTTTTTTTATGGAAAGCGTCATATATTCATCCACTCTTAAAACACGGAAGTGGGTGACAGCGCACAGCTCACTGCTAAACGAGGAAACAGCGGAGTATTTGGCCACAACCCACCCGCTGCACTGGCCTGTCTCTGTCCTCCTCATTTGCATTCAAGCAACAACACCCAGAATAAAGCGTTTCAGAGACATATTTAGCCTCATGAAGACAGAAGTCAGAGTCATATCTCATGCACTGAGGCTTGATTTTGAAGAAGGATTCATTTACAGTATTAGGGAACCATTAAGGCGCCATATAAAAGCATCAAGAAGTACCATGTCATGGGATCTTTAAAAATGTAATCCAGTTGTCTTAGCATCATAAGGACTAAATAGTGTATTCTACCATCGCACGCCAAAAAAACCCCAGCCACAGGCGTAAATCTAAATTATTCATTTAAAGCATAAGGACAACAATATAAGTATGCTGCATAATATTGGCCAATCAGTTGAACGCATACACACCATAGACTACTTTAATGGTGTGCTATGTAACTTTTCTGTTGCTGGCTGTGCTACCTGCTTCTTTCCATAGAATGTTCCACAGTAGACATAGACCAATATATTTGCCCTTTGTAGCTTATCAGATATCGGCCTTAAATCTTCAGAAGAGGCTGATATTTTGTTTGGCCCAACCAGCAGCCTAAATATGCATCAGAATACAAGCTTTATTTACAAACTTTACTCTAAAGAGGGTACTGCAAAAAATGTGTTTACACTTAACTCTACACAGTTTGTAGTAAAACAATGTTGCAGATGAATTCGTACTGAATTCAAATTAGATAATTTGGGGAAAAATACCAAAATTGGCCCTAAGTTTCAACCAAAAATATCAGCAGATGTCATCGGGCATTGTTTCCATCAGAATAAGTTAAAGGTTTAATCTGGGAAGAGGCAATCCTTCACTGCAAGAATGTTTTTTGTTGTTGTTGTTGTTGCTGTTTTCCCGAAATCCTTAGCAATATAAAAGAACACGTTTCACACAATATCACACTGTTGAACATTCTAGGTAATCAAAAATGTTACATCGTAAACCTTTAAAATGGATTATTATTTTTCAATCATGCAATTTTTTTCTTTTGCAGATTTTTTGCAGAGATCATTGTTACATGCATTCCTTGTTGATTAAATTTGAAAAAACATGTTCAAACAGATGCCGTACTTTATGTAAACACTATGGTGAATGTTTTTCCATAGGACTCAGCTGAAGAACCTAAAATGCCTGACGAGGTACTGTACTGTCACACTGATTTGCTGTCTTTGATAGAGCACTGCCCTGATATGTGTTTCAAAGCTGTGCTCACCTCTCTCACAGGAACTACCAGATGGGAGCATAAGGGAGGGTTCAAATCAGGTCGTGTCAAAGCTCTTTAAACTATCTGAGAATGGTGTGGCCCAAGAGGCGGTCCAACTGTGTATAGATAACCAATCAGACAAAATACTTGTGAGGAATGGCACTGCAGAGAACTGGGAGCACTCTGAGGATAATGAGGTATCCTACAGGGGGTAAGGCCGTCAGAGCAGAGTGATGCACCACTGAGCATGCTGGGTAAATTCAGCAGAGGTGGACAAAAACTAGCAACTCTAGTGATGTTTGATGACTTTAGGTTGTAAGGAATGAAAAACAGCAAAGTGTTCCTATGTGAGTTCTGGTAGTAGCAGGCAGAGTCCTGCACGGGTCAAATTTTCGCAAACCGCACCCACCCGAACCCGTCATACTTCATTCCGAACCCGAACCGTTTCCCGACAGAATTTAAATTTTGGTTCCGCACCCGAGCTGAACCGCTATAAATAGACCCGCAACCCGTACCGTACCCGCATGAAAAAAATAGAAGAGCCAAAATGAAATACAGAAGTTTATTGCCACAAAGCAAGTGAGATGATAAAGTTCAGTAGGCATGGTAACGAAAACGTTGCCTAAACATAGAAAAAAATGTATCTCAGTTACCTCTAAATTTACATAATGATTTGTAGGCCTAAGAGATCGCCGTGCCGTGCACACACATAGGCCTACGCGATGAACTAAAAAAAAAACAGGCGCATTTTGTAAACCGCAGATAGACCCGCACTCTGGTTCTTCCGACCCGACCCGAGCCGGCATCCGACACAGCGCAACATTTTTCACCCGTTTTATAAAAGTTAACGGTTACCCGAACCTGTGCAGGTCTCTGGTAGCAGGCACACTGGTGGTTGACAAGAAGTAGTACTAATAGTGGAAGTAATAGTAATAGTTACTCAACTGCAACTCAGCAGCAACTCAATAGATATTTTATAAGGAATGAATAACATCAAAGTGTGCAGATTTTTCACTACTGGAGTTCTGGTAGTAGCAGTCACACTGGTGGTCAACAATTAGTAGTAATAGTACAATAGTACAATAGTAGTAGTAGTACAAGTAGTAGTGCTAGTTGTAGTTATAACTCAGTAGTAGTAGCAACAGCTGCAGTAGTAGTAGCAGTAGTAGTTTTAACTCAGAAATAGTAGGAGCAGCAGTAGCAGTTGTAGTAGCACTAGTAGTGGTAGCAGCAGCAGTTATAGTTGTTGTTGTAGTAGAAGAAAGTATTCATACTAGTAGAAGGAAGGGAGGAAGGAATAACTAGTATTAGCAACAACAATATTAGTAGCAGTTGTTGATGAAGAAGTAGTTGTTGTAGTCGCAGTAGTTGAAGTAGCAGTTTTGGTATACAGTGGTACCTCACCTTACGAATGACCCAACAAACGAAAATTTCAAGTTACGAAACGCCTTCTCGTTAAATTTTGGTCTCTAGATACGAAAGAAAATTCAAGTTGCGAAACGCGAAATCTCAAAAATTCAAATAACGCACGCTCAGCCACACACATTATACGCTTTTCTCAGACTGGATTTAAACTTTTCTCACATTTCTGTCTCGTTTAAACACTCAAACTTTCATAGATTTTCAACAAAATGTATTAATAGTGAAGTGTGGGGGGAAGGGGGAGGGGGGAGAAGACTGCGCTCTGACACGTGTGTGATAGCGGCATGTGTGACAGCTGACCCGGTGCGGGGACTGCCAGCAGGTCTAGACCTGGACTAAACCAGGACTAAACCTGGACTAAACCTGGACTAAACCTGGACTAGACCAGGACTAGACCAGGACTAGACCAGGTGGATTAAAGCGCCGCACGTGGGTCTATTTCCTGGTTTTGTTTCGAGTCACAGCTGAGGCGAGCCGCTGCTCACATGCAAGACCTGCTCTCCAGGGCCCCTCCAGGCGCGGAGCCCCAGACATCCAGGGACCCAGGGGGACACTGCCAGCCCGCCTTAAGAGCTCCCTAAGCGGGCATGGGTCCGGGGATTGTCCCGGTCACCGGCCTGGAGGTCTTGAAGAGGCCGACCTCACGGTTCTATCCATGCCGCTCTGTGAGCACCATACGCGGGCAGGTCTAGAGCAGCGGCTCGCCTCAGCTGTGACTCGAAATGAAACCAGATTTAGTCCAGGTTTAGTCCTGGTTTAGTCCAGGTCTAGACCTGCTGGCAGTCCCCACGCCGGGTCAGCTGTCACACATGCCGCTATCACACACGTGTCAGAGCGCAGTCTTCTCCCCCCTCCTCCTTCCCCCCACACTTCATTATTAATACATTTTGTTGAAAATCTATGAAAGTTTGAGTGTTTAAACGAGAGACAAATGTGAGAAAAGTTTAAATCCAGTCTGAGAAACCAATCAGAACACAATATTACACTATAAAAAAAGTTACACTATAAAAAAAAAAACTTGGATCGGGGCCTTGGAACGAATCAGGCTTTTTCCATTGAAATAGCTACTCAACTTACGCATTTTTCACATTACGAAACCACTTCTGGAACGAATTAATTTCGTAAGGTGAGGTACCACTGTATATGTACTTCCTCTCAGATAGATCAAAAAAAGATCAAAGTCAGCCTTATTGTCAATTCTGCCATATGTGTTCAACATACAGTGAATCGAAATTTCGTTTCTCTCCATAGATACAGTATCATGTGGATAATTGCATATATAATGTATGTTTTATAAAGAAAATTGTCTAAGCTCCAAAAGTAAAACCAGATGCTGAAATTACCCAACTGCAATTTGTCACAGTCTGGTGTGTTCTTTGGACAGAGTAAGGCTGAAGGTTAATAAAATACTAGAGACACTGTTTGGAGAGATGTGGTGAGATTGTTGATAATATTTCATATTTCTTTCACTGAGTGGTCACTGATTTATGCATGTTTTCGCCTGAACCAAGAGCTTGACACACACTCCACTCACTGTATAAGGATGTATTGTTGTTTAAAGGTCCTGTATTACGCAAAATTGTCTCTTGTAAGCTTTAAGCCATGTTATAATGTTGTTACCTCATGAAAAACATACCTGGAGTTGTGTTTTGTTTCATTCAAACATGTTTGAGTAATCCTCTGTTATTGATCTATCAACATTTCCAAACCTCAGAATGTTCTGTTCCACCTTGAGTAGTTTTTAAGTTAGCAGCTACCTTTTACCTTTTGTTCAGTAAAGTTTGGCCATTTCAGAGCTAAAATTATGCAAATTATTCTATTAAAGGTGTATGGAGTCTAGAAACTCAGTGGAGCATTTCCTGTATTACCACATGACATCACAAGGTTGGACAGAGTGTTTTACGTTTAGGAGAAGAACTCAGCAAAACAATTTCCAGGTATGTTTTTGATGAGAACATTGATGAGACATTATAACTTCTTTAATGTATAATGTGGAACCAGGAGTAGAGCTACACAGGTTTGAACCAAGTATAATTGCAATTTACTATTAAATGTTTTCAAATGTGACATATGCACTGCTGGATTAATACAAGTATCCCATACATTTCCCTCACCTGTCCAGCCAGACCCAGAACTTTCATATTTTGAGCCCTGTCAGTGTAAGCCTATTCATTGTGGTTTTAATGCATTTATAATAGTCTTTGAGCGTGTGACCCTGTATGCACACTGTCTCCTGTGATGCTAAAATAAAAACTGGCCCTCTTTTAGCTCAGATAAATGTTTGGATACCATCACTGTGTCTTGCTCAGTCTAACCAGCTGCCTTCTTTTATTAGCTCTTTAGTTTATACATTCCCCAAGGAGCCTAAACCACATGCTTAGTGCTTGCTGGCAGCGAGTGTGAGAGATAAAAACATCCTCACAAGTAAAAAGATGCTTACATTCCTCATAGAAAAACACCTAATTACGATATCTGCTGTCGAGAATAGACTGGTATGAATGGAGTCAAACAATTCAGCTTCAAAATGTAATCATGTAACAGCAGTAAAGCCTTTAAACCAACGAATATACTTTAGATCTGACCAGAGTTTAAGGTTTAGCTCATTTTATGCTTAATACTAGGGATGAGATGAGCCACTATTTCCACGAGATTGGCTTCACGAAAATGAGACGAGAGGAGATTTTGACATCATTTCTAATAAAACAATTGTCAGTTAAGATCACAAGTTGTTATTTCTTGTATTTAATGTTTTGCTGTCTACGTAGCATTGCTTTTTGGAACTGTACAACTTCTCAAGATCTTTTACCTACAAACTGTCAAAGCAATTACCTCTACCATATAAACCAGTGTTATCTATTATTGCTAAACTGCATTTCATATTTTTTTAAACAAGAGTTTGAACTCATCAGCATTTATCCCTTTTTTGTCCAAGCTAAATGCAAACACATACATGAAAATATATTAATTTTGTGGTACAATGTCTGGTCTCATGTCTGGTCTACTGAATACAGCTATTTCCATCAAATCAATGACTATAATACATAGTTCAGTCTTTTTATTTACCTCTTTATGGTCTTCATGTGGTCTTCTTTTGATTGTGTGTAAATTGTTTAGTAGATTAAATGTTAATTAGCTGTGTATAAAAAAACAACCAATGGGAGCATATAAGTAGGATAGTATACGGTGCATCTCAATTTTGTTCAGTTTCTCAGCTGTCAGTCACACTTACCGAGAAGCAAATGTTTTGTATGTCCTGTATTAATACTTGTTCAAATAATAAGATATAGTTGGTATCTGGGTAATGATTTTTTGGACAACCTTTCTTCCCAACAGCTCTCTCTTTCCTGTGGGTGGGATTTAAAGGAGGCAAGTGAACAAATGAAGTCCCCATTGACGTACCTGCTACTCCTAAAGCTCGTCTTCACATTTACCTGAGTGGACACTGTGTTATGCTTTGCTGTGCTTTTGCTGTGGCCTCCATCGCATGACACCACTTATTCAAACCCCACCCCCTCTCTCACCAACTCCCCGTTGATCGCCTTGTTTTTGTTATGCAGGTGAATGAGAGAGGAGGAGAGAGAGAGGAAGAGGAGGAGGAGCAGAGGCCAAACGGAGGGATCCATGGAGAAGAGACTTCCCCTAAACAGCACTGGAAACCTGAGCGGACCCAGAGGTAGAGCACAGAGGGAGGATCAGCTGACAGCATGAATCTTTAAGTCTGTTTATCCCATACTCAAGTCAGTAACACCTGCCCATCAGTTACATAAAGAGCTCTGAAACACTGGATGTATGTTTCAAGACATCAAAAATGTAACTGTCAGTGAAAATGTCAGTATTAAAGGTGCACTTTAACTTTTCTAGAGTAGGGCCCACCAAGTCTCCAAGGAGATGGTATTGCTTTGCCACAGTATTTGTATTGTGTCAAAAGCACACAGTCAGATCTGTGACGAGGCAAGCCCGCTCAAAACACATGTAACTGAATTATTGAAAGATAGGTTTAATCCCATGCTTTTTTTGTTGTTGTCAGAAATTAGGTTAACAAATAATATAGGATGCCTTTTAGTTAAGGTTAAGGTAAAGGTAGACTATAATAATGCTATAATAATGTTGTTATCCCATCAAAAACATACCTGTTCTGGAAATGTGTTTCACTCACACATGTTTGAATAACCCTTAATTTTTAGTCTGTCTGCATCCCCAAAGATCAAAATGTTCTGTTCCACCTTGTGATGTCATGTAGTGAACAGCTACCTTTTACCTTTTGGTCAGTAGAGATTGGAAATTCTGGGGCTGAAATCATTCAAAAGATTTTAGTGAAGGTGTATGGAGTTTAAAAACAAAGTGGGGTACTTTCTGGATTACCACATGGCATCTGTTTGAGAGAAGAACTCAGCTTAAATATGCAGGGTTTGTGTGTTAAACATGAGTGAATAAAACCGAACACAGCTCCAGGTATGTTTTTTGAGGAAACAGCATTATAGCATAGATCAGAAAATAGCATATTGGGCCACACTATTTTAGAACACACCTGGCCTGTGCATTGTTCCATAATCACTAAACATGCTTCTTATAGCCATAGCTCTATTATAGGATCACTCCATTGCAGATAAGCTTTGTGATCAGACTATCTGTTACTGTTTGTCACTGTAGTGTAGCCTGGACCCTGTGGGGAATGATGACAGTGATGAGTAATAGAGAGGCTTATTTAAATGAGGATTTCCTGTTGTGTTGGATCAGAGCTGCAGTGTTTTTGACATGGGTCACCTGAGCTAAGCTACACTTGGCTCACAGTATAAACCAGAGACAGAAAACACAAGATAAGAGGCAACTTTATCCCTCCTGAAGTGACTGCAGTCATGTGTGTATTTGTTTATGCATGAAAACCCATAGAATAGAAGGTGTAATAAGTGGAAGCTAGTAAGTAGAAGTTGCTGGTAGTACTGGTAGAAGAACTAGTAGCATGTACTGTATAGTTACTGTAGGCCACTAGGATAAGCAGAGGTAACAATAATACAAAGTAATTGTACTAACAAAGTAATAGTTGGTGTAGTCACAGTAGCAATAACTGTCATATTTGAATTTGAATTTAAGGTCCTATATTACGCTATTTTCTAATCTATGCTATGATGTTTTCTCATCAAAAACATACATAGAGTTGTGTTTTGTTTCATTTGCACATGTTTAACACACAAACCCTGCTTATTTAGCATTTGAGTTCTTTTCTCAAACGGAATGATATCATGTGGTAATACAGGAAGTGCTCCACTGTGTTTTTATACTCCTTCATGAAAATCCTTTGGATAATTTCGGCCCAGGAATTACCTATCTCTACTGTACTAAAGGTAAAAAGTAGCTGTTGCAAACTACCGTTGCATGGCATCACAAGGTGAAACAGAGCATTTCGATCTTTGGACATGTGGATAGACTAATAATAAAGTGTTACTCAAATGTGTGAATGAAACAAAAAACAACTCCAGGTATGTTTTTGATAAGGTAACAGCATTATAAAGTTCACAAGAGTCAATTTTGAGCAGCAGTTGTTAAAGATCCCATGGCATGAAATTTTCACTTTCTGAGGTTTTTGAACATTAATGTGAGCTCCCCCACCTCATTACAGTATTAGGGAACCATTAAGGCGCCATATAAAAGCATCAAGAAGGACCATGTCATGGGATCTTTAAAAGATTGTCAATAAATCAATGCACAGGGCATGTTTTTAGTCGACCAATGATAATTTGGTAGACCACAAAGCCAGTGTGAACAGCAGTTACTCACTATTGTGTGTATGCTTGCACATGACACAATGATCTCTTGAAGGGTGTCTTTAAATATTCATTCATTCTCACATTTCACCTGTATACCTTTAGCACCTCCCCCTAAACGCTGTGATTTCTGACTCACGTTCTGTGCCTCTGTCCCAGCCGTGGCAGTGTCCGCTCCGCTGAGGTCCCAGTGAGGCTGGACGAGGAGGAGGACGCCGTGCGCTTGGAGGCGGAGCATAAACTGGAGGAACTGAAGAGACGGCGTGATGATGCTGAGAGTGAAGAGTTTGAACGGATGAGGCAGAAGCAGCAGGAGGCAGAGGCCGAACTGGAGGAGCTGAAGAAGAGGAGGGAGGAGAGGAGGAAGGTGCTGGAGGAAGAGGAGAGGCAGAGGAAGCAAGAGGAGGAGGAGAGAAAGGCAAGAGAGGAGGTATGAGCAGAACACTGGCATCAACACAACTGTGGAGTTTAAAGGAGACGCACTGTGTATTATTTACACTCTTAAAACTGCACCTTAACCTTGGCATTTCCTTGTTACTGTTGGGAGACATAATGAATAATGAATTATATTGGAATTTTTGTTATGGTGAAATTAAAAAAAAATCAAAATGGCTCCAAAAAGAGCTGATCAAATAAAAATAAATATTAATAAACTTCAGCATCTTCACCCTCAGAGTACATAGTCAGGAGCCAGAGGATGACTGGGCTCCCACACAGAATGCAGGTCTCTCAGTTTGACACCTGTGATTTTAGAGCAGGTTTTAACAATGCTCTTTAGTTTGCTTTTGTCCTTCAAGGCAAGGCAAGGCAAGACTTTTCCACTATAAAAAAATGTTTTGTTCACATTAAAAGTTCAAGTTTCTCAAAAGATGTTTTTGCTGCCCTCGTTTAAGGATGGTTTCAGTACACTCCCTTTTTGTTTGATTCACAACAAGGCAAATTTTAGTATGTTCCTGGTATGGGCTGACACAACTTAGAATATAATCAACCTTTTTTTTCAATATTGCCCAACCTATAATACAATAATAGAGTTTATACAAGCTAATAACAGTTACTAAATGGCCAAACTATTATGATAAGTGCATCTCACCTCTCACTTAGCAATTACATTAGTTATAAAAAGCATTCTGACCATAAACTCTTTATAAATGGACAAAGCTAACCCGTCACCTTCCAAATAAGAAGTGAACATGGACGTGCTTCCAGCTCTATCGACTTTACAATGAAAAACTGTCACCCTCTCTCTAGAACTGCTGCAGTGAGCCTCGTTGTTTTGTTCTTAAAATGATCTTGGTGTTTTTATTGGTGTTTTTTTATTTTGTCCATAAATAAATTCCTATTCCTATTATGAAACTCGGCTCCAAATTCGCCCCATAACTAGTAGCCGCTTTTTACACCGTCTATGATACGAACCCTCCTCTCTCTCCTTTCCTGACCTTGTGTGCTGGTTCTGGCTGTTTGTGGCGGTCCATCTCTTCCTCCTCTCTCTCCCCCTCTCCCCTTATCCCCCTTTTTCTTCTTGTGTGATGTTAATGAGCATTTTTGGTTTGTAATTAAAAGATGGCCCAGAGATACAGTGCTTCTAATTAAGCAAGACAAGGACTGCTGGAGAGAGCTGATATTCTGCCAAGCACCAGGCTTGTCTCAACACACCAATAATCCTTCAAACGCTCAAAGTACAAAAAAAAACTCCCCCAAAGACCTCTAAAGTGGCATTTTTACCCAAGGCAGAGGTCCTTGTGAATACAAATTTGCCTGGGGTAATTGAACTTGTTTTTTTGACCTGGTTCATTGAATAAAGGGAGTAAATCAATTAAAAAGAAGCACATAGTATCTTCTATCTGTAGAGGCGGCCTTCACAGTTTCTCCAATGTTTCCTGTGTTAGTAATTTGCTATTGATACTTTGCAGTGACGTCACACTGGGGGAGTTCTACATGTATCTCTGTGGTGACAAAATGCAGATATTAGCCAAAGAGTTTTAAGAAGGTCTGAAACTCAAGAGAATACAAAATGGATTTAATACATTTTCAGAAGCCTGTGATCAATACAAGCATTCATGGACATTTAGATGTTTGATTTTCAACAAAAAGGTGAAAGTGACTAACTGAAAAACTGTTGGGTAATGCTAGCTAGTTTGTGATTATAATTTTATGTGTGCGGGACTTGTTTCACAGCACAAATCAGCTCACCTGTTGCAGTTCCAGCCAGTTCTTGAAATAAAGATGAGATTAAAGTCTTGAGCCACAGAGCTGCAGAACGAGTAGTACCTTCAGTTAGCATCACACGCCCAGGGAATGTTCATCAGCTGCAAAGTATCAATTAAAATGATAATGTAAGGCAAATTATTGAAGGATAAATTACAATAGTATATCTTCTGGATGAAAAGCTACAGTTGATCAAATCAAATCAAATGGACTGTAAAATTAGCCATACAAGCAGAAAAAAGCACTTACAAAATCACTTTATATACAGTAAGATTGACGTTGCATATTCACCATATCTTCTGCAGCCTTGTACTTGTCATTAAAATTTGCATTATGAAACATTCCCAAAGGAGGTCACAATTACCACAATATGACATTAAACTTCTCTTGAATTTATTTGATTACAGTTGTTTTAATGGCTCAAGAATACTTGTTACTGTGACTTGGCCTGTTGGTGTCATTTGCTACCTCCATGGCGAAAGATTGAATGCCGTAATGTGCAACTTTTCAGACAAAGCATTTTTTTTAACTTATATTTAAATTCGACAGATCTTCAAAAGTACCATTTTTCCTTCATGCAGTAGACAAAATATGGGTCCATCTTAGTTTTTATCCACAGGTCATTAATTTTGTTACCCTTGAAGTTTATTGCTTTTCCAAAACCCATCTGTAACCTCCCTCAGTCTGTTAACATAGAGGTCTTTCTACAGTTGCTGTTTTAGGCACACATCCTTTTCTACGTTTCCAGGAGCAACAGGTTAGGTCCCATTGAATAGAAGGATGTGCACAGGAAGGACACCTGCTGGTAGTATTCAGATAAACAGTCAGTATGTTTTTTCAGCAGAATTAGGTCCAGAAATAGAAAAGACATCCAACAATAGCCACCATTTTGAGTAAAGATTGTGACAGATTTGTACAAAACACACACTGATTTCACAAACTGTTTCCAGATGACTGCCTCTGAAACCTCTTCTAACTCACAATAACATTTGAATTTTGTGATGGAGGGTCCAATGCCTTCTTGTTTCTATGGAGATTCTATTATTTTGCATGGTACGTTGCACTTTATGGCATTAAACATATCCATTTTTAAGCAGGTGAGTCCACCAGGTCAAGTTACAGATTTGTCTAGAGGCAATGCCCCTGACAGTAAGAAACCATGCATCTAAAGGCATTTTTGATCAATCGAACAAATGCAAGATAGATAACATTAATGCCATACTGTGGAACATTCCAGGCAAAGCAATAACATCTTCATGGAGGCAAGGAGGTAGCAGAGCACCACCAAAATGCTGGACACCTTCAATACATTCCTTTTTGCCTATATCTATCACATAATCTGTCACAAAAGTATGATGTTTTTCTAAGTGTAAAGTGTCTTATTATGTCTTATTTTCAGGAGGAGAAGAGGAGGATGAAGGAGGAGATAGAGAAGCGAAGAGCGGAGGCAGCAGAGAAAAGACACAAAGTGGACGACACTGTGGACGGAGAGGAGAAACCATTCAAATGTGTGAGTCCTCGAGGATCATCTCTCAAGGTTAGTGCTACATACACATGCCAGCATGCTAACATACAGGCTACAATTTAAAATGCAATTATATTTATTTGACACCAGTTTCCTGATATTTTTGCTAGGCTACTTATTTTGAATTACAATTATTTATTGTCTTTATTATTATATTTATTGTGATGTGTGAGCTACTATCTCCAAATAATTTCACTTGTGGATCATTAAAGTTTAAAGCCATGTCCTAATTCAAGGGCTCCAGCCTTCAAAGGCTGCAAAGGCTGGGTCCTTCGTCGACTGAGAAGGCTGCAGCCCTCGATGTAGCCTCCACGGACCGCGAAGGCCATGTCCAAATGGGACAGGTCCAGTCCACGGAGCCAACCAAGACATCCTGCTAACGCTAATGCTAACAACACACACCACGCAGATTATGCACACGGATCAATAACAAACTTGGATTTTGAGACCAAGTTATTCTAATAATTTTCATTAAAATCTTATGGCTAAAAACGAAAACTTATGTTTAAAGTGATACTCCGGGATTTTTGACATAGGGTCCAATTTTCTAGTTAGCCAGCGTGTAGGATATGTGTAGAGAAAGTTATTTTGCGATTTCATGCAGTCTTTGTAAAATCTGAGTTGGCTGTTGCTAAGCTAGCGAAAGTGAACGTCCTGCAGCTAGCCAGCCACTAAAATAGACATACCCAGTACAAAACAAACACCCAAACAAATCAGTTATTATGCCAGGGTATCGATGTACATATCTGTGTTGATATAATAAGATTTTGAACGAAACGGACCTTGCTTCAAACGACTTAATTGACGCATATTGGGGGACTAGTTTCTAAGCAGCGGCGGAATTTTACTTCTCCCTCGTCAATTCATCAGCAGCAGTTGTCATTATTACAAAGAGTAGAGACTGGAGGCATGCATTACACACGTTGGTGAGTAACAGAAACAGGAGGCCTAACGTAGAAGATGTGAGTATAATCATCTCACTGATTTTGCAACTGGCCAAACGCTCCTACATTCAACATTTTTTTCTGGCACACCACTTACCGCATTGATAACTGGCCATTAGGTCCAGCAGGTCTAGGTCGTTTCTTCCAATTTATCTTTTCGACGCAGAAGAATGTCTCCAGTACGCCACGATTGAGATGGGGCAAGAAGTCCTGGTGCTCTGTTATGCAGACATCATTGGAAGTGCTATGGCCACCAGACACATCTAGACTTCGAAACGAAGTATCTAGCTCCAGCTCTTGCATTTGTGGGATAACTAAGTCCCACTCCCTGCAGCAAAAACATTCATCCTCGTTCTCCATAACTTCGCAATTTCGGCACTGACACCACCAATTCCCGGTTCTTCTGTCCCGGCTTTCTGCTGCAGCTTCGGCGGCGGCTGCATTTGCAGACGCGCTCTCTTGTTCTCTTGCTCTTTGTAAATCCATCTCTTTCAATTCTTCGTCCGTATACTCCAGCTCATACAAGTATGGTTCACTGGAAAAATGCAACTGCTCTTCCTCCTCATCAAAATAATCGGGCTCGCCAAACATTGCCATACTTTGAACAGGCTCCGTGTGCTCACTTTTACAGTTGCGAGGTTGCTAGTAAACAAACTATTAGAGCCGGTCGGATTGGGACATGCGGGTGATATCAATCCGCGGCTGTCAAGCTTTCAATGAGGAAGTACGAATTGCTGATGATGATCAAAGGAATACATGCTTGGTTTACTTCCTTAATCATTCTATCAACACAGATATGTACATCGATACCCTGGCATAATAACTGATTTGTTTGGGTGTTTGTTTTGTACTGGGTATGTCTATTTTAGTGGCTGGCTAGCTGCAGGACGTTCACTTTCGCTAGCTTAGCAACAGCCAACTCAGATTTTACAAAGACTGCATGAAATCGCAAAATAACTTTCTCTACACATATCCTACACGCTGGCTAACTAGAAAATTGGACCCTATGTCAAAAATCCCGGAGTATCACTTTAACTTTTGCAAAACAAAATTGCTATATTTCTGGGATACAACTAAAATAGGCTAAATTAACTTAAAAGTTTCAAATACAGTGATGAAATTTGCATTATTATTAATTATTATTATCATTATTAAGGATTTTTATATTGCCCAGGGTTTACATTTATACAGGGAATGCATTTAAATGGATAGTTGTTTTTTTTTTGGATGTGAATCTGTATGGCATCCCCTTTAGCAGTGTCGTGCATTAACACTGGCTTACCCCTGACAGTGTCCTCTGAGCCGAGTTCTGCCCGGTTCTTGTAAACATCGCCACATACAAGTGAACAGGCTAATAATAATAATAGGCGCGCAGTGATAGGACTCGAGAGAAAATAGCACCAAGCGATTTTGACTTCTGACTTTTTTGTGGGCAACTGTTTTGTGATGCAAATATATCACTTTTTGGACAAATATTGTTTTGAGAAGAAAAACAAGCATTATTAACTGTCCTGGCTAACTTGCCGGACTTACTTTCGTCAGCTCCAGAACTGGGCAGAAACTCACAGAACACTCTCAGGGGTAAGTCAGTGTTAATGCACGACACTGCTGAAGGGGATGCCATACAGATTCACTTTTTAAAAAAAACAAACTATCCCTTTAAGTCAGTTTATAAAGAAAGAATCTCTCCTTTGAGAAAAGATGGTTTATTAAACAATCAAAGGAACTTCTGGAAATACTTTATCATAATGTGAAGAGTCAAACTTTACAATCTGAACCTTATTGAGAAATACCATGTGTGGCGTGTGAGCGTGTGAACTCGTTGAATTGCGTGTGTCACACTCTCAAAGCGTGAGACTTTAGCATCAGTTAGAAAGCAAAAACACTGACTTTTTTTTTTTATGATTTGTAAATAAATTTAGGCGTCAAGGGGTTAAACCCATTACACACATACAATGCAATAATAGGTGAGTAAACCTACTACTGCTTAATGTAGTACAATATTCTTATAGTACATGTAATTAATTACACGTCACATTTCACTATCAAGTGTCAGTATAGACTGAAACATTCAGATAAACTTATTATGAATCAATCAATCAGTCTATCAGTTTTATCTCACACACTTGTTAAGGTCATATAAGGCCACATTTATCATGTGACACTTCCTCAGTGATTAAGCTGTTTAGGTGCTCCTCAGCTAAGATGAAAAGAAACTACCATTTTACTGTTTCACTCCTGTAGGAAATTAGAAGTTAAACCTAAATTGAAACTGCATGGACACATCACTCTTAGGACACATTAGGGACAGCAGCAGACAGCAGAAGCAGGAGGGAGGCCTGATGCAACCAGAGACCCCACAGGTCTTCTACAATCTGGACCTCCTCCTCAGTGAGTCTGGACCTCCTCCTCAGTGACTCTGGACCTCCTCCTCAGTGACTGGACCTCCTCCTCAGTGACTCTGGACCTCCTCCTTAGTGACTCTGGACCTCCTCAGTGAGTCTAGACCTCCTCTTCAGTGAGTCTACACCTCCTCAGTGACTGGACCTCCTCCTTAGTGACTTTGGACCTCCTCAGTGAGTCTAGACCTCCTCTTCAGTGAGTCTACACCTCCTCAGTGACTGGACCTCCTCCTTAGTGACTTTGGACCTCCTCCTCAGTGACTCTGGACCTCTTTAATGACTGGACCTGCTCCTCAGTGACTCTGGACTTCCTCAGTGAGTCTGGACCTCCTCAGTGAGTCTGGACTTCCTCAGTGACTCTGGACCTCCTTCTCAGTGACTGGACCTCCTCCTCAGTGACTCTGGACCTCCTCCTTAGTGACTAGACCTCCTCCTCAGTGACTCTGGACCTCCTCTTCAGTGACTGGACCTGCTCAGTGACTCTGGACCTCCTCCTTAGTGACTGGACCTCCTCAGTGACTCTGGACCTCCTCCTCAGTGACTGGACCTGCTCAGTGACTCTGGACCTCCTCCTTAGTGACTGGACCTGCTCTTCAGTGACTCTGGACCTCCTCCTTAGTGACTGGACCTGCTCTTCAGTGACTCTGGACTTCCTCAGTGAGTCTGGACCTCCTCCTCAGTGACTCTGGACTTCCTCCTCATTGACTCTAGTACAGTGGAGACATGACCCAGTGTACTTGGACCACTCAGTGTGATGTATCCCTCGTCTTCTAGAAGAGGAAGAGCAGAATGGGTCTTACATCTGATTGGTTCAAAGTCCTGTCCTGCACAGTGAAAACAGTAATGATACACACATTAAGAAAACTACAAAACTATTACAGGAAAATGAGGTTCACAGAGCATCTACATTCAGATCCAAAGAGCGTTTATATAAATCGAAACAGCAAATAGAAGAATCCCACACACGATTAATTTGCAGCCCTTTTTATTACTGGAGCTTTCAATGCAACATGCCCCATACCTAATCAGTGGCAGGAGTCTGAGTCAGCACACCTTTAGTGCAGTGGTGGCTTTTGCTTTGTCATACATTTGACCCATTTCCTGACCCATGAGCATCAAAGAAAATTAATTCAAAACATTTCAAACACTTTTCTCATTGTTGTCATACATTAGTTGTGATAGGCATAACATACAAAGGTTCCCCTGTAGGGAAATTATTTCTCTGCATTTGACCCATCCTTCATGAGCAGTGGGTAGCACATCTTTCAGTCTCCCGGGGACCCATCTCCATGATCTTATTGCTTAGATAGAGGTCAGGAGCATATTTTGGAGCATGTTTTGGGTTGATGGGTATGTGTGGACATACCAACATGCCACACAGGGATCGAACCTGGAACCTTGTTGCTGTGAAGCTAGCCACCGTATCTACACTAGTGTCTGCACACATCTGTTAAATGAGCCTAATGTCCATCTTATATCTAACCTGTCCAGGCAGTATTATTTACTCTTCACTTTACAAGCATACACTGATTGTAAAAAACAGATTATGTATTCCCAGAATGAAATGCATATGTTGGAAGCTTATATTACAAGTAAAGCTTTGATTTAGTCAAACAGTGTCTTTTAAGTTTAATACATGAAATAATGCATGTTTTTACCTTACCTTCGAGCTACACTGGCCCAAGTGTTAAGTCCAATGTCTGTGAAAACATGGCGTTTTCTCCTCGTAGCTTCATTAATCCCTCCGTGGTCTTCTTTTCCCCTAACAGTAAAAACATGATAAGCGTTTGATGAAGTCTGTCGGAAAGTTTGAGCGGACTTTTCATCATGTTAGCTGCAAATTACTTGCCAAACTTTTAGCTCAAAGTTTCGAGGTTCACACAGTTAAAAACAAACATTCAACAGTTTTTTGGTTCATGGCTGTATTTTACATTTACAGTTGTGTTAGTGATGATTTCCTAAGGAGAAAACAATCCCGCACTCCGTCTTACTTGCAAAATGAAAAAGTTTATTAAGACATGCAACGTTTCGGCCCTAGGCCTTCATCAGGCAAAATGGAGTAAGAGCTAAAAGTGGCCATCTTAAATAGGGTGTGGCAAGCACCCTAGGGTGACAGGTCGTAAATGAACAGTGCACCCAAAACAACATAATTCAAAATCCAAAGGCAATCAATCAAAATAGTGTAATGTAACTAATAATAATAATAATAATGATAATAATAATAATAGTCATGAAACAATAACTGAAAAATAAAGCTGGAGAATATTTGAATATATATAGATATAGTAGATCTGCACCCAACTATAGAATGAGATTGGCGTGCTGTATACATATCTACATATACACAGTGAGTCTTATAATACAGCCCACATACAACCCATGGGTTGTATGTGGGCTGTATTATAAGAATTATAAGTGGGCTGTATTATAAGAATTTGAATTTTGAATTATGTTGTTTTGGGTGCACTGTTCATTTACGACCTGTCACCCTAGGGTGCTTGCCACACCCTATTTAAGATGGCCACTTTTAGCTCTTACTCCATTTTGCCTGATGAAGGCCTAGGGCCGAAACGTTGCATGTCTTAATAAACTTTTTCATTTTGCAAGTAAGACGGAGTGCGGGATTGTTTTCTCCTTGTGTGTTCTGGGTTTGCTCCCTCGCCTCCAACGCACCCGTCTGAAGAGATTGAAGTGCGAAGTTCTCATTTTAGTGATGATTTCCTAAAGTTAAAATTGTGTACTCACATGTTTTCTCCCACGTTTTCTCTCCGTGTTTTTGCTCCGTGTTTTTGAACATCTGTCTGCCACCACACAGTGCATGATGGGATACTGGAGGCTGTGAAAGATACTCAATTGTGTCCTTTGTTCATGGCCAATCTCCATGGAAATATTTGTGGGCTACATTTGCGGGCTGCATTAAATGGGACAGGCCTTGACTCGCCGAAAGTGATGTATGCGGCTGAAAAAGTAGTCTTCGAAGGCTGCAGCCCTCGAATTGGGACACGGCTTAAATTTACTATACAACTAGAGCTGGGCAATAGAATTAATCACATTTCTTTTCTTATGATCGATCACAGATTTCTTCAATTTCATTTTGTCTTATTAAAAACAACTGCCAATGGTTTTCAATATTCATTTCCTGAAGATAAACAATCCAGACTTTTAATCTTTGCCATTTAATACAAAAATACTAGGGGTGTGAATCTTTCACTCACAAAACGGTTCGATTCGAATCTCGATTCACAGGCTACGATTCGATTCAGGGACGATTCATAAAATTAGTAAACGATCCGGTACGATTCGATCCGATCCGATCTGGTTCGGTTAATTTCGATTCAATACAAATTGACAACTTTACTCCCAAGTGCTTTAAAGTTATTGAGAAGAAAAAGAGAGAAACGGAAATTAAATTTCAAAATAGTATCCTTTTGTTTATTTTGTGTCCAATAGACACTACACCAGGACTACTGAAAAACTCTGCTCATACTTCAAATACAACACATTCCTTCCCTCAAGCAACACAAAACAATAAGGTTAGATATCAAAAATAAAAAAGACATTATAAAACAAGCAAGTTGCCTATTAAAGTAAAAAATCAGAATGAATCATAATTAGTTAGTAATTATTGCTTCAGTCACTCATGAGTTTCAGTAACTGTAAAAGTGTAACATATCACTGACAAGAAGATAGATATTACTAGGCAGTTATAGAAAAGACTAGCATGTTAAATCCACTGAATAACTAATACTTTCTCTCCATCTTATAACATTTCCTCAGTCTCCTTTGAAACAAAAATCATCTGTGTGTGTGTGTGAAGTATGTTTCTATACACACAAATCATAAGTATCTAAATACACAAATGCACCAATTCTGATTATACATTGTATTTTCACACAAAACTAAATTAGCCAAGTCAATTTTAGCCCAAATCAAATATACATTGCCAATACATGAATGTTGTCTAAATAAATCACCCAATCCATTAACCGTGACAATAAAAACGCTAGTATCATACAATTGTTATGGTCTATAGCTGCTATGGAAACTATCGAGCTGACAGTGAAACATCAGACTGATATTAACGCGACACAACACTGGCACAAAGTTAACCACGCATACGAACCATGTCCATACATAGCGGTAGCGCACCAAATTAACTTAAACAACAGCTCAATAAATGGAAACAGCGTATCTTACCGGTGTTCTGTCGAATCTTCCTACCTTGTCAAACAAGGCAATCTGTCCTACGCTGTCCTGACGAGACACATTGCTCGTTTCCGCATACAGCCCGCGCCGCTCGCATGACTGGCAGTTAACCAGCCAATAAGCTTCAATCCCAGGTAAGTGAACCACCCACCATTCGCGAAAGAACGCAAACACACACAGCCATGACAGAGCTGACAGAGAGTGGTCATGACAGCCATGACCACTCAGGAGCCGAGAACCGATTCTTGGCCGTAAATCCGGTGCATCGGACCTTTCGTAGTGAATTTGGACCGATCCGGGCTCCGCTGATTGGTACACTCAGATCGCAGAGGTCACAGACCGATAACCGATCCAAATCGGTTAATCTTTACACCCCTAAAAAATACTCTTCCCACAAAACGCGAACTGTGCTCCAAACCACGCGCTTTTACTGCCAGAGGATGGACTGTGGACTTCTCTGTTAAAACACTCCAAGCATATCATAAAAAAATGTGAAAAGACTGAATCTGTATTTCTATTAAATTTCAAATAACTTCACAGCCTTAAATACTTGTTCCCAAAGTTATATTAATAGAACTTTCCTATTCTGTTTATACTGGTATAATCCATTCTTGCTTGTTGTGTTAGAGTTAAATTAAAATATCCATGGACTTGTATGGAGTTAACTCGCTACCCACCGCATTCCAAATAGGAAGTGAGCATGGGCACACTTCCGGCTCCATTGACTCTGGTTCCAATTGACTTTACAATGAAAAATCAGTGTTCCTCTCTCTGTAACTGCTGCAGTGAGCCTCATTGTTTTTCTATATGAATCTGGTGTTTTTATTTCACTATTTTGTATGTAAGTAAATTCCTATTCTTAATATGGAACTCTGCTCCAAATTCGCTCCTGTAACCGTTAGCCTCTTGAGCTTCATTTGACTGGAACGCTATGGGTCACGCTCCCTTAGTTAACTTCTCTATACAGTTTATGGTTTTAGACGTATAAAAACTAGCACGGTAGCCTTAGCGATTAAGAATAAAACATATGTTTAAATATAATAATATCACATGAAGCTAAAACATGAATATCCTTTATTATTACTCCAAACAGCTCCATAAAAACTCACATCGAAGCCACCTTGAGAAACCTACAATTTTCCACTCCTCACATTTAAGATATTTTTTTTTGCTTTCTAGCTGACCTCAGTGTCACCATTTCACTTCTCGCCTTTAGCAGGAAGTATTTGCGACAGATGTTACCAATGCAGCCCTTAAAACAGAAATGTCATAATTGAACTGGTAACCACAGAAGATGACAGCCTGTCATCTTCTGCTCTTTTTGTTTTAAGACTAAATATTTCTAAATCGGTCATAATTCCATCTGTCATTTTCAGAAGAGCAAAGAAAACAAAGTAGACTCATTAAATGCAAATTCAGTTTTTATGTTGCTGTTTTTTTTGCCATGTTATAATAGCTTTCTTCCATTAGGCCTATTATCTTATCTTATTATCTAGTCAAAAATGTCTGTGACTGACCTTTTCTGTGTGATAATCCTGTATATTCATTCAAGTTCTCAAAATATTTTAGTTTACATTTATCTAATGTTCTATTCCATGACCCAGTGCTTACTTGTGGTTTTGTGTATAAATTCAAGCATTCACAGTGACAAAAGCTTTAGGGGCACTTAAATCAATTCTACACTTTTAAACAGAAAGTAACTGGGATTGAATTGTTATGAAGTTGTTTTGAATAAATATTGCAGTTTTAATGTAGAAACTGTAAAATGACAACTCTTGAGTGTTAACAGAACTCAAATGTGAATTCATATTTCTAGCAGTGATCGAGATTGAGACTCAGTTATTTCAATCTTAAAGGGACAGTGTGTAAGATTTTTACCCGTTAATTACTGAAATTGAAGATACCCATTCAAAAATACATTGTTTTCCAAGCCTTTTCACTTCCATCATGAAACCAAAGTATTCTTTTGGACTTAGATATAGTCACATAAAAGGGGGATCTTCCCCATGCAGAGGCAGCCATTTTGAATACGAGAGCCGCAGAAGGACATTTGGGCTCCGCCTTCGGCAAGGCTCGTGGTTTTGGATAAACACCACAAGCATGCTGCCGGATCAGACGTCGTAATGGATCTAACACGTGTTTTGGACTAAATTGTTTTACTGGATTTTATTCGCTGGATCCTTATGGACAAATTGAGAGCAAGTTTATGGTGAAATACAGAGTTTGACCTGTGCAAAGCATGCTAAGGTAAGCTAACCTCGTTTTGTGCTTTTCCGTATAAAAGCCCCATGTGCTCGGGGAGTGATTGTTGTGCAGGGAAATGAATTGCATAGTCAAAAAGAGGAGACTGTAAGGTTTCATTTGATGTGTAGAGTGTCATGGTACATGATCGGGAATGTGTGTTTTCATGAGAAAAGAAAAAGAAAAAAAAAAACGGGACCGCGTTTTATTTATACAGTAGCGGGTCGTGCGCGCGCCCGGGTGACCCTCGAGGTCTGCCGTAGCTAAAACAGAAAGTGCGATAGCACCATCCACCTATGCGCCACGAATCCTACACACTGGGGCTTTAAGTTATCTGAAAGGAGTTATTCAAAGGGCCTATATTACGCTGTTTTTGATCAATGTTATAATGTTGTGTCTTCATTAAAAAAACAGACCTGGAGTTGTGTTTTGTTTCATTCACACATGTTTAACACACAACTCCTGCATATTTTGACTGATTTCTTCTCTCAAATGGAAAACTCCATCTTGTTCCACCATGTGATGTTATGTGGTAATACAGGAAGTGCTCCACCTTGTTTGTAAACTCCATATACCTTCACTATAATCATTTTTGATCATTTCAGCCCTGGACTTGCCCTTCTTTACTGAGTGAAAGGTGGACGAAAGCATTTTGAGCTTTGGAGATGTAGACATGAATAATAAAGGATTACTCAAATGTGTGAATGAAACAAAACACAATTCCAGTGTTTTTCATGAGGTGACAACATTCTAACATGGCTTAAAGCTCACAAGAGTCAATTTTGCGTAATCAACTCAAATATAGATTCATATTTCTTGCAGTAGGGCTGTAATTGTGATCAAGTTCGAGATTCAGTCATTTCTAATCACAAATTATCTGCAAGGAGATTTTTTTATATTCAGTTCATGCTATGAAGGAAGAAATTTTACCATTTTGTGTTAAATTGCACTGATTCAAACGTTTGTCTTGTTTCTATTCAGGAAATTATCATCAAAATTGTTGTTGTTGTTTTTTTATTGGACAAAACATTGTGATCTCCCAGTCCAAGTGCCAAAGTCTTCCACCCACTAAAAAACAAGGGGAATTTGGAGAAAATGTCTTTATCCACAGTTAGCAGCAGCTTCCTGTGGCGTGGACTCATTACGAAGTGTGAACTCTCTCGTTACAGTTTACTTTTGATAACTTTAGTCAATAATATTGTCTTGAATTTTCTCATCATGCATTCCACCACATGGACACAGCTGTACTTTGTCATCATGTTTACTGTGCGTATATGTGTGTTTGTGTGTAGAGTTGCATGTGTTTTGACTTGCTGTGCCTCTACATTTCCTTTTGCATAATACTCTGAGGATAATAACTGACGATAATTGAGATCCCTACTTAAACTTTTACTAATTTATGAAGTAAAACAAATGTTACGCAAACAATGAATTATGTAGTATTGTCACAGCTCAACAGGTCACATGATAAATGCATAAAGTGTTAAAAACCTGCCAAACGTAAACAACACTAATTTTGTCTGCATATATAACTTTGAAAATATCTTTGGCTCCAGCAAATAAAGTGAAATTTTTTTTGTTATAAAGTGTTAATAACTCTAAGCTTAGTGACCTTTGTTTCCCTAATTGTGCTGGATAAATGAAGCCATATGCAATTAAGCCAGACCACTATGTCATGTGGATGTGGACTCAATTCATTTACTATATACTCCAAGCAGCAACATTAAAGGTGTATTGTGCAACTTATGGAGGGTCTGTCAAAAATGTTTTTCTTCATGGATAATGTTACAGGTCAGATCTGTGGAGAGGCAACCCTGTTCACAGTCAGAATGCCTGTTTCTTTAGGTATTTTTTGAACAGTAAAACCACCTAATTGAATAAATGTAAGGTAGAGCTGTTTAAAGCTGTTGCAGAGCAATGACATATCCATAGAAACAAGCAGGTGATGGACCCTTAACCAAAAAGTGTAGTTTAGAAGCTCAAATCGTTATACAGAAAAATAACCAACATTTTTCACTAGTAAAAATAAAGCATACCCACGATAAATATTCACCCCCAAAAATGACTGTTCCACATAACAAATATCGATACCTTGATATAGTAATTATCGTGACAAGCCTCACTGTTTTCTCCTGCATTCAAGTGCTCAGGAAATTTTTGTTTGCACCTATGTCTTATCCCCACCCATGGCCCTGTACTTAAATTGTACTGTTCGTAATATAGTTGTAGACGCTATAGCAACATTTAAAAACACAACATAAAATAAAATCTACTATACTACAGTTAAATGCCTTCATGACCGTCTGACCTGTGTCGTGATAGGAGGCAGTCATTAAGTCACTTTAGATCCATATTGCCATTTACAATATCAAAATGTAAACCAGTTATCATCATTACAAATACCATACAAAAGCATAATATGTCCTTTTCAACCAAATTAGACTTATCGTTAATTAATAATAATAATTCATAGCATTTATATACAGACGCTCCTCAACTTACGAACGAGTTACATTCCGGACACCCGTTCGTTAGTTGAATTTGTTCATAAGTCGTTATTATATGTTTAAGGCTTGTATAAGTTATCTATATGGATTTGTACTGCATTTAAATAACACTAATATCACTAATAACACAATAACACTAATAAATAACACTAAATAATACTGATATGCTTTTTAAAAATATGGAAAACTGATTAGATAAAAAGAAGAGAGCGACACAGAGGCAAACACAGTCAGCTGAGAGAGAGAGAGAGCCCGCGTGTGTGTGAATGTATGTGTGAGACTGTGTGTGTGTGTGTGTGTGTGTGTGTGTGTGTGTGTGTGTGTAGCCTATTTACCTCCTATTTTCCTTGAGCTCTTGGGGAAAGCGCTGCCTCTCCACTCACTGACACGTGATGAAGATTTGCCCTCTTCTTAAAACGTGCAAACAGCCATGGCTGCAGAAAAGGTTTCTTCCGCAGCACTTTCTCCTGCCTTAGCCTTAAGGTCATTAAAAAGTGATATGGCCTTCTCACTGATCAGCATAAGGCTCAAAGGAACACGCCGCTGCCGCTGATTTTCGAGCCAAATACCAAGAAGTTTCTCCATCTCTTCCATGAGATTCCCTCTCTTCTTGCTTGTGATGGTGGATTGCATACCCGCTGCACTTTTCACATGCTCCATAATGCGGTCCTTTTGTTTATATATCGTACCAATTGTCGAACGGTTCACGTTGTACGCGTGTGCCACATTCACCAGCATCAAGTTTCTTTATTATCGCCACCTTCTTTTCAAATGAGATGGCTTGCCGCTTTTTCACAGAAGCTTCACTAGAAGCTTTTCGCTTTTCACCAACCATATTGGATTACTGTACGCATGCAAGAAAAATAACAAACTTCATAACACCGCACCGTAGTAACACCGTAGTACGCCCACTCAGTTGAAGTTCTGAACACTTCTACTGAGTGGGCGTGATGCTTGGAGGATGCGTGATGCTTGATGCTGTGCAGCATCTGCCTGTGCGTCAGCAGCGGAAATACGCACTACGTACTGTACCCGGAAGTCGGAATAGGCGCTAAATACAAAAACTCACTTGTGTACATGTACAGCGCTTTTGCCCAAACATTTAACTTTTTTTTAAAATTTTCGACCCTGTTTGTAACTCCGAATGTTCGTAAATCGAATGTTTGTATGTCGAGGAGCGTCTGTAGTGCCTTTCATGACACCCAAAGCACTTTACAGTTCATTGTTTGTTCACTCCACACTTGGTGGTGGTAAGCTACTTTCTGTAGCCACAGCTACCCCAGGGCAGACTGATGGAAGCGAGGCTGCCAATCTGCACCATCGGCCCCTCCGACCACCTCCAACACACACCACTTTCATACTAGGCAATGTGGGTTAAGTGTCTTACCTAAGGACACAACGACAGTTTTTTGCAACTGGCGTCCCACTGTGGCACCTTGTGTTCTCAGTGGTCTCCCATCCAAGTATTACCCCGGCCCTGTCTTGCTTAGCTTCTGAGCTCTGACGGGATCAGGCTTTAACAAGCAGGTATGGCCTCGTTAAATATGGAACAATAATTTTTGGGGGTCAGTATGTATCATGATTCATGGGTGCTTTTTCTTTGTACTCGTCAGAAACGTCTTGTTATTTTTCAGTTTTATTAGATATGAGCTGTGGAGGGTTAAATAAATAACTTCTATGAGTAATCATAGATACAAACTAACTGCTTAGTTTTTCAATCTGCTATTTATTTATTTATTGCAGTTTGCATTTTTTAAGCATATTCTGCATTTAGAATATATTGGGGGGTTAATTCTGTTTTACTATTGTTGTGTCAGAGGTATAAATTCATGTAATTATTATTGTTTATCTTCTATATTTTCTTCAGTAATATATCTTACTTCAAAATGTGTTATTATGACAGGCATATGGACAGTTTTTTGAAGACTCTTCTGTCTACAAAATTCCCAAATTCACAGCCTCAAATAATTCCTGGTTTAACTGAATAGGTTTTTGACATGTACAGCTCAGGTCATTCCTGCTGTAATTTTTCATCAAAATTCAAGAACCTCACTATTTAACGTCAGTAATCCTCTTTTTAGCAGAACACACTGTCCCTGAAACTAGCGCATGTTATCACCACCAAACAGCATAACTCTCTACATATGACAGATAAAATGCATGGTTTATTCATGGCTTTCAGCTTCCTGTATTACTCAACGTTTTGAGGAAAAGATATAATATTTTGTCTGTCAATTGCTAATCGCTATGATAACAGTCCTTTTTTTTTTTTATAGAGGGGGCTGATGGGAAGGACAGGCAGGAAAGCGATTAGTGTTAACAGGATTAGTGTAACTGTGTTTGGGTGGCTGCAGCCTTAAAACGTGTTTGGGAATGTGGAATTTCCTGTCCGAATATTTTTGGGAACTCCCACATTTAGTAGTCCATTTTACAGCCGGAGGGAGGGGGTATTTTCGAAGCACTTTCTTCTTTAGACTGTTTAACTTTTATTTCAGATTTATAGCACTGTGTTGTCAGCCCGCTCTGTTATATTTCATAAACATTTCCTTTGAGATTCCCACAGTGAGGAGGCAGAAATAAGATTTGAAAAGCAGGCTGTACTTCTAAGGATTACACAGGACAGGGAGGGCAAAAAGTTAAAACTGATTTAGATAATTAATATGGCAGATTTTTAAGATGTTTCTTTCACATTTTTTCATTCTTATGCATAATGGGCCTCATTCATGAAATGTTGTTACGAACACATATGTACTTAAAGGCAAAGTAACGTTATTTTACAATCTGAGCCTTCTTTCGGTAATAAAACAAGTAGTTTTACTCACCCATAGCATTTTTCTGTCAATTGGAGCAGTATCGCAGAACTTATGTTGAGCCGTTCTGTTCTAGTAATGATCCCGTATCCGTTAACATGGTGCTGTATCATTTGATCGGGGCATTACATTGCGGTGTCCAAATAACACAAACTTTAGCACTTTTCAAATCATAGAAGCCCGATGTCTTAATGAAAAATTTAGTTTGAAGCAAAAGTGGCCTGTAATCCGAGATTTAGCCATAGTTTCGAGTAGATGAGGACGCCAGTGCGCATGCGCGGACTGCTCCTGGGACCCAAATAGGAAATGCAAAGCTGAAAACTATGGATAAACCTCGGATTACAGGCCACTTTTGCTTCAAACGAAATTTTTCATTAAGACATCGGGCTTCTATGATTTGAAAAGTGCTAAAGTTTGTGTTATTTGGAGACCGCAAAGTAATGCCCCGAATACAAATGCTAACAAATGCTAACAGAAACGCCACAACGTAACTTTCTTCAAACAGCTCCAAATGACACGAACGTGATATGGGTGAGTCAAACGACTTGTTTTATTACCGAAAGAAGGCTCAGATTGTAAAATAACGTTACTTTTCCTTTAAAGCCTTCTTAGGAACATTTTTGGTATTCAAAAAACTTTTTCTTATCTGAAAATGTTCTTCTGGAAGAACAAATCCTACGACCAGTCAGGAGCACTTGTAAAAAACAAAATTCTACTGTTTTACAATTTTTGGGTAATTCCTTGTAAGTTATATATTTTCTTAAAAGATTTTCTTTAAACATATTTCTATGTGATCCAATAACATTTATGAGGCGTTTTATAGAGCATGTGTCTATTGGCTCGAACCACACTGGACTCAACACCCCCCTGACCCCCCATCACCAGAGTGCTCTTATGCACCCCCACTCCAGCTCCCCTCCCTTGCTATTTACTGTGGGCCCACACTTTATGGAAACCTCAATAAATACAACAAAACCGCCCACTTATTTCAATAAGTTTATGACTTAAATATTCCCTCCCTGAGTGTGTTCATGTGAGTCTGGACAAATCGCCGCTGAAGCTCTAAAAGAGCCACACTCAGTACAGCGCTCCTTCAGACTTCCTCGTTCACTCTCTCCCTCGCGCCTTCACGTGTCATAATGCCAAACCCATATTGGCCATACAGTGCCGTGAAAAAGTATTTGCCCCCTTCCTGATTTCTGTGTTTTTTGCATATTTATCACTCAAAACATTGTCAGATCATCAAACCAATTTTAATATCACACAGAAACAACCCAAGGAAAGACAAAATTCAGTTTTTGAATGATGATTCCATTTATTAGTGCACAAAAAAAATCTAAACCTATCTGGCCCTATGTGAAAAAGTAATTGCCCCCTTAATCTAATAGCCAGTTGAGCCTCCTTTGACAGCAATAACTGTAACCAAACGTTTGCGATAATTGGTGATGAGTCTTTCACACCGCTGGGGAGGGATTTTGGCCCACTCTTCTATGCAGAATTGTTTCAATTCTGCCATATTGGAGGGTTTTCTTGTATGAACTGCCCGTTTAAGGTCACACCACAGCATCTCAATCGGATTTAAATCCGGACTTTGACTTGGCCACTCCAAAACCTTAATTTTGTTTTCTTTGAGCCATTCAGAGGTGGACTTGCTGGTGTGTTTTGGATCATTGTCCTGTTGCATGATCCAAGAGCGCTTGAGTTTGAGGGCACGAACTGATGGCCGGACATTCTCCTTCAGGATCTTCTGGTAAACAGCAGAATTCATTTTTCCGTCAATCACAGCAAGTTGTCCTGGTCCTGAGGCAGCAAAGCAGGCCCAGACCATCACACTGCCACCACCATGCTTTACTGTGGGCACCATGTTCTTTTTATCAAATGCTGTGCCATTTTTACGCCAGATGAAACGGGCTGCAGACCTTCCAAAAAGTTCAATTTTAGACTCATCGGTCCACAAAATGTTTCTCCAAAAGTCTTGAGGGTCATCAAGGTGCTTTTTGGCAAAGGTGAGACGAGCCTTTGTGTTCTTTTGTGAAAGCAGTGGTTTTCTCCTGGGAACTCTTCCATGGATGCCATTTTTGGCCAGTGTTTTTCTAATGGTGGAGTCATGAACACTGACCTTAACTGAGGCCAACGAGGCCTGTAGTTCTTTCGATGTGCGTCTAGGTTCTTTTGTGACTTCCTGAATGAGCCGTCGTCGCACTCTTGGAGTAATCTTAGTTGGTCGACCACTCCTGGGAAGGGTTGCAACTGTTCCCAGTTTCCTCCATTTTTGAATAATGGCTCTGACAGTGGTTCGCTGGAGCCCCAGAGCTTTGGGAATGGCTTTGTAACCTTTTCCTGAATTATAGACTTCTATCACTTTTTTCTCATTTGTTCTTGAATTTCTTTGGATCGTGGCATGATGTGTTTGTTCTTGAGATGTTGTAGCCAACTTCACTTTGTTTGACAGGAACTATTTAAGTGATTTCTTGATTCAACACAGGTGGTGACAATCAGGTGTGGGTGTGGCATGTAGAACTGAACTAAGTTTTCTCAAAACTGTGGTTAGTCACAGTTAGTTTGTGATTTAACAAGGGGGGGCAATTACTTTTTCACATAGGGCCAGATAGGTTTAGATTTTTTTTGTGCACTAATAAATGGAATCATCATTCAAAAACTGAATTTTGTCTTTCCTTGGGTTGTTTCTGTGTGATATTAAAATTGGTTTGATGATCTGACAATGTTTTGAGTGATAAATATGCAAAAAACACAGAAATCAGGAAGGGGGCAAATACTTTTTCACGGCACTGTATATGGCAGTTCAGAGGGCATTTCTAACCAAATACATATCAATTTTCTATGTCAGTGAAATGTAAATGAGCGTGGAGGTGTTCGTAGCTGAGTGTTGGTGAATTAGGCGCAACTGTCACTTAAAAAGGAATTTGGGAGCTTAAGAACAGTTTGTAACGCTAGTTCTCTTAGCATCTTCTTAACATGGAAGTTACCTAAAAAATTTAAGAAAAGATTCATGAACAGGGCTCATTGTTGGCTTTCAGAGGACATAACAATCACAAGAACAGCGTTAAGGATCTGCTGATACCCAGTATCAACCGATACCAAAGCAGAAACTGAAAACTATTTTATTTATTTCCTATTTTATTTATTTCCTTTAAACAAAAATAAAATAAGACAAAACTGATCTACATCTATTACGTTATTTATCTCACAAGTAAAAACCTTGTATGAATAAAAGTACAAAAATTAGACTTTCTGGGCCAATTATGACTAATAAATAATCTTACCAATATTTGGAAGGATATCCAAACCAGCAATTTTTTTCAGTAGCGCTTTGCACTTTGTATTACTATACATACGAATTGTGCTTTAGAATTAAACTAGCCTTGCCTTGCTTTACCTTGGGCCAATAATACTTAATACAAATGAGGGAAGCTAAAATGTGTAAAAAATCTGCTTTCTGTTGTAATAAAGTGAGTTCTTGGGTCAAGTCACTAATAGAAATGATCAGATTCAACACTTGTGAACATATTAATTGTCACATCGTCACATTCTAGAACAAGCTCAGACTGATCATCTATTGTTGAATCTGAAAAACAATTAATCAAGATTAACCAATTAATAAAATTACACCATATAATCAAGAAATTTATGTTATGTAAGGATTAAAGGTGCACTATGTCCACAACCTGCTTCTATACATGGAGATGACATTTCTTTGCCTAGAATGCTCCACTGTATGGCATTAACCTGAACTGTCTCCATGGAGACAAGGGATCATTTTAAAAGGTATATTTTAGTAATAAAAAACACTTGTGATTTAATATTTATAAGATAGAAAGGTTTAAAGGTCCCATGGCATGAAATTTTCACTTTCTGAGGTTTTTGAACGTTAATGTGAGCTCCCCTACCCTGTTTAGCCCCCCCCCATGGCTAAAAGTTGTGAAATGTCAAAACTGATCATTTGCGGTCCTTTTCTGCATTTGAAAAAAAGACAACCCAAACGGGTGATTCTGGACAAGGCACCTTGTTGACGTCAGCTTAAAAAAAGAAATGCAAATGCAGTTCCACCCCCGTCTGGGTGTCCACCCCCTGTCTCTGGAAATCACGCCCAGAGAGTTTGGACCGCGAAGGAGCTATGCAATGCGAAATGTGTTTTTTTATTTGCCTGGAGGTACGTGCGAGTGTTTCTAGGCTCGGAAGTCCTTCACCCGACCCTCTGGACCTCTGAAACAGCAGTGGTTTAATTTTATTTTCTGTGAAAATGTGTTTTTTCATTGAAAAGCCTCTCATCTCTGCCTCTTCGTGCTTAAAACACGGAAGAGGGCAGACAGCGCTGCATCGGCGCCGAGGAGCAGGTGGGGCTCCCCCCACCCGCTCTAAGCCTATCTCTGTGTCCTTCTCATTTGCGTTGAAGCAACAAGGCCCAGAATGAGCTGTTCAGACAGAGAGAAAATGACTCTGACTGTGTACATGTGTCTTTCTCATGCACTGAATGTTGATTTTGAAGAAGGATTCATTTACAGTATTAGGGAACCATTAAGGCACCATATAAAAGCATCAAGAAGTACCATGTCATGGGACCTTTAATGTAATACTGTGGAACATTCCAAGCAGAACAAGAATATCTCCATGAAGACAGGCAGGTGGCGGACCCTGCATCAGAAAAGTCACATAGTGCAACTTTAAACAAGGTGGAACCGTGCATTGCACAGTTTTGCAGAAATTTTAACGTACACATTTTTATACACACCCCGTTCACTATATTATTTGCGCTCTTTAACGCTTAATTAGAAATGCCCTTCAAATGTGAATGCTTATTTGACAAATTTTCCGAAAACTTTACATTCAAATGAAGTTGTCCTTCTTTTAATTAACAAAGATTCCATTTTAAAACACTTCTTTATTGTGCTTGCCTCCAAATTAGTCCTTCAGCGTGATTATTATATTCGTGTTTTAACGCCAGAACCTGTTCATTGCTGCCAAAAAAAAATGTTATGGCTACAAATGAACTCTTCTAAACTAAAATAAGTTTGTAACAGCTAAATAAAAATACATGGCAACACCTTAATTTTTAAATGAACTTTTAAAGGGTCATAAAAAACATGTGTTTGCTTATTTAGTCTTACAAATTTGCCCCTGCCTCTGTGTGTGTGTGTGTGTGTGTGCGCGTGCGTGCGTGCGTGTGCGTGCGTGTGTGTGTGTGTGTGTGTGTGTGTGCGCGTGTGTGCGTGCGTGCGTGTGTGTGCGTGTGTGTCTACCACTCTCCTACCACATGAGCAGGCAATTACCGCAAGTCTATAAACCAAGAACTCCATTAGACACCAGTCATTGAAACCCAGGCGTGTACAATGTGGTAATTACGGCAGGATAGTTTGTAGTTTATGTTATGATCTCTCAATGATGGCGCATTTGTGTAACATTAAATTTAGTCAGAAACAGATTGTTGCATTGTAGATTCACAAACAATAAAGCAGAGATATTAGGAGCGTGGTTGGGTGCACCATCTGTCTGAGTGCAGTGGAGGAGCCTGACTGTGTTACAATGATGTACTATGTGAATGCATGTGTGGATGTGTGGAGCTGCACTGTAATATTTATCAATCCTCTCTCTGTCCACAGATCGAAGAGAGGGCAGAGTTCCTCAACAAGTCTGCACAGAAAAGGTAAATAATAGAAATGTATACACTGCTGAGCCTATAGGCCTGATATAAGCTACTGGGGTTCAATAAGACAACGTAAAACATGCACAAAAGCTAAAGTAATGGTAGGTCTGACAAAGCCTAATTGAAAATCTGTAGATAGGTCTTTGGATGTCCACTGGTCCAGATTGATTGAGGGGACATCATCAGGAACAATAAAGTATACTTAAATAAATACAAATACTGCTACTGAAAATTTCATTGACAAGATTTCATTGACAAGTATTGACATTCGGGGTCGCGGGGGCAACAGTCTAAGCAGGGACTCCCAGACTTCCTTCACCCCGGACACTTCCTCCAGCTCCTCCGGGGGGAGCCCAAGGCCCCGGATAAGCGGAAGAAAATGGATGGATGGTATTGACATTCATAAATAATTCTCAATACTGGTAAAATTTCGATGATTGAGATGTTTCTTCTCAGAATAATCAACAAAAATAAAATAAAAATTGATATCCTATCCAGCTCATATCTTGGCTAGATGCACTACAATTGACAATTAGCCTTTTGGTCATTTTGGTCATGTTAAATATTGATGACTGATGATTGAAAACTGTAGAGCCTGATTGGTCTCCCCAAATGTGGTTCCAGTGCAATTCTCAATATAAATGATTATTTCAGTAGAATTTTCTTGTGCAGTTGTAATTCTGATGTTTAAGCTTATATCTTTTTTAGCATTTCGAGTGTGTCTTGCTGTCTTTTTCCCATAATGCATCTCTGTCCCTCCTTTACACAGTGCAGTGAAGACGTTTCCCTCTCCGGTGGTGTCAAAGATAGACAACAGGCTGGAGCAGTACACATCAGCTGCTCAGGTGAGACTGGAGACTCTAGGCTAAATAATAAAATACTCATGATGTTCTTGCAGTCCAACAGAAATGTCTATAAATGCCGTGGTTCAAGAATCACCTAAAAAACAGTGTTTCCTAACCTTTTTTGTCTTGTGTACCCCCTGAGCCTTTTTGTCATACCTCGAGGACCCCCTGACTTATACGTGTTGATAATTCTCCTAAAGTAGAATGTGACACAACGGATTATTAATTGAAAATCATTTTATTTCATCTCCTTAATTTGAAAATTCAATTTTCACTCACTTTCTCTCTTTTTTTTCTGTCTTTACTTTAACTAAAATTTACTCAAATGAGAATTTAAAAATCGGGGCGGCAGTAGCCCCGAGTATCCCGCTCTTGACAGGTTGACTGCGTGTGATCCCAGCTCCCACAGATGAGTCCTGCCGTCGTGTCCTTGGGCAAGACATTTAACCTCACCTTGCCCCCTGTGTCTGCGGACACTGGTAGCCCCCATGACAGAAGTGCATCAAGGCCGTCCTCCCGTGGACCCACCACCCACGGGAGGATTCATGGGGGCCGGTGCACAATGCGCCGGTGCACAGATCTGCTGCCCAGAACACAATGTTCTGGGCAGCCGAACTGTTTGGACTTCTGCCCCTGTGACCCAGAAATGGAAAAGCGGAAGAAGATGGATGTATGGATGGATGGATGGAGAATTTAAAAATTAAAATCCCCCCCTGCGCCTGGCAGTGACACTGCTGAGTACGCCCTGCAGTGTGCTCGCGTACCCCTGGGGGTACAGTGAACCCTCGTTTATCGCGGGGGTTAGGTTCCAGAAATAGCCCGCAATAAGTGAAATCCGCGAAGTAGGACAATTTTATATTTTACAATTATTCTACATGTTTTAAGGCTGAAAACGCTTCACCAGACACATTATACACCTTTCTGAGACTGGTATTAACATTTTCTCACATTTTTCTCTTGTTTAAACACTCAAACTTTTGTAGATTTTCATTAAAATATATTAATAGTGGGGCGGGGGCACGTGACACGCGGGCACGTGCGCGCGGACACGTGCGCGCGGACACGTGCGTTTGTTTTGGTACCACATATCCATGCCATGTGCGAAAGTCGAGTGGAAAGCGACCTGGATATCATTTTGGGCAAGACTCAAGCCACTGCTAACAGTGCCGAACCGCTAACAGACGCCTCTGAGCACCACAAGACCAGGTAAGACCAACCTGCGCTCACAAGAGTTGGTTGCATTTCACCCCGGCTCCAAAATCAGACCGCTATCAATGCGTCGCCAATACTCCACAGCTCTCTAGGACGGGGTCGGGTTCATCCTCTCGTCCTCTCACGGGGAAGAGCCACTGTCTCCACAGTGCGCGCGAGTGTCCTCTCCCCGCTGCGGCTCCCCCGGACGCCGCAGCGGGCCCGTCCATGTTGATTCTTGGAAGAGTCCATGTTGATTCTTGGAAGAGTCCATGTTGATTCTTGGCTCTTCCATGGTCCGGCTCGCACTCTCTTCCATGGCTCGTGCAAGTAAACAAAGGCCACACCCCCTGTCACCCAGGCGCTCTCGTGAAGGAAATCTGAGACTCTGTCCCTACCATCCCTGGTCTAGACCTGGTTTAGTCCTGGTTTAGACCTGGTTTAGTCCTGGTTTAGACCTGCTTTAGACCTGGTTTAGTCCTGGTCTAGTCTCTTAGCTAATCAGGGCGCAGGACAGAATGTTACACTGTAAAAAAAAAGTTACACTATAAAAAAAATTGAAAAAAAAAAAAAAAAAAAATTGGAAAAAAAAATCCGCGAAACAGCGAGGCCGCGAAGAGTGAACCGCGATACAGCGAGGGTTCACTGTACTTGTACCCCTGGTTGGGAAACACTGACCTAAAAAGTGAACGAACTGTAAAATGAAACAAAAAAATGCAGAAATAATGCAGAACTTTATGAACTTGTTTGAAAGATTTGGTGAAATCCTATATCCAACCCTGTAAATTTATAAATACAGTGGTACCTCACCTTACGAAAGACCCAACAAATGAAAATTCCAATTCACGTTAAATTTTGGTCTCTAGATACGAAAGAAAATTCAAGTTACGAAACATGAAATCTCAAAAATTAAAATAATGCGCGCTCAGATGCACGCCCCGAAACATAAATACACTTTATCAACACACACGGGATTAGGTTCCAGAAATAACCCGCAACAAGAGAAATCCCCAAAGTAGGACAACTTTATATTTTACAATTATTCTACATGTTTTAAGGCTCTAAATGCCTCACCACATACATTCTACACTTTTCTCAGACTGGAATTAAACTTTTCTCACATTTCTCTCTCGTTTAAACACTCAAACTTTCATAGATTTTCAACAAAATGTATTAAATAGTGAAGCGTGGGGGGAGACATGGCTCCGGAAGCTCCGCGCCGCGCGAAGAGCACCTCACCGCACGAGGAGCACCTCACCTCACTGCGCCGCGCGAGGAGCACTGCTAGTCCTGGTCTGCACGACCGGCACCGGGGCTGCGAGCACGAGATAGAACCGCGGCGCCCGGACCGCGTCCTCTGGAGCCCGAGCTACAAACCACAGGGATGAAAGAGTTCCGCTTTTTAGCGGATCTCCGCTTTTTTTTAGCCGCGTGGTAATTTTTTTTTTTTTTTTTTTTTTCCAAATACGTTGAAATTTTGGGTGTGTATTATTATGTATAATTGTGTTTAGGGGTGCCAACCGTCCGTTGAAAAATCTAATCGTCCCGTATTCAGAAACAAAAGTACATGTCACTTGTATTGTGTGCGGGGCCGCGCGAGCTTGTGTGCTCTTCTGGTGCTGCGGACACCGCACGCTCCGAGCTGTGCCGCGAGTGCGCTCTCCAGATTTAGACCTGGTTTATTCCACGTTTAGTCCTGGCTCTACAGTCTCTTAACCAATCAGGACGCAGAACACAAAGTTACACTATAAAAAAAACGTTACACTATTTTAAAAAAAAACTTGGAATGAATCAGGCCTTTTCCATTGAAATAGCTACTCAACTTACGAAAAATTCACGTTACGAAACCACTTCTGGAACGAATTAATTTTGCAAGGTGAGGTACCACTGTATTTGAATTTAATTTAATCTATAGATATTTCAAATAGCCCCATATGTGCACATACTAGTTTGCAGGTTAATAATAATAACGAATTGGATTAATATGGCTCTTTTTTAGAGTTAAACTTAAATGTGCACAGTGTAACTTTTCTGTTGGAGGGTTTGCCATTTCTTTGTATCCATGGAGATTTTATTTCTTTGCCTAGAATGTTCCACCATATGAAACTAAACTTGTATATCAAGCAGAGTTACAGGTCATGTCTGTGGAGAGTTTGACCTTGCTCACAGTAAGAATGTATGTTACTAAAGGTATTTTTGAGCTATAAAACACCTGAAATTGAAGAAATGCACTTTAGATATGTTTAAAACCATGCTGTGGAACATTCCAGGCAAAGCTACTAATATGTCTCCATCTTGACCCTACACGGAAATTTACAAAGTGCACCTGCCAATCTGTGACTACCAATCACCCATGCACACATCACCATAATATATTGTTGGTGAAGTGTCTTGCTAATGGACACACCAGCAGTATGCATTACCACTGAGCCACTGCCGCCCCAGTTAGTGTTAGCACGGTGTGTAGTTTTCACGTTTGAACAAAACTAGTCAAAGTAGAATGTTCCTCAGTGCACTTTGAAGACATATCAAAGACACTATGAATGTGTCCATCTTATTAGTAGCCAGTCTGTGGGAATTCTCTGAAATCTGTAGCGCTAATGACAGGTATGCTATCTTTGATCAGCGCCTCTATGTCTGTCTCGAACAAAAAGTTTTTAATTGTGATATTCTGTGCAGAGAGAGAATAAAGAGTCTCGATCTCCTCGCTCCGGAGCTGTGGACCTGCCCCTCGTCACCGACATCAAGAACATCAAGAGCATGTGGGAAAAGGGCAATGTGTTCAGCTCTCCAGGAGGGGGCAGCACTTTCAAGGTAAACTACTGATTAAAGATGCACTGTGCAACTTTTCTGGAGGTCTGTCACTTGCTTGTGTATCTATCTTCACATGTATCTAGCGTTTATTCATTAAGGGAGTTTCTATTGCACAAAAATACAATAATTATCTCTGTGAATAGGGTTGCCTCTCCCCAGATGTGACCTATAAAGTGGATTATAGTTGTCTCTCTTGAGATAGAATGGTTTAATCTCTATCATGGAACATTCTAGACAAAGAAATAACATCTCCAAGGAGATAAGCAGGTGATAGACCCTCCACCAGATAAGTTACCCAAAACACCTTTAAGTTTACATCAGTGGGATTGAGATTATTGGATGCTTTGCAGTGACATGCTTGGATGTTCTACATGTATCTCTGTGGTGGAATGTTTCTGCAGTTACCATGATGACACAATGCACAAATTAGCAAACACTCTCACAAAAGTGTTAAGATTGTGCAAACAGTACAGTTTCATGAGCTTGTGATCAGTCTGAGCATTCGTGGTCTTGTTTAGACTTGATTTTCAACAAAAAGGTGAAAGTGACTAACTGAAAAACTATTGGCTAATGTAACTAGCTTGTAGAGGGACTAACTAACTCTTAAAGTCTAACTTGAGTAATAGAGCCTCAGACAGAGCAGAGCCACCAGTTAGCATCACACCCCCAGGGAGTGTTCAAAACACCAGCTGTAAAGTAGCAGTTGTTTAATGTTTATGGGGGGAAATGGAGTACACTCTACTTCCACAGTTAAGCCAAGTCTTTCTTTGTGTGAGACAGAGGTGCTAAACTTTATTACACCATAAAGTACCTTTACTAATATTTTATGTGTTTTATTGTTGTAATTAACATGAGTTTTCAAGATTGACAATTTTGCCAATAAACAATTATGCCTACTTTACTCAGTGACACCTATCTATCATAATTCATCGCACTCTAAAAGATGCAGGTGTCCTGGCTTCAGTATTACAGTGAGAGTGTACCATAGACAGGCTTGGGGAGTAACGGATTACATGGAGCGGCGTTAAGTAAAAGGATACAAAAAAAAGGTAACTGTATTCCCCTACAGTTACAAAGAAAAAGACGTAATCAGATTACAGGTACATTTAGTGAAAATGGGGATTACTTAGCAGGATTACAATTTGAAAGCATTTTATGTTATTTCATTTTTTCATCTAAAGCCGGAGGTCATATGTAGGGAAAACAACGTACAGACTCGCGCCGCACACCGTGCGCCGCGCGCGCTCTGTGAAACAAACTTCCAGCGGCTCGCACTACGGACTAAACTTGCAGCGGGCATGGTTTCAAAAAACGCATTTAGCGGGTGGAAATTTAGGGAGAATTTTATTTTTAAAGAAGACAAAGGGAACAACATCACAGTGCAGTGCAAATTGTGCCTTCCAGCGGTTAAACACCTGTCAATGTCCAAGGATTCTACTTCCAATAGTCAAAATCATCCCTCTTCTAAAACGGGCATCCCTTCTTCCATCCCTTATGGCATTTTATCAATCAGGCATGAAAATCCCTAAACTTTTGGCGAATTTCGCCGTTTTTAAGTCAAAATGGCCAGTGCGCTCCAGCTTCCAATCATGTTGCAGCGTAATTACGCACCGATACGCGCTCCCGCCAATCATGACGATTGCCGCTGTTGTGTTTGCGCCTGTTCGCCGATCAGCTGTGAGATATTTACGCGGCATTTCTAAGAGAAGAAGATTCCTTAACTTGCTAAGTTAATGCTACGTAAGAAGGAACTCTCGCCTCGGGACACGGGATACGTTCGGGATTATGTCCTTTTCTACGGAGCTCCGGATTATTAAAGACAACACGGCAAACTGTTAGAATGGAGCTGACCGCATTCTTATGGGTGAGTCATATTATCAGATTATTTCTGCATCTATTTCGGCACTAAACCAGGACTAAACCAAGACTAAACCAGGTCTAAACCAGGACTAAACCAAGACTAAATCAGGTCTAAACCAGGACTAAACCAGGTCCAAACCAGGGCTAAGCCAAGACTAAACCAGATCTAAACCGGGTCTAAACCAGGACTAAACCGGGACTAAACCAAAACTAAACCAGGTCCAAACCAAGACTAAGCCAGGACTAAAACAGGTCTAAACCAGGTCTAAACCAGGACTAAACCAGGTCTAAACCAGGACTAAACCAGGACTAAGCCAGGACTAAACCGGGACTAAACCAGGACTAAACCAAGACTAAACCAGGACTAAACCAGGACTAAGGTGTGTGTGTGTGTGTGTGTACGTGTGTGATAACGTATATCCTGTGTGTTATTGAATTATTGAATTATTGAATGATTATATGGACTTTTTGTTATAAAAGCATTTCCATTTTAACAAAGTACCTTCTAATTCTGCCCTGCCCTGAAACACCACAGTGATGTCAGTGATGGGGGAGGGCTTAGCTTAATGCATCCCCCCCGTTGGTGAAAAATTTCACCATCCCCCCTGGTTTCATTTTACAACTCGACTACTGGGTAGGAGCCAGTTTCGAGTTAGCTATCGACTAGCAAACTATTAGCAAGCTAGCTAACGTTTGCGGTCACAAGTACATTTTGTGCATTTGTAGAACGATATTACAATATTTAAACGTTATCTAGGCAACATAGTCATGTTAACTGATCCATGAAGACCCTTTAGACAATTCCGAGCAAAGCTGTCGCTAGATGTAGGCCAGCACGCAAGCTGGACGAACATCCTGTCCAGCTGCGGAGATCGGGCAAGATGACTGTCCCGGTAAAACTAAAACTTGACTGAAAATATAATTTCGTTTAAGTCATAGGTGTTTAGGTGTTTGGTTTAGTGAGTGACCTTGTTTACTAGTGACTTGGCTTATAGTGATAACAGTTGTTAAACCTACACATAGAACTGTACTCGTCCTCCTAAAAACTTTTAATTGTATTGTAATTTTCCTGTTTTCTTGTTGTTATAGGATATTTGGTGTTAAAGTAATCCAAAAGTAACTGAAAGTAATCAAGTTACATTACTTTAATATTATAGTACCGGGATTACGTTACTGAATACTTTTTTTAAGGAGTAACTAGTAACTGTACCGGATTACATTTCTAAAGTAACCCTCCCAACCCTGACCATAGATGTATAAAGAAGTGCACTATAGTGGGATGCCACCATAGAGTTCTGTTCCACTCAAATTAAGCAGTTATAGGGGCGAATTTGGAGTTCTATATTAAGAAAAGGAATTTATTTAGTCAAGTCGTCATTTTATTTATATAGCACATTTAAAACAACAAGTTGCACCAAAGTGCTTTACAGCATTAAACACGTGATATTGAAGCAATAAAACCAAAGTAAAATATATATATAATTTACATGAAAGAGTGGCTTAATACAAAATTGTGAAAATAAAAACACCAGGATCACGTAGAACAGGTTAATAGGGACATTTTTAGACAGTTTTTCAATGTAAAGTCGATAACATAAACATAGCACACACTCTTACACTGTCACTGAAAACAGAAACAATAGTAGAAATTCCTGTCTTTAGAAAGGTCTGATCTCTGCTCTCGGTTCAATCAACTTCATTGATTTCCAATCTGACCCCTTCCTTATGTAACCAACAAAAAAGATCACCTTATGTTATATCTCCAATTGTTTTTTCTGTCATTACATGTTGTTAAATTGTCACTGATTGTACTTGTATTGCATCTTTTCTGTTCTGCATCTCCCAGTCGGCGGCGCACGCAAGTGCAGCGGCCCCTCCCCTAGCCCACTCTATCACTGTCCTGCCTGGTTAGTGGGGAAAAGAAATTTCGAATTCATTCTATGTACATGTACATGATTGTTTTTCGACAATAAAGCAAACTATGACTATGACTATGATGGAGCCAAAAGTGCCCCCATGCTCACTTCCTGTTTGGAACATGGCAGCTATGTGTCCATTTATATATACATGGAGCTTATACAGGAAGGGGTAAACTCACTATACTTATATTCTTATCACTTTACATTTTGAAACACTGTATACATTATACAGTTCAAACCTCTCACACCTATATATAGCCCATATCCCTAGAGTTACATATACTGTATATTTATGTACTGTGGACATTGTATAGCACAACATTTACCGCTCGTTTCACACATAAACACTCTGATAGAGGAAAGAGCCCGATTCACTTCCTGCCTGACCCAGTTGCCGATGACGACGGGGCTAAGCTGACCTCTGACCTTATCCAAACAGGAAGCAGCTGTGATGAAGACAGGCGTGGCGGGCCGCATCAACGACTGGCTGAATAAAACCCCCGAGAGCAAAACGGCAGGAGGTAGACCCACGGTAAGCTGCGAGTACACGGACATACAGATACACAGATATATACTATCTGTACTCCACTATTAGTACTGCTACTTCCAAATAATATAGAAATACACTAACACTAATACTGAGAAAATGTACTTAAAACTCTATAGTAAGGTGTGCAGTAGTTTACTATTTTTACTTCATTACATTCAAGTAAAAATAGTAAAGTACTGAATGTAAGTTAAAATTTTACATATCTGTACTTTGCTTAAGTACATTTTGATCTGGATACTTTTTTAGTTTTACTTCACTACATTTGAGAGCATGTATGTGTACTTTCTACTCCACCACATTTTTGAATAAAGACTGAAAAGTAAAAGTATTTATATTATTGTTTGAAACCTTCTGAAAAGTCTGAGGGATTATTTAACACATTTGTTGTTTGAGGAGAAAAAATATCAATTCAGCACGAATCTTTATCAAAATCACTCAATTTGAGACTTTATTAGGTCTTAAAATCTGTGCAAAATACAAAGTTGGAAGTACTGTGCAAAATGTATACTTTTTACTCTTTAAGTACATTTTTAAACAGGTACTGTAATACTTTTAGTTAATTCGATTATTTCATGTGATTTTTGTCATATTTTTTTACAATCCAAGACATTTACAGACATGTTTTAACACATTACTATATTATTATTATCAAAAATAGTTGTCAGCATATTACTTGAGACAAAATATGGTATGCTTAATAGTGTTTTCTACTCTCAGCTTTTATAACTAAATCATGTCCAACCAGAATAAATAACTAGCACTACTACTACTACTACTAATTCAGCTAACTTCTACTTTTGCTGCCTCTTCGTACTACCACCTACTCCACTATCCCAAATACCTTTTAAATACTGATTTATTTGAGTTGCTATATAGGACAGTTTCCGCCTTATATGTGTTGTCAAGTTAAAATTAATCACTGCTACTCAGACTTACTTGTATAACCCCATTTCTTCCTCCTATGGCATAATTTATATAGTTTTCCTAAAGAGAGCATGAATCGCCTTATCTTATCTCTTAAATACCTAGTTAAGTACAAGTTATGTAGCCATGTTTCAAAAGTTTCAAATATATTTATGCACTGACTGCCATATAAGAGCATTCCCACAGACTTGACAGATGATACCACATAGTTTAATGATTGTTGTAATGCTTTAAATAACAGTTTTGTAAATAGTTGGAATTAGAAACTAAAAGTGTAATATTCTTCATCTTCTGCATGTTTGTGTGACGTTATCTATCTGGCGCCATCTTGTCAGTGGTGGAAGAAGATGGAAGAGATACTGGAGCAAAAAATACTCAAGTAAAAGTATCACAAGAAAAAAAATGAAATACTAAAGTACCTGTTTAAAAATGTGCTTAAAGAGTAAAAAGTAAATGTTTTTCACACAAGTTTTGAGATCTAATAAACCTTCAAATGTAGTGATTTTGACAAAGAACTGTGCTAAATTTTTATGGGCAGAAATATGTGCCACCAGAAACTGAATCACATAATTGGGGCCAAGCAGCGGTAGCTGCAAGGCACCTATAGTGTTTCTAGTGATTCCTATTATACATTATTCTTCCGCCTCTGGGAGTCTATGGCAACCCCTAGAACCGTCTGGTAAAAAGTTGTGAAATTTGGCATGCACATTCAAGCCACTCTCCTCATTACCCACAGCAATTTATAGGCCCCCACCCCCAACCCTCTAGCGCCACCAGCAGCTCAAAGTTGCAGGAATTTTCAGGTACATTTCTGCGTGTAACTTTTGAACCGTATGTCCAATTTTCAAAAACTTGGTATCCCTGGACTCCTTGGGCCAAGCCGAATCCAACGCACCCTGTGACGTCATTTTCCGTCAGGGTAGATTTTCCGCCATTTTGAATTTTATGAAAAACACTCAAAATGCTTCTCCTCCCTCAATTTTTGACCAATTTTGCTCAAATTTGGTCCATAGCATCTTTGGACTGAGCCTCATCAGAAACGTACCCGGTTTTTTGATATCTCTTATCGTTTTGACGTGACAGCCAATTAAACGTGTCTGAAAAGTCGCCAAACAGGAAGTGAGCTCATATCTCGGGAACCGTTTATAGGATTATTTTCAAACTTTTCACAGATGTTTGTGTCCTTCCCAGGATTCCCCACAAAAAATTACAGGTCCCCACCTCAAACCCTCTAGCGCCACCAACAGGTCAAAATTTGAGGGACATTTCTGCTTGTAACTTTTGAACCGTAAGTCAGATTTTCAAAAATTTGGTATCCCTGGGATCCTTGGGCGAAGACTGGTCCAACGCATCCTATGACGTCATGTCTGCCAGAATAGAATGTCCGCCATCTTGGATTTTGTGAAAATCAATAACATTCTTCTGTTTCTACAACTTAACTTGTAATTTCCACAACAAATGGTGTGCACCCACATTCTAGACAGTCTCTTGATGCCCATCAACAAATTTTACGTCCCCACCCCCAACCCTCTAGCGCCACCAGCAGGTCAAAGTTGCAGGTACATTTCGGCTTGTAAGTTTTGAACCGTACGTCCGATTTTCTAAAACTTGGCCTTCCTGGACTCCTTGGGGCAAGACGAATCCAACGCATTCTGTGACGTCATTTTCCGCGGGTAAGATTTTCCGCCATTTTGAATTTTATGAAAAACATTCAAAATGCTTCTCCTCCCTCAATTTTGGACCAATTTTGCTCTAATTTGGTACATAGCATCTTTAGACTGAGCCGCATCAGAAACGTACCTGGCGTTTTGATATCTTTTCTCGTTTTGTCGTGATAGCCAATCAAACGCGTCTTAACAGTTGCCAAACAGGATGTGAGCTCATATCTCGGGAATCCTTCATAGAATTATTTTCAAACTTTTCACACATATTCTAGTCTGTCCCAGGATTCCCCACAAAAAATTACAGGGCCCCAGCTCAAACCCTCTAGCGCCACCAACAGGTCAAAATTTGAGGGACATTTCTGCTTGTAACTTTTGAACCGTTAGTCAGATTTTCAAAAACTTGGTATCCCTGGGATCCTTGGGCCAAGTCGAATCAAATGCACCCCATGACGTCATGTCCGCCGGAATAGAATGTCCGCCATTTTGAATTTTATGAAAAACACTCAAAATGCTTCTCCTCACTCAATTTTGGACCAATTTTGCTCTAATTTGGTACAGAGCATCTTTGGACTGAGCCTCATCACAAACTTGCCTGGATGTTTTGATATCTCTTATCGTTTTGTCGTGAGAGCCAATCAAACGTGTCCTAAAAGTCGCCAAACAGGAAGTGAGCTCATATCTCGGGATCCCTTCATAGGATTATTTTCAAACTTTTCACACATATTCTAGTCTGTCCCAGGATTCCACACAAAAAATGACAGGGCTTCAGCTCAAATCCTGTAGCGCCACCAACGGGTCAAAATTTGAGGGACATTTCTGCTTGTAACTTTTAAACCGTAAGTCCGATTTTCAGAAACTTGGTATCCCTGGGATCCTCGGGCGAAGACTGATCCAACGCATCTCATCAAATTAGGCTGGGTCGCTGCTTGGCCCCACATTGCTGCTTGCAGCTATATTTTGAAATTGTATTTTTTCATTTGAATCATTGCATTGAAAAATTGAATCTGAACAGTATCATTTGAAATTGAATGTATTAGTTTGTAACAGGAATCTAATAAAATTTGAAAATTCATTCTTTTTATATGCTCATGTTCAGTTCTCGAAATTCAAATTCAGTTCACAAAATTCAAATTCAATTTACTGTGACAAACATCCGGGTAGTTTAAGGATGAAGGAAGAGCAATCGAGCTCAGATATACAGGACTACAGTGGTCCCTCGCTCTATCGCAGTTCCAGGACTAGACCAGGACTAAACGTGGACTAAACCAGGTCTAGACCAGAACTAAACCAGGTCTAGACCAGGTCTAAACCAGGTCTAAACCTGGACTGGTCCTGGACCAAACCAGGACTGGAGTTGGTGCGCGTCGCGTCCCGGGACATGGCAGTGCCGTTGGATGAGCCGCTCCCCTCGCGCGTCTGGTGGGGCTTCACTATAACATTGTTATAGTGTAACAATGTTACACTATTAAAAAAAAAAAAGTTACACTATAAAAAAAATTGAAAATTGGGAAAAAAAAGAAATCAGGAGTCAAAACACGTTTTGAAAATAAAAGAATACATTAAAAAATTCATTCTGCGCCGCGGTTCTATCTCGTGCTCGCAACCCCGGTGTACGCGCGGCCTCACGCTGGTCACGCTGCTCCTTAAAGTACCGGGATGTTTGTCACAGTAAACTGAATTTGAATTTTGAGAACTGAATTTGAATTTCGAGAACTGAACATAAGCATAAAAAGAGTGAATTTTCAAATTTTATTAGATTCCTGTTACAAACTAATAAATTCAATTTCAAATTATACTATTCAGATTCAATTTTTCAATGCAATAATTCAAATTAAAAAATAAAATTTCAAATTATGTGATTCAAATTCATTTTCTGGCGGCACATTACCTGGCCAGCCAAATTATATCTCTCTGTATTTGCTATACAGAGCGATACCATTTGGACACCCTCGCTCCACCCTCGCTCCCCCGGTTAACAACGGACTCCGCGATTCTGATTCGTTCAAAGATGGTGACGTCAGTGCACCCGCCTTTGCCCGCAACGTCCCTTCCATTCAGCTGTAAAATTGGTCTTAAATGACCTAAAACACATCGATTCCTTAAAACCACAGCAGCTGACAGCTCTAGAGGCCTTTCTTTTCAAAAAATATGTTTTTGCATTGCTTCCTACCGGCTTGGTTCACGTCGCTGTCCGTTAACTGTTCACTTACCAGGTTCTGGTTCACTTAGCTGTCTGTCTAAGCGCAAAGGCAGCGCATTCTGGACCAAGCATTACCAGACTCGCCGCTGGTACAGCGATGAGTCATGGATTCTTCCAGGCAAGGCGGCACATATTTCTGCCCATAAATTTTGTTCAAAGAAAAAATTGAATTCTGGATTTTATGTTTATATTTTTGTTTGCTCAAAAGTGTATGAACATGTTAAAAATAAATCCCTCAGCCTTTTCTGCAGGTCTCAAACTATAATAAACTAAACTAAACTAAAAAAAAAAAAAAAAACTAATAAAAGATACTTTTACTTTTCAGTCCTGTTCAAAAATGTAGTGGAGTAGACAGTACATGCTCTCAAATATAGTCAAGTAAAAGTAAAAAGTACTTAAGTAGCAAGCAAAGCAATAACATCTCCCTTAACAAAAAAAGTGGCATACCCTGCACCAGAAAATTTACACAATGCACCTTTAAGTTCAAAGTCAGTTTTATTGTCAAAAACCATATGTACAGGTTGCACACAACTGCAGCACTCCCCAGGCCCACAGCGAACATAAAACATCTGATAAACAAGAGAATAAACACCATGACTAAACCATCACATATACCCGTAGCAAAAGTAGAGTAAACTTGTATATAATACAAATAGGTAAAACACACAATGTGTACTGCATTTGAGTACTTTTACATCATTACATTCCACCACTGCATCTGCTGTAGTGTCCTTTTGTCCACGTGGTCCAGTGCTTTTACATAGTTTAACATCAACCATTACTGCTGTCATAAAATCCTCACACAGTACTGAACCATGATTGCAGATTAGGCAAATATTTGGTAGAAAATGTCACTTAAGCATTTTCATTTATCATAATTTGTGATTTATGCTTCTTCCATACTCATGAGGTATATTTAGGAGTTCACAGTAATCCATTTTGTGCAGAGCGTTAAAATTCCATATGCGCTTTGTATTGAGTCACACTTTAAACTATGAATTTTTATTTCATTTCCTCTTAAAGCTCAAATAGGGGAAATCATACGCCATAAATTGTTGCTATTTTCAGTACAACAAGTCCATAAATTTCACTACACGCTCTGGTGCAATGTAATATATTTTTGAGAGTGCACTATTTTCCACTTGAATATACTGTAACAACTCTCTCTTGGCTTAGTGCTGTTTTGTCTACCTCTGTCATCTTCTTTCCCAGTACCTATAATATTACAACAACAATAGATTTTCAAATAGACAAATTGTACACACTTTGACAGGGATTTATTTGCGCTTTATTTTTTAGGACCTGAAGCCAGTTGACGTCACCAACAAGAGGAGTCTATGGGAAAACAAAGCCTCTCCAGCCAAGGTGCAGTACTTTTTATTTACAGGTAGAAAATAACTACTAATAACTAGCAAGACTCACATAATCTATGTGGACAACTCAAACTGATTACAAATTTGTAAGTGTAAAATAATTTCTGAATTCATTTTTGTATTAGTACTACTTGGTTGTAAGGGACTATGCCTGGTAAACAAAAACTATACCTTATTATGTTGTTGAGAGCTTAAGCTATTTTAACTAGTTTAAGTGCTCTGACCGGCCCGTTTAAGCTCATTTGGAATTACAAAATAAACATATTTTATAATTTTAC
>JAVJIX010000099.1:492500-540000 GCA_036785185.1 Paratrypauchen microcephalus | reverse complement strand
TATTGGACCCTGCACCTGTGGTTTCTCTCCATCTGCTGTCAGTCAAATGCTAATGTTCCTGATAGAGCCGCAGACAGAATAACATTTCATAATAATAAGTCTGTGTTGGGCTTTTAAAGAACTTGTAGCTAGTTGACATCAAATCTGGAAAAAGAGAGAGGTAAAAATGCTGCTTCAAGGCTGATTCTGCTCTGGTCTTAAACTTTGCTACATTAGGGACAATTGTGTAGCTTTTTGAAAGTTAAAGGTCCTCTTTTACACAAAATTGACTCTTGAGTGCTTTAAGCCATACATAATGTATACTATAAATGTTAGAATGTTGTTACCTCGTCAAAAACATACTCAAGAGTTGTGTTTTGTTTCATTCACACATGTTTGAGCAACTCTTCATTTTTATTTATTCTTTATTTAATAGGGACAGTGCATATTAATGAACATTTGCAGCATTGCAGTGTAAATATGCCAGATTATAGCAAGAATGCTAATTTCCATCTGTAGTCCCTAGGCAGGTGACACCACAGCAAAAACAATAAAACAATGACAATTGACAATAACACCAACATTAAAACATTAAAACATTAAACATTAAACATTAAAACATTAAAAATGTCCACAAGTCTGGTTTTCCTTTAGCCACTGTTTCAAGTGTGATTTAAAAGTGTCCAGTGTTGGAGTCTCTCTTATTGATAATGGGAGTGTGTTCCAGAACTTAGTGCCTCTGACTGAGAGCACAGTTTGTCCAAATGTAGTGCGTCTGTGCGGGACCTCACAGTTCCCCCGGGCCGTGGCCCTAGTTCCCATCCCACTGACAGTCTTTGTTTTGATAAAATCCTGCAGCGGAGGAGGAGCAAGTCCATGTAAAACTTTATATATAAAACAACCGTATTTAAAATGAACAAAATTATTAAAATTGAGTAAGTTATACTTGTCATTACTATTCTGTCTACATCTCCAAGCTCAAGACGCTCTGTTCCAACTTGTAATGTTGTGTAGTGATAGTTTTCACATTAAAGGGATATGCCACCCCCAGGTCAAATTTGGGCATCTCCCCACAGTCCAGAGACTAAAATAAGTGGTGGAAAGCGTTTTCCTGCTCACCCAGCCATTGTCCGAGTCTGTCGCCACTGACCGCCGCGGTATCTGCAGCTCCTCCGCCTTAGACTGGAGTCTAACGTCGCCAGAGAAAGATTTCGGCCAAAAGGAATTAATTTGCTCGATGCGTTTCCCAATTACTTTGTGTGTAGTGCGCATTCATATCGAGTGCAAATAAATGTGGAAAATCAACACGGAGAGCTTGCCTTGGTCATTTTGGGTGGGAACTATTTTCCAGTGCGTAAGAATACAACCGTATCACGCACCACGTTGTGCAACAGGGGAACTCCCTTCCCGTAACTGGGATTCCCCTGGCAGCGTACTGCGTGATACGGCTGTATTCTTCCGCACTGGAAAATAGTTCCCACCCAAAATGACCAAGGCAAGCTCTCCGTGTTGATTTGCACATTTATTTGCACTCGATATGAATGCGCACTACACAGAAAGTAATTGGGAAACGCATCGAGCAAATTAATTCCTTTTGGCCGAAATCTTTCTCTGGCGACGTTAGACTCCAGTCTAAGGCGGAGGAGCACCAGATACCGCGGCGGTCAGTGGCGACAGACTCGGACAATGGCTGGGTGAGCAGGAAAACGCTTTCCACCACTTATTTTAGTCTCTGGACTGTGGGGAGATGCCCAAATTTGACCTGGGGGTGGCATATCCCTTTAACAGTTACCTTTTACTGTTTGTTTAGTAGAGATTGGCAATTCCAGGGCCAAACAGATCCAAATGATTCTACTGCAGGTCTATAGAGTTTAAAAACACAGTGGAGCATTTACTGTATTATCACATGACATCACAAGGTGCATGATTTGTCATTTGTGAATGAAGCAAAACACAACTCCAGGTCCAAGGAAATTACATTATAACATATCAGAAAATAGCAAAATATGGGCCCTTTAAAAGTTAAGGTAAAATTCTTGCACTTTTGAGGATATCACAGTCAAAACAATGTTAAAAATGAACAATGAAATGTAAACTTGGTTTAATTTGGCAGCATTGTTCTTAACCAGTGCTGCAATATATAATAAAAACTCAGTAAAATAGCTACACTTTAATTAGCCCCAACCCCTTAAATTAGACATTGTGCTTGTGAGCTATATAGCTATAATCTATGATACTCATGGATCATTATGATATAATTTGCATATTTTAAATTGCAATATTCATTTAGAACGACTTAATAAAAATAAAAAACTGGAGTTAGAAATTTAAAGAGGAGAATGAAGTAAGTACAGAGCAGTGAGGGTGTGCCAGTGGTGAAAACAGGAGTTGACCGACAAAATGGCATCTTAAAAATAAGTGATCAAAGATTGCTCAAACATGCACAATTACTCCAAATACAGCATTGTGACTAAATAATGAGGGGAAACTACTATAACATGGTTGTATAATAAGTCAGCTTTAATTAGCTTAATAAACTATTGTTTATTTTGATTTAAGTCTTTGTTCATGCTTTATTAAAGCCCCAGTGTGTAGGATTCGTGGTGCATAGGTGGATGGTGCTATTGCACTTTCTGTTTTAGCTACGGCAGACCTCGAGGGACCCGCGCACGAGCCGCGCGCCGCTACTGTATAAATAAAACGCGGTCCCGTTTTTTTTTTTTTTCTTTTCTCATGAAAACACACATTCCCGATCATGTACCATGACACTCTACACATCAAATGAAACCTTACAGTCTCCTCTTTTTGACTATGCAATTCATTTCCCTGCACAACAATCACTCCCGGAGCACATGGGGCTTTTATACGGAAAAGCACAAAACGAGGTTAGCTTACCTTAGAATGCTTTGCACAGGTCAAACTCTGTATTTCACCATAAACTTGCTCTCAATTTGTCCGTAAGGATCCAGCGAATAAAATCCAGTAAAACAATTTAGTCCAAAACACGTGTTAGATCCATTACGACGTCTGATCCGGCAGCATGCTTGTGTTGTTTACCCCAAACCACGAGCCTTGCCGAAGGCGAAGGTGGAGCCCAAATGTCCTTCTGCGGCTCTCGTATTCAAAATGGCTGCCTCTGCATGGGGAAGATCCCCCTTTTATGTGACTATATCTAAATCCAAAAGAATACTTTGATTTCATGATGGAAGTGAAAAGGCTTGGAAAACAATGATAACAGGAGAAGTTCAATTTGTCAACTGGACCAAGTTTGTTTGGTTGAAAACGTTTCGCCGCTCATCCGAGAGGCTTCGTCAGCTCTGTCAGCTCAGAGCTGACGAAGCCTCTCGGATGAGCGGCGAAACGTTTTCAACCAAACAAACTTGGTCCAGTTGACAAATTGAACTTCTCCTGTTATCATGGATTCTACCTGGACGACTGAGGGACTTTTCACGCTTGGAAAACAATGTATTTTTGAATGGGTATCTTTAATTTCAGTAATTAACGGGTAAAAATCTTACACACTGTCCCTTTAAGACTAAATAATCCTAGTTATAAAGAGGTGCTTCATATTCTGTATTATCCCAAATTAGCAAATCACAAAGCCAGTAATTATAAAGTGACACAATTTCCTCTGTAAACAACAAAATATCCTGTCTCATTATTTAAAAAAAAAAAAAAAAACAGTTACTAACCCTGTGTTTTAAACCTCCATAAATATATTCTTAAATACATGTAATTCTTGTATTATCTTGTAACAGCTCATATTACAGTCTTTTTTTAAATTTTAATGCTTCTGGACATGTTTAAAATTCAAACTTTGAACAGAATTTTCAGATCTAACCACAAAGTCGTAATAATTGCAACTCAGTATTCCTCCAAGATTATTCAGCACCGCTTTTTATATAAAAGCATATCACAACTTGTTGGGCAAAGGAAAATCATTTTAAAGTAATTCTGGGTTGTGATAGCTTTGCCCTTGGTCAGTTGCCATGTTTGTCTTTTGGCTTGCTTTCCTGCCAGAGCTGCTTTAGTTGGACACAGTATATCAACATTTAAACCACAAAAACTTACAGCTCAATATTTGTGAAACTACAATTATCTGAGCGTTTTTATGGCTGCTGTGGGCTTCACTTTATTTTATTTGTTAAAGGTCCAATATTGCCCAAAACTGACTCTTGTGAGCTTAAGGCGATGTTAAAAGTTGTGGAGTTGTGTTTTGTTTCATTCACACGTTTGCTTAATCTTGTATTATTTGTCTATCTACATCTCCAAAGCTCAAAATGTTCTGTTCCACCTTGTTATGTCATGTAGTGGTAGTTTTCATGTTAACAGCCACCTTTTACATTTTCTTCAGCAGAGAGCAAATTGGCAAGTCCAGGGCTGAAATTATGATTTTAGTGAAGGTGTATGGAGTTTAAAAACACAGTGGATCATTCCTGTATTACCTAGGGCTGGGCATTGGAATTCGGTTCCTCCATGGCACCGACCGAAATGCTTAGGTTCTTCTGGGTATCGAAATATGCCTCGTCTTTCGGTTCCACGTTTTGATACCCAGAGGTTAATCCCGTGTGGCTCAGATACATGCCTGTGTGCTTATGGCCTGATAATGCCACCTGAGATTGGCTCAAACGTCCACGTGTATGAAAAACACAGCGTGGTCACGTCCCTCGTTCACAGGCAAGGCGAGATTCGCCTAACTTGTAGGGTGCTAATAATTTAGCTAATCAATTAGCTTGGCCGCGGAGTCGTCAAACCGTACAAAAATGCCGAAGTCGAAAGCGTGGTTATACTTTTACAACACCGACTCTTAATACTGCGCGGTGCAACATATCTGACAAGAGCTACAGGACGTTTTACGACCACACTCGGAAAGTACTGAGCACAGCGCTGTGTCTGATATTTCATCGGGTAAGTTTGTTCCGCGAATTCCGTTGATCTGCTTTGTTTATTAAGGTAGGAGCTAGCTAGGTTGTTGCAAGTTTACCTATGTATGTTAACGGTACGATATTGGCAAGTAACCAGGGCTTTAACGGATTCATGTAAGAGTCTGGTTAATGCACCGGGCCCGCGGCGAACCGCGGCGAACCGCGGCTCACCATGGGCAGTTCGGCTCTGGGCCGCGCGTATTCCGCGCGTAAGCCGTCGGGGGGGACACGTTACGCACAGATGGAGACACCGGGACCGGAGTCAGTGCGTCTCAGAGGAGACGTGGCACCGGGACTGAGGCTCAGGACGTGCCCGGGGGACGACGCGTCGGCTCCGGCCTCGCTCGGACCAGGGAGCAGGGGGAGTTTTTTTCACTGAAAACGCGTGGTGCCTGCATAAACTGAGCCACACAGACCGATTTTCTGGGCACAAAAAATAAATAAATAAAAAATCAGTGTGAGAGATGCCATGTGTGGCGTGTGTCACACTCTCAATGCGTGAGACTTGAGAGCCCTGCGAGTAACTATTGTTTATGGCAGTGTTTCCCAACCTTTTTTGTCTTGTGTACCCCCTGAGCCCTTCTGTCATACCTCGAGTACCCCCTCACTCATACGTGTTGATAATTCTCCAAAAGTAGAACGTGACACAACGGATTTTTAAATGAAAATCATTTTATTTCATCTCCTTAATTTGAAAATTTAATTCTCAGGCTTTTTCTCTCTTTTCTTTAACTCAAATTAGCTAAACATAAAAATAAAGAATATGTTTCTTTGAAAATAATTTACCCAAATAAATACTAAATCAAAATAATCTTCCTTTGTTGTATCTAACTCTTGTGACAACTGATTATTAAATGAAAATCTTTTTATTTCATATATTTAAATTTTCTTGAAGAAAAACTGTTAGATATGTGTGTGTGTGTGTGTGTGTGTGTGTGTGTGTGTGCGTGTGTGTGTGTGTGTGTGTGTGTGTGAGAGAGAGAGAGAGCGATAATGTGATGATGTGCAGTTGTGTTGTTGTTTAATTCAATAACTTGATATTCAATAACTTGAATAATGGAAAATAAACTCCAGTATGTGGAATAGAATGTGTAATGAAATTAAATTTTTTCCTATAATTACTGTAATATAAAATAGGAACGGAAAAAGGTACTGGTTAGGAATCGGTATCGAAATGAAGGTATTGATATTGATATTGGTATCGGCATCGGAAAATTTTGAACGATACCCAGCCCTAGTATTACCACATGACATCACAAGGTGGAACAGACTGTTTTCTGTTTGAGAGAAGAACTCATCCTAAATATGCAGGATTTGTGTGTTAAACATGTGTGAATGAAACAAAACACAACTTCAGGTCTGTTTGTGATGCCATAGCATCTGTGCGATGCTATGGCATAGATCAGAAAATAGCATCATGGGCCCTTTAAGTTTCATTGATGTTACCTGTACAATGTAAAACCAATAGAAACAGAGATATCATTGCTTTGCTATTTAAGTCTTATGTTGAAAATACTAAACACTGTCTCGAGCCTGGCACTGTGCACACACAGAGACAGGGAGAGAGACACTTTTAGTTAAATTAGGCAGATTTAAGTCAAAACTTGTGAGCACGTGAGGAGACTGTGGCTCAGGCTGCTTTTTCCTAAACAAGACTGTAAATCCTCGTCAGCGCTCTTACGTCCATAGAACTGGCTGTAGAGTTGATTAAAATGTGCATTTCTTCTCATCAGAGATTGACCTAAGTAGAGATCGTGATATATCGATCTTTTGATTTTTGGCACAGCCTTAGTTTGAATGTCTTATCATTATTATTATCACCATTATCACTAGGGATGCACTGATCCAGCTTTTTCAGTTCCGATACCAATTCTGATATTATGGCTTCATAACAACTAATATTACTGCAGAGACTGAAAACAGCATTTATTTCCTTAAAACAAAAGTCAGTATGACTGTAATTCTATAATGACTGTAATAAAAGGGCCCTCTTGATTTAGTTGACAGTAAACCACAAAAAAACCACGGCTCCGGATCCCTCTGATGCAGCTCAGTACAGCGGTCCCTCGTTTATCACGGGGGATACGTTCTAAAAATAACCCACAACAAGTGAAATCTGCAAAGTCGTTAGCTCTATATTTTACAATTCTTCTCCATGTTTTAAGGCTGTAAACGCGTCACCACACACGTTCTACACTTCTCTCAGACTGGAATTAACATTTTCTCACATTTCTCTCTTGTTTAAACACTCAAACGTCCGTAGATTTTCAACAAAAAAGCACAGTATTAGAGAACGAAACCAAAGTGTATTTCATGTTTATGTCACAGTTCTTATGACCGCTTCACTGTGGTGGGGTTTGTCGGGAAATCTTGCAAACATACAGCACTTCAGAGTCACACTGCTATCGAACATTTATATAAATCTGGCAAACTGAACGCATTCTGTACAGGAGGCACAGAGAATGACTGACAAATCGGCAAAGGTCTACAGTCCCTTAGCCAATCAGGACGCAGAAATGCTCGTTGATACACTGTTAAAAACATTTTTGAATAAAAAAAATCTGCGAAAGAGCGAGGCCATGAAAAGTGAACCACGATATAGCGAGGGACCACTGTATTTAATTAAAATGTATTTTATTTTACTTTGTTCATTTTCAAAATGTAATTCTATGGCACAAAGGCAAAAAAAGACATTATATGCAGTGTTATTTCATTTTAAATTTCAAAAGGGTTTTGTGGCTCCCAGTGTTTTCTTTACTGTGTGAAATGGGTCCAAATGGCTCTTTGAGTGGTAACGGTTGCCAACCCCTGATCTCGAACATAGAAAGTGGAAACAAAAAAGAACGAATGAGAGTGTAAGTTCAAACTTTTGACTGGTAGAATCGATATATTTGCTATTCTAATTTTGTATAAATGTCACACCTATGGACATTTATACAGCTAATTATTCACACAGCCAATTCGGTTTTGTTAAATGTTATTAATATTGTTTTTGTTTTCGCAGGAGGCGGGAAGAGGGGAAAGCAAGTCATTCGCCAATGGTAAGTCATGGCAGCTCAGACTACATCAGTTTGGGCTGTATATTCAGTTTTGTACTTGAGAGACATCTGGTGTACGGGCACAGCGTAATGCAATTTATCAACAAGATTCAAGGCTGTTGGCTGGTCTTGGCTTTGGCTCTGTAGTGTTCTGTCATTTTTATGCATTTGCACCAGAGAGAGCTATGGGCAGGTTTTCCCTCTATTGGATTTCACGGCATATTATATCAAGGAGTTTTGAAGTAGATTCCCACAGATTTGGCACAGGTTAAACCCAAGAGAGATTGCAGGGGAGAGGTTAATGCCTTTGTTTGGTCAAAGCTCAGAAGTTTTACAGAGTTGAATATGCAGTATACTGCTTCACTGGCTTTATAATCGTAATATGATTGTAATTAGGCCTATGTATTTTAGAGGTCAAAAAACACTGTGTAACTTTTCTGGTGAAGGGTATGCACCTGCTTCTCTCCATGGAAAGATTATTGCCTGGCCTGGAATGTTTCATAGTATGGCATTAAACTGTTAATCTTAATTAATCTTAATTAATCTGTTTCCAGATAACAAGCAGAAGACATCCCTATGATTAAGGCTACATATGAGTAATTTGGTAAATACAAGATAGATTGATAGATAGGTAGATGAAGTTTAATGCCATACAGTGGAATATTTCACATCCATGGTGACAAGCAGATTATAAATGTGAAATAATGCACCTTTAAGCTAATGCATTGTTTTCTACACTGTTATTTGGCCTTTACTGACACTTAATATACATGTAATTGTCATTTTTCAATTCTTTTTATTTTAAGAAAATGTTTAAACATAAACATTACACAGAGACAACAGGACAGCAGGCAAAAAAAGATTCAAGAGATTATACATCAATTCAAGCAAATAAAATTAATTAAAAATTTAATAAAATTTAATATAGAAAGGGAAATTTAAGCAGGTTTTAGAATGTGGGGTAAGTGAGCTATTTACTTACTGGTTCAGATTCAAAATAGGGTAGGAATGGCTGCCAGGTTTTATAATAGTTTTGAAATGATCCATTTACAGTATGTCTCAAGTGTTCAAGCTTTAAATGGGACAAGACAAGACGCCTAAAAGATGGTGGGGCTGCCTTCTGTCAAAACAATAACAATATTAAACAATATTAAGCATCTTGCAAGCAGCATGATGAACACTACTGCATCTGCATTGCTGAAGGGTTACTGAAATATTTGGAGGAACACCCCCAAACAAAGCTTTTCCACAATTTGCTACCATATTCCTTTTGCATATGAATGAAATTGTTTTGAATATTTTCTTCCAGAAGTAATTTAGACGGGGACATACCCAGGCTCAGGTTAGCTGGGCTATGACCACACCGCAGGAAGAACAGGACAGGAAGAATCCGCACTAGGGTACAGTCTTCCTATCTTACTGCGACAGATGTAGCCTGTGCAGTACCTTAAGCTGTAACAAGCCATGTCTTATGCAGATCGATGTTGAATGGATTCTTGTGATTGCTTTTGCCAAGAGTTATCTGTGAAATGTTCACCTAGTTCCTCTTCCCATTGAATTCTTAGATGGCCCAATGATGGGGATGCTGCACCTAGTATTTTATTGTAAATGACTGACACCAATGCTTTATCAAGCCAAACACTCATCAAGCCATGTTTTTAGGGACAAGGTTAAAGAGAAAGCTGTGTAATATATATGTAATTGTAAAATGAAAATGAATTTAAAACATAAATAATTTAAATTAACAGTATTAACAGCCTTTTGAGTTCTCTGAGTTAAAATTGACAGGAATAACTAGGGACAAGCTAGCACAAACCTAGAGTAATGGCCCTATCTCACAATTAGAACTAATACAGAATACATTATAACAGAGCCCGAAGCCGCCGCCATTTGCGCCATTTAGAGTTTCAGCCAAAGCCAATCAACAATTTTGTACACAAAATGAGTCGCCATCTAATAAATTTGGCTGAGCCAGCGAGAATTATGTGCATCAAATAATAATTCTATCCATCACATAGAGACATACACGAAAAATAAATGACAAACCAATTTTGCACACTGGAACAACAGACACGCACAGTGGCAGCTGGTGGTATAATTTTTTGGGGGGTGCTTAGGCCAAAATTATATATGTACAGTGGTCCCTCGCTCTATCGCGGTTCACTTTTCGCGGCCTTGCTGTTTTGCGGATTTTTTAATTTTTTTTTTTCAATTTTTTTTTATAGTGTATCAACATTGTGTTCTGCTCCTTGCAGCAGGGCGCACTGCGCTCATCCAACGGCACTGCCACGTCATGGGACGCGCAGGTTCTGAACTGTAGTGAGAACGCTTCCGTGCGCTCTCAGGACTGGTTCCGCCGCCTGGACTCCAGGTTCCACCTGTTTGTTCTGCGGAAACAGACCGTGTTTGTTCTCGGGACCGCGGCCTTGGCATCGTACTCGCAGCCCCAGGTGAGGCGCACGGATTTGACCACGATGAGCAGGTGCACGTGTCCGTGCGTACACTTCTCCGGGTGGTCAATGCTGGAAGTAGCGGCAGTGTTTCTGCAGAACGAACTGGTGGAACCTGGAGTCCAGGCGGCGGAACCAGTCCTGAGAGCGCACGGATGCGTTCTCACTACAGTTCAGAACCTGCAGATTTACCCCAAACTAAAACTAAAACAAGCTTTACCCTCTCCAGAGGACAGAGGCGGATAGAGCAGCGAGCTAGTGCCCCGGCTCCGGCAGCGGGTGCCGCAGGTCCCGGTGGCAGGTCCGTCTGCTGCTTTGAGTTTCTCCTCGCTCTCTCCTGTGTGGAGGTTTAGGCAAAAGTACCATATTAGCCTACATTGTATTACATTTTGTGGAAATAGCCTATAAACATGTGTAACCAATACACTGCATATTGAGATCTTGTAAATCAGTAGAGCATAGACTATAGGCATGAAATGACAGCATCAGCCATTTGTAGCCATGAACATTTTGGCGGCCTCAGCAGCCATTTAGGGTTTGCCTGAGCCGGCTAGCCAGCCAATAACTTCATCAGCCAGCTATTATTCTCAGAACAAATGACTTTGTGGTCTACATTATAGGTTAGGTGTACGCCTGTCACAATAATACATTTTGAAGTACGATGAATTGCTACAGTGAAATACTGAGATTCTTCATGCCGCTGATAATCCAAATTAACCATTTTTCAGTAGAGAATCATTCAAAGACATGAGTTCCAACAAATAAATAGCCGAATTAAGCTAAATTTTGCCATAGAAATTACTTATTAAACCCTCTACAGCTCAAATGTTATTGTATTACAACAAAAATCTTCACACTATTGCAAAAAATATATACCTACGATAACTCCCCATAAGGTTTGAGCCCCAAAAATATTGTTCCAGGTTTCATATACTGAACAATAAACCAATAGAGTAATTATCGTGACAGGCGTATTCAGGTATAAAAGCTCCATATTGTTCTTACAATGTTGTATATTCATTACAGTGGTATATTACAGTGCTATATAGTCTATAGGTATATATTGACCTGTCTGGAGTTTCAACCAAGAATTCAGTTCTTGAACACACCAAATATAAATGATTCCCTTTAAACCATGCTCTTCTTATTTGAAATCTATCTTCTTTTAACTTGTTAATCGCTATGGCAATCGTCCTCATTTTTAATCATCCTGAAGCCCCTGAACAGATGACCCAAAATGACTGACATCCGCTCACACAACTTCCCTTTTAGAGCCAAGAAACAGCTTTCCCAGTGTTAATAATCCATTTGACTTTTCACTGCTGCCTGCAATTTACTCCTAGTTTTATACTGAGATATTTCCGAGTCTGGGGGCACTTTGGAGTTCAGAGGTTGGCAGTAGAAAATAACTCCAGGCTGTTACTTTTGGTCTAATTGGATTCTGAACCAGACCAGGGTTTTCTCAGGCATAGAGGAGAGCTGCGTTCATTAATGAAGGTAAAAATGGAAATGACGAGGAGTGGAAAAATGTATTAGGACCATATGGTCAGCTCCTCATTAGAAAGTACAATTGTTAATGTTAGCAGCAATTATGGGAGATAGAATATGAGATTTTCAGATAATATTTGTGTAATGGTATTGGACCAGACATATTATGCACCGATAACTTTAATGAGCTCACACAGAGTTGTTTTTTGGTTGATTCGTGCATGTTTGAGTTATCCAGTATTGTTCTGCATAAGAATCTGACCTGTAAGCTGGCCTGGTGGATTCATCTGCTTGTATTTATGGAGATTAGACTTAGACAAACTTTATTTATTCACAAAAGAAATTACTTGGACACAGTAGCTCACATATCACAATATATAGATGGATAAAATGGATAAGTGATGGATTAGAGATGATTAAGTGGAGTTAATATGATTAACTTAGATTCAGGAGCTGGACCACGCCTCAACCTCCTCGCCAGCCAACCACAGCTCATCTCAACCATGTCTTCAATTACCCAGAAGCCCTATTTATACAGCCTATCCCGACAACACCGTCCCTGTCAGCTCTCTCCACCCTATGTCTCTTGTCCATCCCTCAGCCTGAAGACATCACCTTTAAGGAGGAGGGGTTCCGAATAGGCTGGGTGATCATTTTGGGTTGGAGATGGCGCCCCCACCCTGAGTCTGCCCCCATCCATCAGATCTGCCCACCATCAATAAATATCTTTATCGTATTCCATTGTTGTGGTGTGGTCCTTGCTAGTGAAAGAAATACTGTTTGAAAATTCCAAGAGACAAGCAAGTACATCTCCATGGAGACAAGCAGGTAGCGAAGTAAGTACAGAGCAGTGGTGTATACCGGTGGTGAAAACAGGGGGTTGATCAGCAATATGGCGTCTTGAAAATAAGCAATTAAATATTACTAACTAAAAACACTCATGAATCACTCCAAATACAACTATGAGAGGATAAAAGAGAAGGCAAACAACTATAACATGGTTAAAAAAAAAGTCAATTTAGCAAAACAGATCAGCTTCAACTTTGAACTCTTTGTAGTACTAGTTTTTGATTTTCAGTCCAAGTATTCGTCACTATTTTTAGAGTGAAGCACAAATAGTCAGAAGGACTAGTTTTAAAGTCTCTCAAGTACAATCACTCTTTAGCATCATTTGTAGTAGTCCTTAACTTTCACACTTTCCGAGAACCTTGCCCTAGTTTTGGTAAAATATTTTGTCACACTGCTTTAAGAGGGAAGTGGGGTCTAACTGATGCCAAATCTACTCTGAAGGACTTGTTTAAAATTCTCTCAAGTACAGCCACTCCAGCCAGTGTAGCCTTACAGTTTATCAATCGGGGCTCCTCTCTCCAGGAACCACTCAGAAACTGCTTCATACTTTTAAATGAAGTTTGAGCGGTGCAGTCTCCTCTCTCGTCCCAATGGAGCGTGAATATGGGCCTTGAAAAGTGGCACATATGTCTGCATCATATACATCAGCCTGCCTATAACAGTTTGGCACCAATAAACCCAGTGTGTAGCCATTTTAACAGCTCTGAGATATTAGAGGTTTTCCACTTGTGTGCACATGGCCAGCCGCCTGTCACTCGCGGTGTCTGGGGCTGTCCCAACAGCCAGACTGCATTGTCACGGTAATAGCTGGTGTTTTGTTGTAGATTAGTGCAACATCGGGGTGTGACTCACAATATGGCAAAGATTTGGGTGTCTGGGAGCTGCAGAAATGAGCTCAAATTTGGGAGAAAACTGTCATAGAAATAGTGTTGCCATGATACTGAAATTTCAAATTCAAAACTTCAAACTTTCGATAAAAGCACTCTTTCTTTAGACAACCGAATGTGAAGCCATAGTACTTTCCTTGCTGTTATATTTGTTCTGATACAGCTCAATATCATTCTAACGCTATTCAGGAAAGGTTCTTTTCTTCCATTTACTCTATTGCAAGTCATTTTCATTGTCAAAATACTTTAGTCTTGTCTCCATAGAGATTACCATTTTGTGGAACATTTCAGGTGTAACAATATCTTTATGAAGAATAGAAGGTTTTGGACCCTCCACCTAAAACTGTAAATAGTGTTCCTTATCCCCTGAATGCCCCCTAATCTTCACCATTTTGTTCTTTCAGTATACCAAGGTGAAAGAACAAAATGGTGAAGTCCAGCTTGAGGTTTATTTATATCCACAGGTAGAATCAGTTTGGAGTTGGTTTTGATACACAAATCACACAAATAACAAATACAGACAAAAAAAAAATCATAGTTCATAATAAAATATGAAAGTACTCCACAGTGCTGATCGAAGTATGACAAAATTGTAAAAAGAGACCAACACATTAGTGCAGTCTGTATTTCTACATTCTCATTACAGCAGACAGTTGTAAATCAGATGTAGCTGTTTCTTCTTCTGTTCTTGTGCAGGTTTTGCAGATTGTAACGTGACCAGTGCAAAGACATGTTCATTATGATGTGTTTATGACATAAATCTCTTTCTCTGCAGGAATGGGACACTAATGTCTGAAGGAGCTCCTGGGGACCACGACAATCCAAGCCTCCTCCTTTGTCTCCAGACCAAATATCGACCCCATCCCAAAGTGGGACTCCCAACACAGAGGGATAGAGCCTGCCCCGGTGCTGTCCAAGCAGCTGCCACCATATGTGCTTTTGCACTATGAGTCATGTTTTCTAAAAGAAAAAGAAATGAATGTTGTGAAATTTTGACTTTTGTAAGAGAAATCCCAGGAACAAAACTAATAAAGTAGTCGTAGTCCTCACTGACAGCCTAGTGCATTAAAGGCTTTAATGTCTTTATTAAGAAATGAGAGCTCTTCCCTGAGACAATTAGGTTCCATCTCTGACTTATTTATATTTAAGCAGAAGCTTCACACATTGCTTTTATTCAGTGTTCACCAGTTCAGGTTAGAAATGTAAGCACTTCTAGAGATTAGCTGAATTCACTTTTATAGTCCAGCCATGGTCTGAGTAATATATGTTAGCACATGTGATGTTTTATAAATGTATCCTTATAACATCTTTGTACTCAAAAGTATTTGCTTTTTATATTCAAAAACTATTGACCAAAAGGCAGTTCTTTTGGGAGGGATTGGAGCTACGACAAGCAGAAGGCCAATATGACTTTATTATCTTTGACAACATTTTATTTATGTTTTTATTGAGTGTCTTTTCTATTACAAGCATTTTTGTAGCTTTTGTACTTGTTTGATCACTTTAAGATCTTCAGACATTCCTATTGAAACCAATGCACACAGTGCCTTTGCTGCTTTAAATCTTTAGCCCTGTCCACACCATGTTTATGCTGTCAGTTTATTTCATAATCATCATTTCAGTCGCATTATTTCCATCAACAGCATAGACTGGCAGTTATGATCACTGATACCAGCCTCATGCTAAAATTAGCAGCTCAAATAAACAATATACAGTACAATATAAGTTAAAATGTATTTTAAATAATGTTATAAGATTGCCTTGAAGATGCTTGTATCCATGGAGGATTACTTGGCCCATGTTCCACAATATGGCATTAAACTATCTCCTTGGAGGTGCTTGCAGGTGGTGCCACCAGGACAAGTTACAGGACAGACGGGGCGAGATGCCATGAGAAATATTATGAAAGGTATTTAGCAATTAAAACATTTGCAGTTAAATAAATGCATGATGAATTTAATACCATATTGTGGAACATTCCAGGCAAATTAATTAATTATTAAATAATCAATCATTGGACTTATATAGTGCCTTTCAAGACTCCCAAAGCGTTTTACAGTGCATTATTCATTCACTCCTTACCGGTGGAATAGAGGGATGGTTCTGGTGGTGGCAAGCTACTACTGTAGCCACAGCTGCCCTGAGTCAGACTGATGAGAGCAGATGATGAGCACCAATCTACCCTCTGACCACCACTAATCACTTACTCATACTAGACAATGTGGGAGAAGTGTCTGCCCTGCTTAGCTGACGAGATCAGGGTTTGACAAGCCGGTGTGGCCACATCCATTACCACGGAAACAAGCAGATGACCACCAGAAAAGTTACTCAGTACAACTTTAAATACATGTATGTGTACATAGTGAGTCTGCAACATTCCTCTTGCTTCTATACTCACATGCTCAGTTCAAGGTGCTTACATAAACATACAGTAAATCACATGAGGATTCACCACTATGTGTTTCATTGGCTTTGTGATTGGAATATTAACAGTTAATAGCTCAGCGTTCAAAGATGTGTTTTTGATATTTGTGTTTTCACTTCCAGAACATTCCAATTTACATTTTGCACTTTTTTTTTTAAATCTGTGAATAATTTGCCGGGTATTAAATTCATTTCTCAACTTTGACAATCACATTCCATTGGCTCCTGAAAAGAGCAGGGGGCGGGACCAAAATGCTTATAGTTAATTTAATGTGACTTTGTTTTTTATTACAGAAGTATCATAATGCCTTTTTTGTCTTTTTTTTTATTACAATTTTGGAAGTTTCTCTTTTATGTGTATGTTTAACCAGACACTTGCTGTTTGTGTAGAGCTAAGGCTATGCAACTGTCACTTTCTGTATCTCTGTAACCACTCCCAGTGTCTCACAATGGGCAAAAACAACTGGATGACATCTGAAACTTTGTACCATTGACTCACAAATAGCAATAAAGGCATTGAGGTAATCCACAGTCTTTTGTTTCATGTCATTATTACTAATTAATGTTAAAATTTCTTAAAGAATGTATGCAACTTTAAAGGGTCCATATTACGCTATTTTCTAATCTATGTTATAATGTTGTTTCCTCATCCAAAACATACTCAGAGTTGTGTTTTGTTTCAGTCACACACGTGTAACACACAAAACCCGCATATTTAGGCTGAGTTCTTCTCTCAAACAGAAAACATTCTGTTCCATTTTGTGATGTCATTTGGTAGGAAGTGCTCTGCTGTGTTTTTAAATGCCTTACATCTTCATTAGGAAGAACAGGCAGATTAGGGCATTAGAAGATTTCAGCTCCGGAATTGCTCAACTGAACAAAAGGTAAGAAATAGCTGTTAACTTGAAAAATACCCCTTCATGTCATCACAAGAGGGAACAGAACATTTTGAGCTTTAGAGATGTAGATACAATAATATTACTGAAATATTCCAAGCTAAATTATAGGTCAGGTGTCAAGCGAGACGATCACTCTAAAAGAATGCAGGCTTTTTCTTTTTTGTGTGTGTGAAACATCGTTATCTTTAAACATTCAAGATCAATAAGTGTAATGCCATATTGTGGACTAATGTAATGACATCTCCATGGAGACAAGTGGGTGGCAGACCATCAATCAGAAAAAATACTCAGTCCACCTTTAATTTAAGTTCGGATTTCTGTTCAGAAAAACTATCACATAACATCAAACATCAAATACATCATTCCTTTCAAACTTAATACACTATCAGTCAAAAGGACACAGCCTCTCATTCAGTGCTTCTTTTTATTTTTACTACTTTCTACATACAGAAGACAACAGATATATGAAGCAAGATATATGGAATTATGTGGGCATATGTAGGATCTAATAATAATATATAAAACAAAAAAATGTAGAAAGTAATCACATTGTACTTTGCCCTGAAAAATTCTTGGTAAATCCACAAATCATGAACCTGATCATCTATTTATTTTTTTTATTTTTTTACATTTTTAACAATATACATTTTAGCGGCCACCATCTGTATTAAATTACATTGATGTATAAAATGCTGTGATGTCATCTGAACTCTAGAAATACTGATACACAGTAGATAATTATAAAAGTTTCTTCTTGTTTTTCTGTATCTTCTCTTTCTGCTCAAATAAGGTTTTGTTGTGAAACCTGTTAAAGCCACAAACATAACAAAACTGTGTTTGACAAAGTAGTTAGAAGTGGAAATTGTTTTTTCCCCAATAACTCACAAAGAGCAGCCGAGGACAGGTTTTTCAGTGCAGATACAATCACTGTCTGCTCCTACAATGACCCTGAGAGCTGGGCTCACGTGACAAACTGAAGCTAAGAGGAAGAAACTGTCACTGGCTTATCCTTGCTTAAAGAACATGGAGATGTGGTATAGACTGGAAAAGGTATTACAGTATGTGTTTTTTATGTAATTTAAATACACAACTGATCTGGAATGGCTGTCCAACTTTCAATGTGTCAAAATGCCCTTGTTTTCCAGACCTTAGACAACATGACTTTGGTAAATTACTTGTGAAATAAATTATAGGTTTATCTGTTATTGGTTAATGGGCCCGTAAAAGCATGAATGAAACGTTGGTACTACCGTGTTTCTCTCCTTCAATCTCGCACCATTATAATCAATAAAAACGATAAGGTTAAGTACACTTTGTCCTGGAAATTGTCCTCTGCATTTGACCCATCCTTCAATGCCACTGGGGCATATCCTCAGGAGCAGGGGGCCGTCCTGTGACTGGCACTTGGTTAAGACTACCTCAGCTGGAGGATTTAACTTATGGTGTGTTATGTTTTGGGGTTTATGGGAGAAGTTGGACTCACCCAGACTCTACAAACTCCACACAGAAAGGTCCAGGTGACCTGAGGATCGAACCCTGTACTTTCTTGCTGTGAAGAGTGCCAACCACTCAGTCACCATGCTGCCAAGACTGCTTATACTTCACGTAATAGTAATAGTAATAGTAATCTCTGCATGACCTCACAGCTGCCCTGAGGAAAAATGATGGAAGCAAGACTGCCAGTCTGTGCCATCAGCTCCTCCAACCAAACCACCTACACTCCTTTGTACTGTTCTGGGGTTCTGTTCATCTACATGGAGATGTCAGAGTTCTGGAAGGGGAGGGGGCATAGTGGGACCCATGGGGGTCCATTGGCCTGCAAGGGGATGCTGAGAAAATGTATTTTAAAGACTGTCTAGAAATGAAAGCGAGCACCTACCAGACTATGATGCTGAAAATAACAAAAACTGAAGATGATTTATGAATATCACTTTTTTACTTTAAAGATATGAACAAATCTGGCCCTCGGGACACTGATATGTATTCAAGTTTGTGCACCCTTTAGTCCAGGGGTGCCTGGCCTATGGTGGACCATTAAACATATGTACCTCCATGGAGGTGGCACAACCAGGCCAAGTTGCAGCTAAACAGAGGTAAGGCAAACCCTACTCACAGCAAAAATACATTTTTAAGCAACAGTGAATCAATGTAATGTAAAAAAAAAAAAAATCTGTAATGACACACTGTGGACCCTCCAGGCAAACCAACAAAATTTCTATGGAGACAAACAAGTGATAGACATTTCCACGAGTAAAGTTATATAATGCAGCTTTAATATTGAAACTATTACAAGCTAAAGTTACCACAAGTGTCAGTCCAACATCAGAAGAAGTTTAAATTGGTCTCCGTGTTCCCTGTAAGCCTGTTTTACGACGTGTTTATTTGATATCTCAGCTCACACTCTGGGAGGAGGTGCAAAGCTGCTCTCTGCTGTCTCCTCACATTCTTCAGGCTTTATTTAAGGCCTTATAATGCTCCAAGCAGCGCCACGCAATCCAGCATCTGTCCGAGCCCATGTTTTCCACAGATCTCTCCAGACGACCATGACCACAATGCATTAAGGGGAAATATTCAGGATACATGCTCTATAAAATCACTCTAATCATTTCGGCCATTGCTTTTATCCACCACTAACTTTTCCTATTAGTGGTGCAAAAGCTTCACTCTTCTTCTTTTCTCTATTGGAGACTCAAATATGCAGTGGTGGAATCTAAGAAAATAAAAGTACTGTAACTTTTCTGGCGGCGGGTCAGTCAAATGCTTTTCCTCCACAGATATGTTATTGCTTTATGTGGGATGTTCCACACTATGGCATTAAGTAAATCTATCTTGTATTTATTTCATTACAAGTGTTTTTATTTCTCAAAACTATTGCGAAACAATGCATTATTACTGTAAGCAGGTCCACTTCTCCAGAGCTAACCTGTAACTTTGCCTGGTGATGTGGCCTGCTTGTTTCCATGGAGATAGTTAAATTAAATGCCATATTGTTGATCATTTCAGGAAAAAAAACAACAACAACATGGAGTCGAAGTGGTGGACCCTCTACCAAAAAAGTTAAACAGTGCACCTTTAAATAAAATATGCAGGTATCTGTACTAAGTATATTTTAAATGGATACTTTTGACTTTTATTTCACTACATTTTAGAGCAAATATCTGTACTTTCTACTCAAACAGCTCCAAAAAAAACTATCAATACAACTGCGTGAAGAGTCCCTCAGTTGTCCAGGTAGAATCCAGTTTGTTTGGTCGAAAACGTTTCGCCGCTCATCCGAGAGGCTTCGTCAATACAACTGTTTCTATTAAGCAATTCAGCACCTTTATCAACATCTCTACAGTTTTATTAAAACTCAAAATCTTTATCAAATAACAAAATCAAACACTTTTTCCACCACATATGTGAACTGATGTGGATTTTGGAGAATGTGAATGGTAATATACAGTATATATATGTTGAACTTGTAATGCTTAAGAAGAATGCTGTGAATTTTATAAAATAGTGTGCTTGGCTTCAGTCAAGACTGGAGAGAATGAAGACCAATAGTGCCAAAGTCAATGTCTAGACAATAAAGTATAGAGAGCATACTTTTTCAACATTACCCATGACCATGATGCTTATTTTTCTTTCCATCTGCGTCTTTCCAAGTTGAAATCATGATTTTGAATAAACTAAACTCTATTCAAACTAGTCTGAATACAGAGATATAGACCTACATACTGTGAAATATCTATGTATTTTTTTAAAGATAAGACAGAAATGGTTGTGTAAGGGAAGAAATCTCAAAATTCACTGCAGACTTATAAAAAGGGCAGTTGAGTTGCTTGTTTGGGATACCTGGGATTTTGTAGTACTTTCTATGGTATCTAGTACTATGGTATGGTATATACTATGGTTCTATGGTATGTAGTACTATCTATCTATCTTTAAAGGTCCTATATTATTCAAAATTGACTCCTGTGAGCTTTAATCCATGTTATAACACTGTTACCTCATCAAAATGTATTATTAGTCTATATCTCCAAAGCTGAAAATGCTCTGTTCCACCTTACGACATCATGAGAGGCAGTTTTTAAGTCAGCAGCTACCTTTTACCTTTTAGTTCTATAGATATTGAATATTCTAGGTCTGAAATGGTCTAAATGATTCTAGTGAAGATGTATGCGGTTTAAAAACACAGTGGAGCACAGGGTGTTTTGTGTGTTAAGCATATGTAAACGAAACAAAACACAACTCCAGGTGTGTTTTGGATGAGGAAACATTATAACATAGATCAGAAAATAGCATAATATGGGCTCTTTAACTAAACAGTAAATTAACTTACTAATGTATTTTGAACACCACAATCTACAGACTTTCCCTTGAGATAAATACTGAGATTTTGGAAAGTGAATACCATTTGCTCTGTAGCTGTCTTTGACCTGATTACGTCTCTGCACTGTGGGAGAGGAAGGTGTATTTTCATCTTATTTGTGTTCCCATGACGACATCTTGCCGCGGTAATAAAAGCCACCGAGCTGAAAGCATGCTGCGTTTGAACGTAACTCTTCATTTGTCAGCACTCGCCTGTCAACTGGCACATAACTTTGCAGAATGTAAGATCCGTTTTACACACAGAACAATGGCAGGTGTCACTGATGGGGTTTTGATGATTTGATTTGTTTTGAAATTCTCTCACAAATACTGCATAAATAACAATATCTATCTTTGTTGTTTTGCAAAAAGTTGACATCATTTCAGAATCATGTATACAGGTTTTATTTGCAAGTCTGAGTTTGTACAGTGGCTTGCTTGAGTTAATTATAGACACTGTCTACAGCACATTGTAGCTCTATGAGTTTAATTGCAGCCTTTTAAATCTCATCCAGTTTTACAGTGATTGTACTCCATTTGAAGGTTTATGCAAAATTGACTCATGTTACAATAGCGCTACCTTGTCATAAACATACCTGGAGTTTTGTTTTGTTTCATTCACACATGTTTGAGTAGTTCTGCATTATTAGTCTGGCTGCAGCTTCAAAATGCTCTGTTCTACTTTGTGATGTCAAGAAGTGGTAGTTTTCAAGTTAACAGCTACCTTTAGTTCAGTGGAGATATGCAAACTGGAAATCATCAAAATGATTCTAGTGAAGGTGTATGGAGTTTGCAGCAGTCCAAAGTTATACCAAACATTCTCACAGTAATGAGTTTATGAGCACCTTTCACAGGTCTCGGATCAGTGCCATGATGGTAGAGCTAACAACTAGCACGCTAACACGCACTTCCTGATTATTGGACAATAAAAACCTGCATAATACGATGCAGAAATCACACAGTAGTATCTTGACCTCAAGAACTGATTATACAATATATCTGTACTGGAGCATGACACATTTAGCTCAAAAGCATGAGGAAAAAACACAGGTACAGCGCCTTTAAGTGTCAGAATCATAGATGTATAAAGACGGCGACTAAGGGAGTGTAACGTTCCGCTCCAGTCAAATGAAGCTCACTGAGGCTGCAGTCATAGGAGTGAATTGGTTGGCTGAGTTCCGTATTAGGAATAGGAATTTATTTAGGGACAAAATAGCAAAATAAAAACACCAGGAGCATGTAATACATTTACAACATTTATACAATTACAACATTTTAAAATCAAAATGATGAGGCTCACTGCAGCAGTTACATAGAGAGGGGTGACAATTTTTCAATGTAAAATCAATTGGAGCCAGAGTTGATGGAGCTCAAAGCGCCATGCTCACTTCCTATATGGAACGTGGCAGCTAGCGGGTAAGCTATGTCCATTTATATACAAGTTATTAGAAAGATAGAAAGCCCTTACTGCAACTAACTTCATGAACAACATAAACTTTTAACTACAGGTAAATGTACAAAAAGTGAAACTCTCAATAGGCAGTAAGACTGAGACACTGCCTTGTTTCAAATACAGTAATATCAAACTCCACAAAACCTTATCTTCAGAGTCCCCCCTGACTCCACCAGCCCTGAGCCCATCGATCCACTAATCCATGTGCAGCACACTCACTCATGAACACAAAACAAGAACAAAGATGAAGACTGCTCTGTCTGTATATAATGTTAAAGTAGGATTTGGTTTGTTTTTCTCTCTTTGGCATTGACACTGCTCCATCTCCAGAGATTAACTGACCTCTCCTTTCAGAGCAATGACAAGATTTTGTTCATTTTAATAGCTGCAAAATAGCTTCAATTTCATGACATGTTTTAGTGTTTTTCATCTGGGGTTAGTATACTTTACCTAAAGCTCTAAGGCTTTTTAAAAAATTATATTATTTTGAACAAATTAAACTCTATTTAAAGTATGATAAAAGGAGAAGTTCAATTTGTCTCCTTTTATCATGGATTCTACCTGGACGACTGAGGGACTTTTCACGCATCTATTTAAAGTACCGTGTTTTCCGCGCTATAAGGCACACTTAAAAGCCTTCAATTTTCTCAAAAGCTGACAATGCGCCTTATAATCCGATGCGCCTTATATATGGATCAATATTGGTTAATCATGGCTACCGTAGTCAGCCACTACTGTAGCTTCTATTCTATGCGCCTTATAATGTGGTGCGCCTTATACTGTATATGAAAACAGTTTTAAAATAGGCCATTCATTGAAGGTGCGCCTTATAATCCGATGCGCCTTATAGTGCGGAAAAAACTTAGGGATATATAGACCTACATACTGTGAAATGTTCATGTATACAGTATTTTCAAGACAGAGGCCTGGACAAAATGACTTTTTTTTTCAATTATTAGCTTGAAAAAATGCCTTTTTCTAATTGTGAGTGGGCATCGTCGCTCCAGATCTGACATGTAACTTGAAGACACCTGCTGGTCTCCATGGAGATGTAAAACGTCTTTGTCATCAGTCTCCAATGTTTTTCTGTTGCATTTATTCAACCTTAGCTTCAATTTTATAATGTTTTACGTTGTTTTTCTTTTAGGGTTAGTATACGTTTTATTATTTTTAAATCAATTTTAGGTGAATACTGGATGGACATTATGTATGAATTGTGCTCTACAAATAACTTTTGTACCTATAACTTTTTTACCAATCTTCCAGTGACGGCCAGTTGATTTTACAGTTCATGTTTTCATTATGTTTGTGTTCAAGGAGAATTGCTTTCCATTATAGATAACATAATACTATAACATATTTTTCTTTTATTATGAATGTGCCTTGGCAATAGTTTAATTGCTTGACATTGTACAATGTCACTTATATGTGCCAATTATATGGAGCACTTATGGCCAGCCAGAGACACAAGCTTTGACAAAACTTTACAAACACAGATTATAGAAGGGACAGGCTAGAGAGGCAAATGGAGTACAAGATGGAGCTCCTTCAGTTCAGTACACTAGAAATGTGTTCTCTGCATTTGACCCATCCTTCAATGCCACTGAATCCACCTTTTTATTTTTTTTATTTTTTTTTTATTTAATTCATAAAATATAAAAAGAAATCAACAGTGTCAAAACATTAAACATAAGAAATGAATGAAAAGGAGCAGAAAGAAGAGCAATCTCATATTATCTGCCCCCTTTTCCAGATGATGCATTAACACTGATAGTTATTTTTTTTTAAATCACTTCCAGCCAGTTGTGGTTGGACCTATTTTGCATGGGAATCGAATCACAGACCTTCTTGCTTTGAGGTGAGAGCACCAACCACAAAGCATCTCACAAAAATATGTACCATTTATATTACTTTAGATTTACACATCACATTTTCAGGAGCCTGTGACCAATACAAGCCAGACCCCCCCAGGATTTCGCGGGCATTTTTTGTGATTGTTGTGGGCTAAAATGCCTGAATTTGCGGGAGCTTTTCCAAAAAGTTGCGATTAAAGTTGCGGTGCTTTTAAGGTTTTTGTTGCGATTTTGTTGCGGGAGGAAGTGAAAGTTGCGATAAATAGTTGCGATTTTCCCTTTTTATAATTAAAATTGAGTAATATTTTATTACTGAAAGAATAATACAAAGACACAGAGATCACAGATATGGTCCTAAAACAACCTTACCAACATCGAAAATAAATTATTACTAGGAGGGGAACTGTTTCGTCCGGTCTTTTGCTGTTATTTTTGTGGGCAAATGGCGCCGCAGACATGTTTCTTTGCCATTAGAAGCCGTGTCCCAGTTCCCAGAGCGCGCGGCTCAGAGCGTGGCCCGAAGGGCATGTGCGTCACACATTTCGACAGAACACCGGCGCGACGACTGCTGTCCCACTTCTTTTTTGTCCCATGCGCAGTTAACAAGCGGTCCGAAGACCGCAGTCGTTAAGCGGTCCGCGGACTGCAGTCGGGGCTGAGCAAGTGTGCACCTCCTTGACTGCAGTCTGAGCCCCCTTCGGGCCGCGCTCCGAGCTGTGCGCTCTGGGAACTGGGGACACGGCCGCAGTTTAGTTTTGTCACACGGAAGTAAAGCAGAATGTTGCGGCTTCCAAACTCAAACCTTTTAGCCGCCGAGAATATGAGGTTGGGTCCTGTGGCTCGCAGATTTGTGACGCGCAAAGAGGAGGCTATGTTTTGTGCATTTATTACAAAAAGAGCGCACACAGCTATGACAGCGCAGCAGGATGAAATGGAACTCATGAAAACCAGCAGGATGAACAGATTAACGTGAAAGATGAATGAATGGTTTGCGTTCAACAAAAAATACGGCTACACCCTAGTCTGGTTAACACCTGACCATATCACAAGTGAGATATGGGTCTGGAAACTCGCTTCGAAAAATCCCGTAGCGGAGGTGTGGTTAGCGATTGCCAACGGCCGTTTATTGGGCGTTATGAATGTCTATCATTGAGCGTATACGTAAGTCCATAGCCAATCATGTCAGTTGTCAGTTCAAACTACAAGCTTCCGTTTGTCATGTAGTACGCGTCACCGTCTTGCCACACCTCCCCCGCTCTCTGATTGGGTCCCTAAATCTGGGACTCTCGCTTGGACGAGTTTCCAGGCCGCCTTCCAGTTCGAAGCGAACGGAAGCGGCCTGGGAATTCCCAGGCTAGTTACACCCCAACCCTGACTCTCTCCTCTGTGTGACAGGTGAGCGCGCGCTTTTACATGCACACATTTCCGTACGTGGTTGTCTCGTGTGATTTATCTATCTTTTTTTTTTATCTATCTTTTTGTATCTTTATCTATCTTTTTTATACATTTTATTATTATTGTGATAATAATTATTATAATTATTATTATTATTATTATTATTATTTTCTATTTGGAGGTAAATGAACACCTTAGCATTTGCATTTTGTTAATTTTATTTTGATTCCTCATGTTGTAACATGACCTAACAAAAACTTTTTTTTAAGGTTCTACAGTTGCCTCAAAAAGTTCTTAGACTCACTTTTAATTTCTTATTTATTTATTTATTTATTTTTAATACATAATATAATACATTAATTTATTTATTTGAGTATTTATTTACATACTTATTTTTATTTTTGATGTATAATGTATTTATTTATTACATTTTTTATCTTTATCTATCTATCTATCTATCTATCATGCCGAAAATTGCCTTCGTTGTCAAAATACGTGTCTGTCGTAAATAAAATAAATAATTAAAAAAAAGCCCGAATCGGGCAGATAAACCCTCCTTCTTCCTGATACGTCATGATACGTCATTATACGTCATTGTGCGCATGTGCAGAACACACAGAGCCCACATCGGGTACTTCCGCCCACATCGGGCACCCACACAGCTTCTTCCATGCGCTACAGTCTACAGCCGGGAGCAGGAAGTGGAAACAGGAAGCAGCTCGGGGCTCTGTCATTTTTATCACAGCGCCATTTGTGGCGGGTCCAATAGTATTGCAGTGGAGGAGAAGGAGATATCTGAGTGCGATTTGTAAACGTGGGTTACAGGGTCCCCCCCTGACCTCATGTACGTCCTCGTACAGTACATGGACTGGACTGACAGCTTCTAGGTGGCTGGCCAGGGGTGCAAGAAGGATCAGCAGCGTCCCCATCCAAAATGGCAAGTGATAGGACTTTGCCTAGTCTGTCAAAGAGAGTTCTGACACTCTTTAGAATGGGTTGGCCCAGTTGACCATATTGGAGGTGGTCTGGTGGACGTCTTATTCTTGTGGAGCGTCGTTCTGGCTGGGCCACTTCAGAGGTAAATGAGTGATGTTCAGGTGAGTCAAATTCGGTGACTATTTCAGGTGAATCAGGAGCTGAGGTAGGTATTTCAGTTATGTTCATGTCAGCAGGTGAAGCAGTTTCAGCAGGTAAGTCAGGAGGTAAGTAAGTTTCGGGACTTGAAGGCGATTCAGGTAGAATCTCGATCTCTGGTTCAGGTGAGTTCTGCGAAGGAGCAGGTTCTGATTGAGGCTCTGGCACATTCATGGTGGTGGAGAAGCGGGTTGACTCAGAGGTAAGTGGTGTGTACCATTGTGTTGGCAGGTTCTCTTCATCAGACTGTTCTTTTTCAGATTCTGTTGGAGATGGTGCAGATTTGGCAGGTCTTTTTACAGGTAAAGAAAGAAAGAAAGAAAGAAAGCTATGCCTTTATTAGTCGCACAGGTACTGGCTGGACTTGCGACGTGGAAGGTAAGAAACCACATGGTAACAGTAGATCTCTGTGGAGAGTTCTTAATGGCTTCTTTGCTTGTTCTGGTCTCACCGTGTACACAGGTAAGTTTTCGGCTTTTTTGATCACCACTAGGGTTGCAAAGGGGCGGAAAATTTCCCGAAAGTTTCCGGAAAATTTCCATGGAAACTTTGGCATGGGAATTTGGGGAATTTTCAAATTGGTAACTTTGCACAGAATTGGGAATTTATAGGAATTATTGTGAGTCATATACCAACATAAATATAATCATTTTATTTTGTCATCAGCAGCATTATTGTAAAAGGAGACAATTAAAACACATGACTCACATGATTTATTTGTAAGAAGAACTTTATCAATGCGAATCTCCTTCACTGAACAACAAAACATGAACATTGGCTAAAATGTGTCTTATAATTCAAAATTTAATGAAAGGAACTCCTCTCCTGTCCAAAAACTTGAATTCAAAATGTTAAATGAAAGCAGCTTTCCCCTCTGAAAAGTCTTTCTTGAATGGCAAAAAATCTTTTGTCAATCAAAATATTTACCCAAAGCTTCTCAAGCCTGGTTTTTGCATGTTCTCCATTTTGCCAAATACTTTCAAGCTTCTTCCTCAATGTCCACAGTGTTCACTAAATCAACATCTGCCTCCTCATCTTCTTCAGTGTCTGTGTCCTTGTCTGTGTCCAATCTTGTGGAGGATGGCTGTGTCAGGCTCAAAGAGCCTGAGGTTTGCACGTTTGGCCACTAATTTCTCCACTCGCTCATTCGTGAGCCTGTTCTGAACTTTTGAGTGTGTCTTCCCATTGTGTGTGTGTGTGTGTGTTCTGTATTTGCTGTGAGCTCAGAAAAGTAGCTTGAGCTCTTTAGAATTCTAGAAGTTATTGTGCATGTGATAAAGGAATGCAAAATGCATGTAGAGGGTGTGGCTCGACGGCTCTGCAGAAAATACTGTCCTACTTTATTCACAGAAATAAGATTATTTTAGCCAAGATTATGCTACAATATTTTTTCAACCAACTATATTGATGCCCCTAACCTTCAACTTTGATAATTCCTAGTTTATTCCCATTAATTCCCGTAAATTCCCGTAAATTCCCGAAAATTCCCGTTAATTCCCAAAAATTCCCATGGAAAGTTTCCAACTTTGAAAATTCCCAGAATTTTGCAACCCTAATCACCACGTAGATGTCGGATTCCCATTTGTCGGTGATTTTATGCTTTCCCCTTAGTTTGTTGTTGCGCACAAGAACACGATCTCCCACTTGAAGTTGTGATTCAATGATTTTGCGATCAAAACGTATCTTGTTCTTGAGCATGATCTTTTCTGCATTTTCAGCTGCCAACTTGTAACTTTTCTCAAGTTGAGTTTTGAGCTTTTGAACATATTCAGAATGGTTGAGGCTGGGTTTCCCCATGGGCAAGCCGAAAACGAGGTCGATGGGAAGTCATGGTTGGCATCCAAACATGAGTTCATATGGGGTGAATCCGGTGGTGTCGTTTTTGGTGCAATTGTAAGCATGTGCGAGTGGCTTAACAAAGTCCTTCCAGTGTGATTTTTCCTGTTCTGCCAGTGTTCCGAGCATGTCCAGCAATGTCCTATTGAATCAATTCCCTCTTGGATGATATAGAGTAGTTCTGATTTTGTGAATGCCTGCCAGTGCACACAGTTCCTTTATTGTCCGTGATTGGAAATCTGTACCTTGGTCACTGTGGATCTTCTGCGGAATGCCGTAGTGTACAATGAAGCTTCCCCAAAGACTTTTTGCAACAGTTTTGGCCTTTTAGTTCGGCTTAGGTATGGTAACGGCATATTTGGTGAAGTGATCTGTAATAACCAGGATATCTTTTGTTTTGCTTTTGTCAGGTTCTAGTGTCAGAAAATCAAAACAGACAAGTTCGAGTGGATGTGAAGTTTTAATATTGACCAAAGGTGCGGCTTTGTCAGGTAATGCTTTCCTCTTAATGCATCTCTCACATGTCTTAATCTTTGTCTGGACCTCATTGGCCATGCGCGGCCAGTAGAATCTGTTCTGGACAAGATCCAAGGTGCGCTCTATGCCCATGTGACCCAGCTGATCATGTAAGCCGAAGAGTACATCCGAGCGATATTCTAGGGGTAACACAAGCTGATATTGGAGCTGGTCACCAAGTTGTCTTCTCTGTACGAGGATGTTGTCACTCCATGACAGGAGTGGCAGCTCTGGCAGATGCTCTGTGAGAGAGGGTGGAGGTGAAATTCCAGTCTCCAGCTGTGCAGTGACATGGCTCAGAATGGGATCAGCTTGTTGCTTGTGGGCAATGTCAGCAGGGCTCAGTTGTGGAATCAGAGGGGACGCAAACTGCTTGTCAGCAGTGAAGCTGTCCGGTAGGCTGCTGGTTGACATGGATAGTGACTGGACAAGAGCATGTTCAGAAGGTGAGTTGGGCGCACTAAAGGTCAGATGCCGGTCAGAAAGAGCTTGTACAGTATGTTGTTCGATGGTTATGATATTTGGTGATTTGAGATGTTGTTCCGCAAACTTGATGATGCGTTCTTGTTTTTTTCTGACAACAGTCAGTTGGGAGGTTTTCGTGAAAGGCTGTCTGCATCCGTGTTTTGCTTGCCAGGCCGATAGATGATCTTAAATGAAAATGTCAAGAGAGCAGATAACTAGAGGTAATTTGTTGCATCGAGCTTGTCGGACGTGAGGAGGTAAGTTAACTGGTTACTGTCGGTCACGACGGTGAAGAAAGTGCCATACAGGTTCTAAGTTACTGCCCATTTTAGGGCTAGAAACTCCAGCTTGTGTGCTGGGTATCTCGACTCACTCCGAAACAAGCCCCTACTGGCATAGGCTATGACTCTCTTCTGCCCTTCTTGCTCTTGATATAGGACAGCACCGAGCCCAGTGGAACTGGCATCGGTGTGCTTCTTTGGGCTTCTTTGGATCAGTGAAGGCAAGTATTGGAGCAGACGTGAGTTTGTCTTTTATGGTTTCGAATGCTTTATGAGCAGCTGTCCAACGACCACCAAATGGTTCTTTTGGATTGAGATATTGTGCTGAGTTGACCAAGGGTTTGAGGTTTTTTTTTTTTTGCGATGGGGGATATCCAACAGTGAGTTCATGAAGTGGCTTTACGATGTTTGAGTAGCCTTTGACAAATCTCCTGTAATATCCGGAGAAACCAAGAAATGAGCAGAGTTCTTTGAGGTTTTTCGGAACAGGCCAGGATCTTAATGCTTCGACCTTGTCAGGATCAGTTTCAACGCCGTTTTTTGACACGATGTGCCCGAGATAGCAAACAGAGGTCTGGAAAAAGGTGCATTTTTCAACAGAGAGCTTAAGTCCTAAACTCCTTAAAATATGCCACCCCCAGGTCAAATTTGGGCATCTCCCCACAGTCCAGAGACTAAAATAAGTGGTTGAAAGCGTTTTCCTAGCGAGTCTAACGTCGCCAGAGAAAGATTTCGGCCAAAAGGAATTAATTTGCTCGATGCGTTTCCCAATTACTTTCTGTGTAGTGCGCATTCATATCGAGTGCAAATAAATGTGCAAATCAACACGGAGAGCTTGCCTTGGTCATTTTGGGTGGGAACTATTTTCCAGTGCGGAAGAATACAGCCAGTGCAGTGGGTGGGGTGTGGCCAAACTCTCCTCCAGGTGCCTCCATGTGCCTCCAGGCAAATAAAAAACTGCACCTTGCATTGTGTAGCTCTTTCGCGGTCCAAACTCTCTGGGCATGATTTCCAGAGACGGTGGGTAGACATCCAGATGGGGGGGGGCTAAACAGGGTAGGGGAGCTCACATTAACGTTCAAAAACCTCAGAAAGTGAAAATTTCATGCCATGGGACCTTTAAGGCTTAGTTATTGCAATGGGATTTATATGATTGACAGAAGAACCGGATTCGTTATGGGATCTTGGGGAGAATGAAACACACAGGAGACAGAAATAAGTTTAACTGAATATATTAAATAAATTGAGAATGTACAGGAAAAAAACAAACATAAACAAAATAAATAATTGAAATAAATACCAGTGTGGCAAAAGATCACAATAAATAAATAAATAAATAAAAAATACACCATACACCCGTTAGTTCATAGTCTGGTTAACACCTGACCATATCACAAGTGAGATATGGGTCTGGAAACTCGCTTCGAAAAATCCCGTAGCGGAGGTGTGGTTAGCGATTGCCGACGGCCGTTTATTGGGCGTTATGAATGTCTATCATTGAGCGTATACGTAAGTCCATAGCCAATCATGTCAGTTGTCAGTTCAAACTACAAGCTTCCGTTTGTCATGTGGTACGCGTCACCGTCTTGCCACACCTCCCCCGCTCTCTGATTGGGGCCCTAAATCTGGGACTCTCGCTTGGACGAGTTTCCAGGCCGCCTTCCAGTTCGAAACGAACGGAAGCGGCCTGGGAATTCCCAGGCTAGTTAGTTCAAGTTCCTTTTCAAGTTTTGTATTCCTTTGATTAGTTCAAGTTCCTTTGAGAGGTTTTGAAATCCTCGGTTGAGTTTTCCGGTTTGGAGAATGCTGGCGTGTTTTTTGGCTGCCGCTGCCATCCCGTGTTTTTCGGTGTAATAATTCCTGTGGACTCTGCATTTGTGGTTTATTAGTAGTTGGCACACTACTCTTATAATCTCACCACAACACATAAACTGTCGGCGCGATTAAGCGTGTGTCAAGCTACCTTTTGCTTACCTGTTGTGCGTCACCTAGCAACAGCCTAGCTCCCAACACCTCCACGCAGAAGTCGCAGCCCTTTATCAACGATGTGTGGCTGGTACTCCTCTGGTCCATCCTGTCCACTATTCACCGTCCAGCGACAGCCCTGTTCCAGTTTTCCACCTCCGAGTTTAAACTCCATATACATCCACATTATGCGCCAGCGCCTGTTCTGCTCCAACACCCGGACATTCTCTACGTGCCTCGCCGCAGACACATCCACCATGGCTCGCGTCGCACCTTCCAGTACGACAACACCAGTTCCATCCCGTCTTTCTGGTCCACTTCTCGCCGCCCAAAGAGAAACACCAGTCGCCGTGCTGAGCGTGCCCTGGCGCGCGTCCCGAGAGCGGCGAACACGGCTTTCGGTGGCTGCACTATGGTCAACTTCGGTCTTCTCAACACCCGCTCTCTCACCAACAAGGGCCATCTCGTCCAGGATCTTGTGGCGGACCGTAAGTTAGACTTTTTGTGCTTGACGGAGACGTGGCAACAGAAAAATGATTTTGCTCATCTCAACGAGGCTACTCCTCCGGGTTTTGTTTACCTTTCCCAACCTCGTGTCACCGGTCGAGGGGGTGGTAGTTTGAGGGTAGCGCCTGTGACTGTGCCTGTCTGTCACTCGTTTGAGGCGACTGCATGTCAGCTCTCTGGTTCTACTCCGACTATTGTTGTGACTATTTACAGACCTCCAAAACCAAATAAGGATTTTTTTCAACAGACTTCGCAGCTTTTCTTACACATGTTTCCACACTTTCACCAAATGTCATACTATTAGGGGACCTCAATATTCACTTGGACATTGTCAATAACTCACTCACCAATGATTTCACAACCTGTCTGGACAGTTTTGGTTTACATCAGTTTGTTAATTTTTCCACTCACTCCAAAGGACAAATTCTGGACTTAATCTGCTGCTCAGGTGTTTCTGATCATATGCCATCTTTTTTTTTTTAAAGTGTCTTTCCTTCATGCCGTTAATAAAGTGTGAAGGTGCCTGCTCTTCTCCGCAACCCGATCGATAACGTCATCTGTGTCCAGGTTCTAGGTTTCGCACATTTTTCGCCCCTCAACAGCAGTGCTTTCTTCAATTTTTCCCTCTTTTTCGCCACTCCCCCCTTCTGTCGTTTAGTGCCTCCTCCTCGATTCATTTTACTAAACTATAATGCTAAGCATCCGACCATCCGTCTATCTCCTCTTCTACTTTGACTTGACCTTGACCACACTACCACAATCTTCACCGTTCTATTTCTCATGAAAGTGATTAAATGTTGTGTTTTACTAACTTCCTCGAAAAGGTTTACTATTGTCTTCCGTATAAAGTGTTTTCCACTTCATATGCGAGCGCTACCAATTCTTGATAGCAAATTGTGGTAGCAACTCCTGCCGTGATTGGTCAATTCTTGGTAATTCTTGGTAGCAACTCGGATAGACATTGGTCAAATTGTGGTAGCGCGAGCTCGACTCGCAGCCGGCCGTGAAATTTCCCATAAGGCATTGCTTTACTTCAGTTGTCGCAAACAAATACAAAATACAGATATATTTGTTTTATTTCAAACTGTGCACATTTTTAACATTGTAGGAAGAAATATCCCGGCAAAATAAAATAATGTAATACCTTAAACCATGGGGTCGGCAACCCGCGACTCCGGAGCCGCATGCGGCTCTTTGATCCCTCAGTACAGTGGTCCCTCGTTTATCATGGGGGTTACGTTGTAGAAATAACCCACGATAGGCAAAATCCGTGAAGTAGTCAGCTTTATATTGCGTGTATAAATATGTGTGTATTTCACAGTTCCTCTGACCGAGGCGCCTGGCGTCGCTGCGCTGTTGCGGGTTTTGTTGGGGAGAAAACTTGCAAACATACAGCACTTCAGAGCAGTGACGGACTGGGATCATCGGCCCTGGCAATTTACACCTACAAGCGGCCCCGTAGTCTGTGGAACGGGGGGGAGAGGTTCTACAGCTCTGCACCAAACACAGAACTGTAGTGAGAACGCATCCGTGCGCTCTCAGGACTGGTTCCGCCGCCTGGACTCCAGGTTCCACCAGTTCGTTATGCGGAAACATTGCCGCTACTTCCCGATGCGCATTGACCACCCGGAGAAGTGTGCGCGCGGTCAAATCCATAATAGAGCACGGCCTCGGCCCTTCTGGCATGTGCCCAAATGCCAGACCGCTCAGTCTTCAGAGTCACACTGCTCGTGATCGAACATTTAAATACATTTGGCAAACTGAACACATTCTGTACAGGAGACACGGAGGAGACTGACAAAGACAAAGGTCTACAGTCCTTTAGCCAATCAGGATGCAGAACACAATACGTGTTGATACACTATAAAAAAATCAGCGAAACAGCGAGGGACCACTGTATTTAATTAAAATGTATTTTATTTTAGTTCGTTCATATTCAAAATGTAATTCTATGGCACAAAGGTAAAAAAAAACCAAAAAAAAAACCTGTTATATGCAGTGTTATTTCATTTTAAATTTCAAAAGGGTTTTGCAGCTCCCAGTGTTTTCTTTACTGTGTGAAACGGGTCCAAACGGCTCTTTGAGTGGTAAAGGTTGTCGACCCCTGCCTTAAACACATCATGACGGTGCCACCGTCACTGTAATATATATGTAGTTGTAAGTGGTATAAATACCAAACGGATCCTTTCAATTATAGCAATAGGGCGGAATTTTTAAGACGATGGAGGCGAGTAATGACCAAATACCTAGCGGGTGGGCACTGTCGGGGCCACGGCCCTTCTGGCATGTGCCCAAATGCCAGACCCAGTCCGACACTGTTCACAAATGTTGAACCTTATCATCATTTGTCTGTCATCTGACTCCACAAACTTTCCATCATTTAGCAACTTTTCTCTCCTCGCCTCTCTTCTCTTTTAATGTTAATTTTATGATGATTATTAATGTTTTGATTTGTTTGTATTGTGATAGATTTAATTTCTTATTCTGTAAAGCACTTGGAATTACTTTGTGTACAAATTGTGATATACAGTATAGTTAACTTGCCTTACTTTTGTCTATTTATACTGACAGAGAAGGTGGTGAAGATGGCGCCAGTTTTTGTTTCATGTGGACATGCCCAGAGATATTAACCATCAACCAGGTCAACAAATCTGCAAAATCTGAAATCTTAAATGAAATTTCACCATAGAATTCTGACTTATCCTACCTAGACCGAGAGATCAATTTGAACTTTCATGGGGATTTTTGAATGTCACAGAAATGGAACCTATTATATACTATTTATTATACTCTTATATTCAGTAAGTAAACCTACAGTCAGTTGCAGCTGATGTCATTAATATTCCCTGGTTGTATGATGCTAACTGAAGGCACTGCTCTGTTTGGGGATTTGTTATATTTTAATCTGAGCTTTATTTAACACAATCTGACCAGAAAGAACTGACTTGATTAGCGCAACCAAGTGAGTTTCTCTCAAAAAAGCAGACCACAACATTCACTCTCACATTTTATACTGAAAATCAAACTATGAACGCTTGTATTGATCACTGGTTTCTGTGCTGTTTAATGCCATTTTGTATTTTTTCTCAAATTTTCATATGATCTTAAAACTTTTTTGGCAGCATTTGCTAATGTGTGCATTGTGTCAACATGGTAACTGCTGAACATTCTGCACATACACATACATGCACAACCCCCCTTCCCCAGCGTAATATCACCGCAAAGTATCAATAGCAGCTAGCGCTGGTCTAGTGAAATGAGTTCCTTGGTTTACAATGGAAAAGGAAGCCACATTAGCAGCACACAGATGCAGCTCCAGTGAGAGTGAATGGAGACAGGAGGTGGGCTCTGGTGAAAGGGCTGAAAACGACTGAATAAGACTGAATAAGAAAGAGGAACGAGAATTGGCGTAAACTCATTCAAATGTGACTCACTACTTTTACAAATAAACAGGTGTGCATGTTATAGATGTGGTTCATATGAATGCTTTGGTTCATTGAAAGATACAGGACGTACAACCCATTAGCTGCAGTCGCTTAAAGGTCCTACTGTATATTACACAAAAGTGACTCTTATGAGCTTTGAGCCACGTTATCAAAAACATATCCAGAGTTGTGATTTGTTTCATTCACACATGTTTGAGTAACCCTGCATTATTAGTCTGTCTACATGATCTCAAATGTTTCTATGAAAGTGTATGAAGCACTTCCTGTATTACCACATGACATCACAAGGTGGAACAGGGTGTTTTTTGTTTGAGAGAAGAACTCAGCCTAAATATGTAGGTTTTGTGTCAAACATGGGAGAATGAAACAAAACAACTCCAGGTGTGTTTGTAATGAGGAAACAACATTATAACTGTTCAGAAAATTGCATAATATGAGTCCTTTTACTTATTTAACACAGTGGAGCACTTACTATATCACTACATGACATCGCAAGGTGGAAGAGAGCGTTTTTCTGTTTCCAAATTCAACCTAAATATGCAGGTATGTTTGTGAGGAGGAACCAACATTATAACCTAGGTCCAAAAATAGCGTAATATGAGTTATACTGTATGGGCCCTTTAACTCACTTGGCTTGTCAAATTCCATTTTCTCCAAGCAACGACAACACTGTGGTCGTCTGTGGCAGCAAATCCCAGAATAAAACTAAAGATGTGATACAGTGTATTTATATGGTTTCTTCCAGGCATGAGTTGGTGAAATGACGATAGTGTGCAAAGCCTTTTCCCCAAACTGGTATGTGAATGTGTGTTTTTACAGCTGCTCATGGTTAAGATCAAGTTTAAAAAGGTTAGGTAACGTTTTATGGTTTGCTAATAAAATGATTTCAGGACAGAATCATCCACATTTTTGCATGCCTGGAGGTGTCACAAGATAACTGCTTTTTACTCAACACTGCATCGGAAATTAATGTGGACAATATGGTGGCCTGAAGGACTGAGGTGAAGACAGTTTTGAAAAGATGATCTGAAACTCCTTAAGGTACGATGTCATCAAGTATTTTAGAAGGGTCAGTGTACAGGTTTAAAGCAACAAGAAGCAGGTTTAGATACTGCAGTGTTGGACTGTTAAAGGGCCCATATTAGGCTATTTTCTGATCTGTTAGAATGTTTCCTCATCTCAAACATACCTGGAGTTGTGTTTTTTTCTCATTCACACATATTTAACACACAAATCCTGCATATTTAGGCTGAGTTCTTCCCTCAAACTGAAAACCCTCTGTTCCACCTTGTGATGTCATGTGGAAATACAGCTCCACTGTATTTTTAAACTTCATACACCTTCACTAGAATCATTTGGATAATTTTAGCCCTGGAACTGCCAGTCTCCTCTGAACTAAAGATAAAAGGTTAATCTGTTAACCTTAAAACTACCACTACATGACATCACAAGGTGGAACAGAGCAGTTTGAAGTAATGGAGGTGAGACACCATTGTGAAGTTTTATAGGTGCAAGATACTTTGAAAAACATGCATCCTGTGGAACATTCTAGGCAAAGCAATAACAGCTCCTTGGAGACAAACATGTCAAATATTATGTCAAATTTCATATTATGCAACATTTGTCCATTAAAAAACATGATTTGTTTTATTTGTACCGAGTCCATTTATTTTAATATAAGAATTATTTCTGAGTACATCAGATCAGTTTGTTTTAACGAATTAAATAAATAAAGAAAAGAATTCTGTTATTTTGAGAGTTAACACTTTTGACATTCTTATGTATTACAGTATACCCTTGTCCAGTAATATTACCATACACAGATATTGTTCAAAATATTGGAAAACATATTGTGAGACATTTCCTTAATGCCAAAATAGACCTGATAATAAAAGTAGGATATGTTGGTATTCATATCTCCCTGTTTCTATGGATACAATCTTTTCTTTTTCATTAAATCCAGAAAGAGGCAGTGACCGTAGCAGACATGCTCTCACTGTTTATGTCCTCTCTCATCTCAGACTCAAAGAATTGTCATCCATATTTGCTTCTTAAAAGCCTAAATTGTTGTTACGTTTTCAGAACATAAATGTTTTACAATCTCTTTATAGACTATTATTAAAGGTTCACCATGGAACTTCTCTAGTGGAGATTTCCCACTTTCTCGTCTCCTTGGAGAGATGTTATTGCTTTGCTTGAAATACAGTTGATGCCACAAGGTCAAGTAACCTACTTTGTATTTTCTGATCTAATGATATAATGTGGTTTCCTCATCACAAACATACCTGGAGTTGTGTTTTGTTTCATTCACAAGTTTAACGCACAAACTTAATACACAATTTGAATCAATATCAGCCCTGGAACTGCCAATATCTACTAAACAAAATGTAAAAAGTAGCTGTAAACTTGGAAAAATACACCACTACATAACATCACAAGGTGGAACTTGAGCTTTGGAGATATAAACAGACTAATAATGCAGGATTACTCAAACATGTGTGAATGAAACAAAACCCAACCCAACACACAACAACTCCAGGTATGTTTTTGAGGAGATAACAACATTATATCATGGCTTAAAGCTCACAGGAGTCAGTTTTGTGTAATAAGACCCATAAATAAGTTTAACGCCATACTGTGGAACATTCTAGACAAAACAGCCTCAGCGCAATATTTTGTGCTATTGAAAAGAGACTACAGACCATGAAACAGGATTTACTGGAGTGTTTTGGATACATATTGGCAATGCAAAGTAAAGACTCAATCCAGTCCAATCAGGACCTCTTTGTGTTTCCAGATGCTTAATTTTATTGTACACGTTTTGCTATTGAGTCTGGCCCTGCAGTGGATCAAGGTAAGTGTCTTTCTGAATAGAACTCAATTACCATTACTCCTATTTACCATCTGCTGAGCTCTTCCCAATGGACAGATTTTCTTTAATGCTTTTCCCTCCCACTCACTGTCCTCCTACACACAACTCATCATCTCGTGGTCCATTTGGAGAATATTTAATCGTGATTTTTCTGATGAGCTTTGAGATTATAGTTGCGAATTATGTTTAATTAATAGGATTCTGCTCAAAGTTTGCATTTTGAGGATCCTATATTACGCAAAATTGACTCTTGAGCTTTTAGTCATGTTATAATATTTCCTCATCAAAAACATACCTGGAGTTATGTTTTGTTTCATTCTTTGTTTAACTCTTTATTATTAATCTAGCTACATTTGGCTGGCTACCTTTTACCTTTAGTTCAGTAGAGATGGGCAATTCCATGGTAAGATTATCCAAATGATTCTAGTGAAAGTGTATGGAGTTTAAAAACACAATGGAGCACTTCCTGTATTACCACATGACATCACAAGGTGGAAAAGAGTGTTTTTTTTTTGTTTGAGAGAAGAACTCAGTTTAAATATGCATGACTTTTGTGTTAAACATGTGTGAATGAAACAAAACACAACTCCAGGTGTGTTTGTGATGAGGAAACAACATTATAGAGTAACATAGATCAGAAAATAACATAAGATGACCCATTTAATCAGGTCCAGTATTGACTAAACCAGGGGTCTGCAACCTTTACCACTCAAAGAGCCATTTGGAGCCGTTTCACACAGTAAAGAAAACACTGGGAGCCACAAAACCCTTTTGAAATTTAAAATGAAATAACACTGCATATAACGGCTTTTTTTGCCTTTGTGCCATAGAATTACATTTTGAAAATGAATGAACTAAAATAAAATACATTTTAATTAAATACAGTGGTCCCTCGCTATATCGTGGTTCACTTTTTGCGGCCTCGCTGTTTCGCAGATTTTTTTTATTTCAATTTTTTTTTTATAGTGTATCAACGCACATTTCTGCGTTCTGATTGGCTAAGGCAGTGGTCCCCAACCACCAGGGACCGGTCCGTGGGCCATTTGGTACCGGGCCGCGGTGGCTCATTCCCCCCCTTCATTTTGAGTGGTCCGTGTTCCGAAAAGAGAGCGTAATGAAGTTGGGTTGATGTTTGACGTTCACTTGATATTCGGGGTTTAACATTCCCGTATTAAGATCCAAAGAAGCATTTTGCCTAAATAACGGGACCAAGGTTAACGAGAGTGCTACTTGTTAATGTCTATCTAATAAAATGATAGCAAGATACTAACTATCGATTTATAGGCAAAAACTCTGCTCACGCAGCTTCAACCTTCGTTCTGCGGCTACAGTCTGTGTTAGGGACCGTCAACATATGATCTTCACATTACTGGAGGGAGTCACTGCTACGTTGGTGGAGCAGGGGAACGAAATAATTTCCTCATAAAATTCACGAAAACTTAACCAAAGCACTAAAAAAAAATCTGTTGGGTGTAGTAGTTGCTGAATAAATGTGTTTGCTTACTACAGGTCAAATTTTGCTCCTAGGTCATATTTCTGTGAAGCAGGACACAATAATTACATTTAAAAATTCACAAAAATCAACCAAATAATTTTTTCTAAATCTGATGGGCGTAGTAGTTGCCAAATACATGTCTACATGTCTCGAATTTTATCGTTTTATTAGATAGACATTAACAAGTAACACTCTTGTTAACCTTGGTCGTGTTATTTAGGCAAAATGTTTGTTTGGATCTTAATACGGGAATGTTAAACCCCGAATATCAAGCGAACATCAAACATCGAGCCAACTTCATTACGCTTCGCACAGAGGCGAAAAAATCGAATTTGGGTCACTTCAGGCTGCAGTGTGAACGTACGTTAATATTAAACCCACATGCCAACAAAATGAGGAAAAAACACATTTTTATTATTATATTTATAAAATGCCACCGTTCTTGTGTTGTTCGCATAATTTTATTTTGTGGTATTTATCCGCCAATATTTGCAGATTTCACTCATCGTGGGTTATTTTTAGAACGTAACCCCCGTGATAAACGAGGGACCACTGTACCGAGCTAACCTGGGAAATCCCAGGCTGCTTTCGTTCGTTCCAATCTGAAAGACATACATCACTTGTGATATGGTCAGGTGTAAACCAAGCAAGTACTGAGAGGGATCAAAGAGCCGCGGGTTGCCGACCCCAGGACTAAACTATGAAGCCAGTTAGCTGTTCTAAGCAGACTAAGACAATATTATTTTATTGTTTGTGAAGTAAATTATGGTACTTCACAAATTGCAGCCTTTGCGATTTGGTAATTGAGTCTATTCTTATTGTGATTTCGATTCAAATAGGATTCATCTTGCCTCCTCTGCTTTCTTTAAATTCACAATAAGCCCTACTTCAACATGCACAGGCAACAAACACATATGGGCAAATGTACATGTGCATGCGTGAAAAGTCCCTCAGTCGTCCAGGTAGAATCCATGATTACATGTGCATATAAGGTTTTTGCCTGTGATCACGCTGTAAAATATGCATATTGCAGGCCTGGTTTTCCTTTACAAAGATTTTAAAAGGAAGATTTTGGAAGGTGATCATCAGAATAATAGATTTGTGTTTATTCAAAGTAGCCTGTGATTCTCAAATGTAACAGAGATAAATATTTCAGTTTGACTTAAAGGCAAATTAACGTTTTTTTACAATCTGAGCCTTCTTTCGGCAATAAAACAAGTAGTTTTACTCACCCATAGCAGTTTTCTGTCAATTGGAGCAGTATCGCAGAACTTATGTTGAGCCGTTCTGTTCTAGTAATGATCCCGTATCCGTTAACATGGTGCTCGTATCATATGCTCGGGGCATTACTTTGCGGTGTCCAAATAACACAAACTTTAGCACTTTTCAAATCATAGAAGCCCGATGTCTTAAGTATGTAAGATTTCGTTTGAAGCAAAAGTGGCCTGTAATCCGAGATTTAGCCATAGTTTCGAGTAGATGAGGACGCCAGTGCGCATGCGCGGACTGTGCTATCAGCTCCCGGGACCCAAACATGAAACGCAAAGCTGAAAACTATGGATAAATCTCGGATTACAGGCCACTTTTGCTTCAAACGAAATCTTACATTAAGACATCGGGCTTCTATGATTTGAAAAGTGCTAAAGTTTGTGTTATTTGGAGACCGCAAAGTAATGCCCCGAATACAAATGCTAACGGATACGCTACAACATAACTTTCACCAAACAGCTCCAAATGACACGAACGTGATATGGGTGAGTCAAACGACTTGTTTTATTACCGAAAGAAGGCTCAGATTGTAAAATAACGTTACTTTTCCTTTAACAATAGCTGTGATTTAACATGTAGCATAAGTGGGCAGTATAAAAATATTTTCTCTTCCAAACTCCATAAGGACATGAATGACTGCAACACTTTGAAGAGGGTTTCAAGAATAAAGGGTCCATATTACACTATTTTCTGATCTGTTATAATATTGTTTCCTAATCACAAACATGCCTGTAGTTGTGTTTTGTTTCATTAACACGTTTAACACACAAACCCTGCATATTTAGGCTGAGTAATACAGGAAGTGCTCCACTCTATTTTTAAACTCCATACACCTTCGCTAGAATCATTTGTATAATTCCAACCACAGAACTGCCAATCTCTACTGAACAAATGGTACACAGTAGCTGTTAACTTGACATCACAGGAACAGAACATTTTGAGCTTTGGTGATGAAGACAGTCTAATAATAATAATAAAGGATTACTCAAACATGTGTGAATAAAACAAAACACAACTCCGGGTATGTTTCTGAGGGGGTAACATTATAACTTGGTTTAAAGCTCACAGTCAGTTTTGTGTAATACAAGATGTTCCCAAGCATGTCTAAAATATGCACTTTGAACTTAACTTTTATTTGAAAATTTGAATGTCAGTCAGACATAATTGCAATTACATTTTTTTTCTCCTAAAATAGGCAGTTCAGTTGGAGGTTGCAGAGCACAGTGAGATGAGAGAGGCAGAGAGATTGTAATTGAACCCACAACCTCTTTGACGAGAGGCAGGAGCATGGAGCATTTTATTCACAGTGTGCGTATAAATGTGTATTGCCCAAGGACACGGCCACAGCACTGGTTTAACTGTACTGCCAACCTTTGGGTTTGAGGTCTCTCCAACCACTGTTGCCCAGTCATAAGTTCACACTCTGACTCTGCAGAACACATTATCTTTTAAATAAACTAGGTGCGCTGTGCAACGCTTCTGGAGGAGGGTCCACTATCTACTTGTCTCCATGGAGATGCTATTGCTTTGCCTGAAATATTCCATCTAGCATTTATTCATTACAGGTGTTTCTCTTGCTCAATTCTGTGAATAGGGGCGACGGTCCACAGATCTGTCTTGTAATGAAGCGTAGTGCCGTAACTTGCTTGTCTCCCTCGTTATAGGTAGTTTAATGTATACTGTGAAACATTTTAAAGTTCAAAGTCAGCTTTATTGTCAGAAACCATATGTACAGGCTGTACACACGGGATTTGAAATTGCAGCGCTCCCTAGGCCCACAGTGAACATAAAACACAGTAAACACAATGACTAAACATCACATACTGTATACCTGTAGAAAAAGGTATATGTAGCAAAGGTTTAGACAAAGCAATAACATTTCCATGGTGATAAGCATGTGGTAGACCCTCCAGAATGTTATGCAGTGCACCTTTAAGTAGTTTTCATTTTAATTCCTGATATGGCAACATTTTATAAATCTAAAACTACATACTTTATCTACTTTATTTTTGTTATACCATTCATAATTGCCGTCTGTGTAATCCCTCAGTCGTCCAGGTATGATCCACAGCAAAAAAAATTTCAGTTCTTTCAACTGGACAAAAGTTTTAGAGTGAAGACATTTCATATCTCATCCAACCAGCTTCAGTTCTGCTCAGACGCTGGTGGACGCTACCTCCTATCTGCCTGAAGGGAGGAGCTAACTACACTTAAACCAACACACCTATTTGCTTACATGTTCTGTTTGTTAGTGGAGTTCAGTCAACCTAATGAAGTGTGAACTGTGCCTTAGTCAATCTGACCAGAACTGCTTGGATGAGCCACAAAACATCTTCACTTTAAAACTTTTGACCAGCTGACAGAATTGAATTTCACTGATTCTATTAATAATTGTTAATAAAATCAAACGTATCTTATAATTAAAGGTGCACTGTGTAACTTTTGTGGTGGAGGGTCTGCCATCAGCTTGTCTCCATGGAGATGTTTTTGCTTTGCCAGGTGTGTTCCACAGTATGCCATGAAGCATATCTATTGCCATGGTAGCAGACAAGTTACGCCACCATGCCAAGTTACAGGTCAGATCTGTGGAGACGTTACCCAGCATACAGTATGATGCTGAGCTCTATGTTTTTCTTTTAACTTACTTGTAGTGGTATTGAATGCACGATTTTACTTTAATGTCATATTCTGGAACATTTGAGGTAAAGCAATATCATCTCAATGAAGAGAAGCAAGTGGCAAACCCTCCAGCACAAAAGTTACACAGTGCTTCTTTAAAAAAAATATTCAGGTCTCTTAAATCACTGCGCTAAAGGATTAAACAGGACCAAGGGAAGTCTAGCATGAAATAAAAATATCAGCAGTTTTAAATTACGTGTCAAAACATTAGCAGCAGGCAGCGAATTAATTAAAGTGTAAACAATGAAAAATAATTGTAAACACTGTTATTAGTGTCAGTTTATCTCACAGTCGAGCAGCAATCTTAAAACAAAACAACAATGACAACAATGCACTCAAATGGCAATAAAATACCTCTATTTATTCTCAATGGGAACACACAGTGCACTAGAAATGGCACACGTTTCATGACCGTGATATGTAAACAACAGAATTACATGAGCTGCTGCACAGACAGGCAGCAGTACAGTGACAATATTCATACATCCTCACATTTAACGAGAAGAATAAATAAAGGTTCAGATGACAACACAGTGTAAAGACCAGAGGGCTTCTTTACATTACTACAGAAAGTCAATGCAATTTAATAGAGCTCTGGAGAAAACACCAAACAGAATCAGTATTATACAAGATGGATGGAGAATAATGTGATTATAAAACGTGTATTATGAAACTTTTTCTGGTACAGGCTCTACTGTTTGTTTCTATGGAGATGCTATTGCTTTTCCTTAAAAGAAAATGAAGCCTGAAAACAAAGCAGGAAAAGCAATAACATCTCCATGGAGACAAGCAGGCAGTGGGCCCACCACAATAAAAGTTACATAGCGAATCTTTAACTGTACTTAACTGTACTACATCAGGGAATGTTTCTACCATAACAGCAGCATAACTTTAAAGAGTTTTCATCCAATTAAAAAGTACTTAACAAGTATGCTATTTTTTTTCATCACATCTAAAACTTAACTTTTAAATTTTGTTCCCAATGTCAAGGTCATTTTCCCTTTGGCTGTGGAGATTCAAAATTAAATTGAGTTGCTCCCCATGTTTTCTCCAGAGCTGTATATTAGATATGAAGATATGTACAAAGTATCAAATGAGCTACAAATGCATTGAAAACCATTATAGACAATCCCTGCAAAAACTTTCAGACTGAAATCCTACTGTAAAATAATCACAAAATGCCGGGACCCTGTGTAAAAATCTGTCTTTTGCCTCCACTTTATTCCAGTGTTTTGGCTTCCTGTTTAAAGGTGCCATTTTGAGTACTTTTCATTATTCAGAATATTTGTCTTGAATTTGAAATCCATGGATAGATAGTAAACTTTTCATAATCTGAATTGTAAATTAATGCTTCTTAATTGTGTTTTAGCATCTTAATATGTATGTAGAATTCAGTGTATAACCCATCTATGAACCAAAGTACTGGGTTAATCTACAACAGTACCAGCCATCCCTAAAGAGATTAAGTACAGAATGAAACTGAATTTTGTAGTTCTACAATTACGCTTGCCTGCATTTTATTCATGAATTTTGGCTTCTTGTTTATAGGTGTCATTTTGAGTACTTATTATCATTCAAAACATAGAATACTATATTTTTCCATCGCTCTGAAGACCGTGGATACAAACCTTTTATAATCTGAATTGTAAACTAATGCCAAGTTGTTTTCTGTTTAGCTATCTTAAAATATACAGTATAGCTATGTATTTTGACAACTAACTGGCCACAATCCAGGGTACACCCCATCTATGACCCAAAGTACTGCGTTGCTCTACATCAGGACCAGCCAACGCAGCATAAAGCAGCGAATAAAATGCATTTTATTGGTTTTGCAGTGACGTTTTTTACACAGTGTCCCCAATTCTCCTGAACTTGATCTGTACACCTAAAGGAAAATGGTTTATGACTAGATGAATAATATATTTGTATCTTGAGCCAAAACAGTATCAAATGCTTTTGTGTAGCTGCCAAAAACAGCAGTGAAACTTTTGAATTTCCACTTCATCTGAAAGTACATTTCCATATTGGGTAACCGCAGTCTGTCACAGTATTTCTCTGGCTGCACTCCTTGTACCCTCAGAAGCTACAGGTGGCATCGACTAGTAGTTTTAAATATCTTACTTTTAACATTAGCAATGATAAAGGCAGTGCATTCTCAAATACAACAAACATTACTCAAGTATAAATAAAAACAGTAGATTTGATCCAGGTGGCTACGGGCTGAGATAATACCTACAATATGTTTAAATAAGGATCAGTGCATTTGGAGAATTCAAGTTTGGACGTGAGAGCGTGAAGCGTCGGACCTTAGGCATGAAGAGAGATGAGGAGATAGTGATCACCACATATGTGTCTCTCTGATCTCGGCAATCACCTGGCTCGCCTTCTGCAACGCCTGGGGACAAATACACATGAGGGAAAATCATTTGACTTTATCCTCAAACTAGTGATTCTGCAATAACTTGTATTCCTGCTACCACTGCTACTCACTACATACTGCTCACCTATTACTTACCACAAACTACTACTATCTACTACTACCACCTACTACTGCTAACAACTACAGTACTACCCATTACCACTAACTACTACTACTTATTTACTAACAACTACCTCTACTACTACTAGAAGTACTGAATAACTACATGGGTCTCTGCTATATCTGTAGACAAATACACAGTGGAAAATATTTGACTTTTTCTCCAAACTAGTGGTTTTGCAATAACTTTCATTTCTGCCACCACAATTACTTCCCAAGTACTGCTATCTAAGATAAGATAAGATAAGCCTTTATTGATCTCACACAGGAGAAATTTACTACTATTCTACTACTATTTAAAACTTACTAACTAAATTACTACATGTGACTGGCTTTCTGCAATGCCTGCGGACAAAATACATACAGTACATTGGAAAATATTTGACTTTTTCCTCAAACTTATACTTCCTCCTGCTCTACTTTTATTTATTACTTACTAACAATTACCTTTACTTCTATAAATACTAGATTACTACATCTGGCTGGCTTTCTTCATTGTTTGT